>JAJOZX010003157.1:147500-370000 GCA_023014485.1 Bathynomus jamesi
AACCTAACCAGAACCAGCCTTTTTCCGACAATAAAATGTTTCTAATTTTTTATAGATATTTTTTAATGTTCCAAGGTACCAGAAGTCCCTCAAAAAAACATTAAGTAAATTATCACACTCAACCTCACTTATGACAAATTTCCTACGCGCGCACACGCACACACACACACACACAATCATTCACTTCATTTTGTCTATTCTGTAACATGAAAGTAGGATGGGAAAATAAGGGGTTTCAGAAACGCTGTTAAATGGGTTGAAATCGAACATCAGTTCTATGGCTAGTGAGAATTGGCCACGACCATTGGGTTTCGGTTTGAAAGGCACAAATACAGCAGACCTAAAAAAATTTCATTCTAGAATAGCAAGGTGGTATTGTTAGCCATCCTTTAGAGAGTAGGGTAAATAACGTCGAATGTAAATGTCAGGCTAACAGAAGGCCTAAAGAGACATTCACTGTAATCGCTAGAAAGGCTTGGTTTAGTCCCTTTCAAAAGGCCAAGTCAAAGCAAGCTGAGAAAAAGAGCCGAGCCTTAGGAAAGAAAAAAGTTTGAAGTGATCTTGGACATTTATTTACATAGGGAGAGACAGTCGCTAAAGACCCACTGGCTCGATTATTCTCTACATACTTGGGAGAGAAGGTAGAAAAGTCATGTAAAGCGCATTTCGGCAGCAAAGATAAAGAAATTAAGGAATGAAGTAGGGAATTTAGAAGTTGGGAACAGACGTAAAGCCATAGGTATAACGACTGTAAAAATAGTGCAAGGGTATTATACAGTATTTTTTAATTTTACTGATTTATTTATAGGAAACAGCTTATTTATGAGTGGTGCAGTTCACCTTAATGAAGGGGGGGGCGGCGTAAGAAAGCTGCGACATTTAATTCACTTAAATTTTTACAATGTTTTCAGTGCATTTTGAATAGGAGTTTATGGAAAAGAGGAGGTCGCATGGAGCAGGTGGCCCCCAAGGATCTGAGCGGTCTGACGTACAGTAGATTGTGCTTTAAAGATCTTTTCAAGGCCAGGTCGATTAGGAACAACTGTGATAAATTTTTTTCTTAGTGAACGTACAAATATTTGATATCATAAATATTACAGAGAGATCGATGCACTTCAGCCCAAGAGACTGTGAAGGAAAATTTAGGCTGGATTTACAAGATATGTCATAAAGATAGGATTCAGAAGGAGGATAGATCTTCTCAGTGTTATGGGACAGTTTCACTCCATTAGTTGGCAAGTTTTATGAACCTATTTGGGTGCAAATATCATTAGAGCGCCAATATACCACTATATTCGTAGCGTAAATGATGCTACATGAGAACACAGAATTAGAGAACAGATCTGTATGGAGAACTAGGACGTACAGCCTAAGTAATTGGCAGTTAGCTTTACTTGTTGGGGACTTTTAATGTGGAAAAATCGATTGGGAGACACAAACAAGTTATGCCGAAAGTAAGTCGTTAAATTTTATTTTATAATTCAACGGACGGATGAACCATTGAAAGGGAGTAAGTTAGACCTAGATTTGACAAGAGAAGATAATTTAGTGTCGGACCTTTGCATAGGCGACAAATTAAGGAGTAAAGTAAATGGCTATAACTTAATCAGATTTTACATTAACATTCAGGCAAACGAACTTTTAATGCACTGTAGTAATTAGAGTTTAGCCGAGTTGATTTCTGGGGACTAGACGATAGTCTTACTATAATTTTTCAAAAGTCAGAATATGTTCAGCCCTTTTAGTAACAAGTTAAATCGCCCCAGAGTTGATCTAGATTAGTTCAACAGAGATATTAACACTACTATAAGGGAAGAAGTGGGGCATATAAATTAGTGAAAACTACAAGTGAGCATCAGCACAAGCCAATGTTTTTGGATCTCCGTAGAAAAATGAAGCGATTAATTATAGGGTAGCTAAGCTTAGAGAGAATATCAGGATCGTATTTCTAAGTAAAATTAATCCAAAAGCATTCTTCCCTCCTGTAAACAATATGAAACCCATTAAGGCTAGTATGGGTCCACTCAGAGATTAGGATAAGTGTTTTTTACTTTCATCATGAAGGTGTAGCTAATGTATCATATAACTTCTTTGCCATAATTTTTTTCTTAGGAAATATATGCAAGAGCAGTAATCAGCTTTCAGGGAGAACCAAATTCATTTTGGATGAAATAGTTTGCACACGGGAGGAGATTCTGAAGGAAATTAGCATATTGATAGACACTGCTACCTCGGAGGACGCCTATCGGAGAGTTCAGAGGGTTAGTTTAAATGTGCAACCAAAGTGATGGAAGAGGGAAATAAGACAAGCAATTAGGGAGAGAAATATAGCATACAGAGTAAATGGCAACATTTACAGCAATTTTCTGATGAAAATATGAGAAGGAAGATTAAACGATTAATTTATTAAACACACAAAAAGACAATATGAAATTTGAATTACAAACATTAATAAAGAAAATCCATAAAAGTTTTAAGATATTATATTGTTAAAAATCTGGTAAGTGATAATGCTGTGCCTTGGTGGCTCTATGACTACGAGGCAGTTGCTCAAGTTCTTTTAGATGGTGTTTATTTTAAAAATTTTGTTCCTTTATACTATTAACGTTAAACATAAAATGATGGATAACGTAAATACAAATGGTATTGTACACGATAAAAGGATTAAAGAATCTTTTCCACTTAACGGTACTTAGCCTACTGTTTCCTTGAAACGATAAATCTATTGAAGGTAATGAAGGTATGGTGTGTGTAATTATGTTAATTTTTATTGATAATATAAATAACAACAATGATGTTCCTTGTAAGCGTATAATCTTAAATTTAAAAATGGCGTATATGGGAACGTTCTTAGGAGAGACTTATCTGGAGAATTCAAAACTAATCCATCATACAGTAGAAAAAGTTTCTTTCAGTACCTAAACTATATAATATAGATAGAAGGACTGAGCATTATATTGTATAACAGTTTCATGTCCTTCAGGGATCTTATCAAAAATTTGGACTGTGTCAAATTTTTTGGAAAATTTTGTCACTAGTACAGTTTTTTTTATGCTGATTCTAAGTATGCAACTCATTTTTTGCGAAAATAAATATTTAACATTTTATTGGCGTTTGTTTGCAGGAATAGTGCCAGCTTCTCCATACGAACTCGCATAAACAGTAATTTTTGTTGTTATTAATGTTCCCCGGTCAATTGAATGCCCGGTTAGGTCAAATGAATGCCAGGTTAGGTCAACTGAATGCCCGGTTAGGTCAGCTGTACGCCCTTGACGATTGGTTAGGTTGAGTCATAATATTTTCGTTATGCAACTCATTTTTGGCGGAAATCTGGTGGGAAAAATAAAAGCTGGATTATAGAAATTTATTTTCATTCCAGATGATGTTCATTGAGCCGATATTTCCGTTGCTGGGGCTGACCAACACCTGCCAAACTTGGCACAGAGCAGAAATTTCCGCATATATAAAGTATATTAATTTACATATATTTATTCTCTGATCCTCCTAAAAAAAATTTTATTACTTAAATTGATGATTTAAATATTTAAATATAATTTTGAAATATATAGCCTTGGGCCGAGGGAAACTCTTCTGTCGGGCCACAAACCTGTTAACAAACATTATGCAAAAATAATAGCGATATATATATATATATATATATATATATATATATATATATATATATACACACTGTATATTGAGGTTTGTTCAAAATGTATCCGAACTGATGCGATTATAGACAGGATATGGTACTTACAGGGTTTGGAGCTTAATCTCCCTCAAAGTACGCTCCTTCTGAAGCCACACACTTTGCTCAACGATCCTGCCAGTATTGAAAACATTTTTCGAAAGCACTTTTCGGAATGGCCAAAAGCTGCTCAGTCAAATTTCTTTTAATAGTCTCAACATCATCAAATCGGTGTCCTTTCAGGGTTTATTTGAGTTTCGGAAACAAAATAAAAGTCGCATGGAGCCAAATCCGGCGAATATGGAGGCTGCTGTACTTCGGGGGTAGCGTTTTTGGTAAAAATTGCTGGACAAGTTGCGACGAGTGAGATGGCGCGTTATCGTAATGAAGCATCCAGTCTCCGGACTCTCACTTCTGCGGCCGTTTCCTCCGAACTGCTTCACGTAGACATCTCAAAACTTCAATGTAAAATTCCTTTTTGACTGGTTGTTCCTGTAGAGCATATTCACATTAAAAAAAAACAAATATCGTAAGAAATCGCTGCAAAACAAAACCTGTTTAACTTTATCGGCTCATCCCAGTGGACTGACGCTACACAGTGAAGTGCAACTCTATTATTCAACTTGTCTCGACATGCAGAGACATGTTTAGCATCGTCACAACTCGAAGCGTGACCTTGTTCTAAAAATAAACACCCTCTCTGGATACTTTTTGAACAGACCTCGTATATATATATCGGGTGGGCAAAAAAAAAGGGGAGACCTCGAACTTTGGCTGTAAAATCCAAAGTTACGGTCAGATTTCAATATTTTTTTCACAACTCACAACTAGGTAAATTTCCTATACGGCGAGCGGATTTCAAAGAAAACTAGTGAACATTACGGATTTATTAAACATTTCTTTATGCCACTGGAAATTCTCCATTTACACTATTACTGCATTATCGGGTCGGCAAAAAAAAAAGGGAGACCTTTTAAATCCTTCATATCTCGGCAAATACGGTACATAGAACGATGAAATTTTAGTATGTTAGTATGAGTTTATATTGGAAAACAGAAAAGGAGATGCGAATGCTTCATATAATAATACTATTAATCTAAATATTGGTACCAACCGCTCTGAAACTAACCTTTTAGGTCGAGAGGCTAATTTCTGCCAGGTTTCTCAGTTTAGTGTAGCCCTACTGTTTTGCGTTTTAATATCCATGCTAGGTAAACAGTCGGCTTAACGGAAGTATCGCCCTAGTCATTACCTATCTATAGAACATGGGTACCCAAAATCATATGTTATTCTCTAATCTTCTACAGTAAGGCTATGTTCTAACCATCTACAAACTTCTACATTTTCATAGGTGACAGTCGTACTGGGGTGATCTAATATTAGATAAATTCCCATGTATTAAGTCCATTCTGGGGCTATGGCACTCATCATTTTATGCAAGAAGGAGGGGCAAGGGCGAATGCTCGCAAAATCGGCCCCTCCCTCCGTAGGCGAAGAAAAGAGCCAAAATCAAGGTCCGGGATTTTGGAGATACCCAGACACTCTGCGTTTGAAAGATTGGAGGTCACAGACAGGGGGAAAGATGGATTGAGAAAGATTGTTCCAGAGTTCACCGGTTGAGTAGATGAATATTGAAAATACCGATTAATTCTTGCGTTAGAGTGTTTACAAATGTTTATATGAAATTCATCTCCTATCCTTATCGTTTCATTATCGTTTGGTAGAAATCTTACATATTTCATATTTTGCTATATTTTTCCTTATTAAGAAATCAACATCAAGATAGATAAGTTTACTACTGAAGAAACACACTATATATATATATATATATATATTATATATATATATAAAGTCCTCATGCATCCAAGACGGGAAATTTAGTTCTTGCTCAGTCAACCGATGCTCTTGCAAGAGTATGAAGTCTGCATTATTAAAAATTTTATGAACAGCTGCAATGAATTTCTTATTGATCTTGCATTATACGAAACATTATATATATGATACAACTCAGCATGGTCCCCTGAGAAACTTTTATGTTACAAACAGACCGTGCATGAAACAAGGAACTCTTCAGGGAAAATTAAACCCAAAATGATTCGAATAAGTAATGGTAAATGAAAAATATTATAGTTTTTCTTTTTCATGATGGAAGATCCAACGTGGGAAACGGGTTACTCGCAAAGAAGCCCCAAAGTATAGCTTCCCTCACCAGCCGTCTGCTAAGCAGATAAGATCCAGCTTTGGGACAGAATCTAGGGTTTACAGCTCCACCTAGCCTTCTATATTTAGAACCTCAATATACGCAAGAAACTCACTACATTCACGTCGGATTGAATACATCAAAGAAAAAAGAGTAACTATTGTATTTTTAACCAAAAACCAAAACTTAAACCTCAACCAGAAATTTGAGCGTCCACTTTTCAAGGCACATAACACGTCCGTTTAATGTGATATAACTCAGAATGGTCCCCTGGTGCTTTTACTTCTATGTTTTGGATCATTATCTTTTGCAGTACCCAATTGCGACCCATTTGCAGCTCCCGAACTGAAGTCAATACATTTATTTCTAAAATGTCCTGATATTTCTTCGAATTCAAGATTGCATTGATGACAACAAGCTTTCCTGGACCAAAAACACTAAAGCATCCCCAAAGAAGTAAACTACCACTATCATGTTTAACTGAAGGAAGGATGTTTTTTCTCGAATGCAGTGTTTGATTTTAGCCAAACATACCGTTTTTCGATGTTCCCGAATAATTCAATTTTGGTCTCGTCTGTCCAGGGAACTTTCATTCAGAATGCAAATCAGTTGGAAACAGTTGAAATATTCACAACCGTCTACAAAACGTTTACGAAGATGCTGTTGTTGATCGAAGCACAGCTGTTGTTGATCGAAGCACAGCTAGGAATTAATGAAGGAAGTGTGAATACGATAATTCAGCAACTGGGATACTCAAAAGTGTGTTCACGGTTTGTTCCTCGCCGTGACTGAAGATCACAAAGCCCAAAGAAAAGAAATTATTTCTGAGTCGTTGGTTCGAACGAAACAGAAGGGGATGACTTCCTTTCACGAATTGTGACTGGGGATGAGACTTGGGTACACCACTTTGAACCTGAAAAAAAAGCCAATCATGGAGTGGCATCACGCAGACTCCCCACAAGAAAAGTTCAAAATGGTTCCTCTGCAGGAAAGGTTGTGGCCACCATTTTCTGGGACATGAAAGGGGTGATTCTGAAGAAAGGACAAACAATCAACTCATAGCATATATTGCTACCCTACAGAGACTCCAGAGACGTATAAAGCGAGTTCAACCGGAGAGAAAACTGAAGACGTCCTTCTTTTGCACGATAACGCAACACCACACAACAGTTTGCAAACAAGAGAGGCCATCACAAAAATGGGCTTGACTGTTTTACTCCACCATCCATACAGCCCGGATCTGACACCTTCAGACTTCCATTTGTTTGGCAATAAAGGATGTTATTTGTGGAAAAAAGTTTCAGAGTGACGATGAGGTTGTTGAGTAGGTTAAGAGGTGGCTCCAGCGGAACCCAGCGGACTTTTACCAGCAATGAATAAAGGCCCTTGTTTCGAGGTGGAGGAAAGCCGTAGAAAAGGATGGAGTCTATGTGGAAAAATAAAAACTTGTAAAAATGGTATGTAACTACTTGTGTACAAAATTTCTGAAACTTACAAGGAAACTTGGAAAGAAAAAAAAAGGTGGGGTAAAATATATTGAGTGGCCCTCGTATATATTCGTATAAAGCAAAATCAATAGGAATTTCATTTGAAGATGTTCGTGAAATTCAGCTTTCCATGAGTAATATTTATGACGGTCGTCTAGCGATTAACCTATACTCTCTTTCTGAAGTTTTCACCAAATGTTTCTTGTATAGACTGGAGATGGATCTCTTGCATATGGACAGTGGTGAGGAAAGTGAATCTTCTTTTGACTTAAATTTTTCTTTGATTTTATACACGAGTTGACTAAGATATATGAAGATAGGACGCAACCTGCCTTCAACTGTTCACTTATAAGTTTTTCCGCCAGATCTCCCTTCCCTGGGAAAATTTCCGGTTTTCTGACCATTTTAGCTTGTGTAAATTAGTAATTCAGTAGGTCATGCACACGAGTTAAAAGAATAATTATAAATTTACAGCCTTTCCTTGGGATAAACCAGCAAAAAATAATTATAAATCGTTGCAGTATCAATAGAAAGTAGATTAGCGATGCAAACTGTGATTGTATTTGTCTAACTTGCAGTAAATTTAAGAGAATATTTGATTCAGATATTGAGATTTTAAATAAATATATATTCGTACATAATGGGAATACATACACAATAAAATGTATAAGTTTTCCATTTTCTACAGGGTGTCCATAAAGTCACGCATCATAGAAAAATATATTTAGTTTTTTTATTTATTTGTTCGAAATGATTCCTACCAATCTCAAAACATGTTTGTAAACGAAAAAGCAGGTTTCTTTGAATGTTCCTCAACATATTTGGCCTGATGGAAACATAAATAAATAGACTTGCTTATGTTCCTATGATGCGTGACTTTATGGACACCCTTTATTATTAGTTAAAAGTTCTGAGACATGCAAAATAATGCCTAAATTCTACCTTTTTAAATCATCATTTAGGCCTTAATATTTGGTTTTCATCAGGTTGAGCGTAAAAACTGTTCCTGTAATAAGGTACATTCTTTTTTCATGTAATTTATAAGAGAAAGTCCATCATTGTATAGCATGTCATTTTCTATATTTAAAGCATATTGAATACAAAATTATGACGCAGAAAAGGACATATTCCAGAAATTGGTAAGGAATTCTAAATTTCTGACGTACTTTTATTTATGGAGGAAGGAGGAGGCAAGAGCGAATGCCCGCAAAAGCGCTCCACCCGCAGAAGAAGGTCCAGGGTTTTCGAGATACCTAGACACTCTGCATTTGAAAGGTTGGAGGTCAGAGACAGGGGGCAAAGATGAATTGAGGAAAATTGCTCCAGAGTTGACCAGTTGAGTAGATGAAAGCTGAAAATACCGATTAAACCTTGCGTTTGATAGTTGGACAGAAAAGGAATGAGAAAGTGTCGAAAGTCTGGAACTGCGAGCTCTCCTTAAAGGAGAAGGCATGCAGTTAGAGAGTTCAGAAGAGCAATGGCCGTTATAATAGCGATAGTAAAGAGAAAGTGAGGCAACATTGAGAGGGAGTGAGAGACGGACTAAGAAAGTCAGCAAGAGGCGGGGAACTGATGAGAAGAAAAGCCTTTGATTCCACCCTGTCAAGTACGGCTGTGTGGGTTCAGCCACCCATACATGAGGAGCATACTCCATAAAGGGGCGAACAAGACCCCTCTACAGAGACAGCAACTGAGTGGGGGTGAAATAACTGGGGAGGCGGTAGAGCACACCAAACCTCTTAGAAGCTCTTTTGGAAAGAGAGTATACTTGATATTTCCACGAAAGATCACGAGAAAAGGAAACGCCAAGAATGTTAAGAGAAGAGAAAGGATTGAGTTGTGTGTTGTTAAAGGTAAGGCGATAGTCGTGTAGAAGATTGTGACGAGTAGACAGATGGAGGAACTGAGTTTTTGAGGGATTGAAAGAAACAAGGTTTTCTCTGCCCAATCAGAGTTAGCCGAAAGGTCACAGGTCAGGTATTCCATAGTGACTGTTGAGAGGGACGCTTTGGGAAGCGGGTGGAGAAGTGAAGAGTGAAATCATCGGCATATGAGTGAATAGGACAGGAAGTACGAATTAAAAGATCATTAATAAAAAGAAAAAGTGTAGGTGACAGGGCAGAACCCTGAGGAACATCAATGTTGATAGGTTTAGAAGAACAGTGGCCATCTACAACTGCAGCTATAGATTGGCCAGAAAGGAAATTAGAGATGAAGGCACAGACAAAAGGATAGAAACCGATGCAGGGCAGTTTGGAAATTAAAGATTTGTGCCAGACTCTATCAAGAGCTTTCGATATGTCTAGCTGAATAGCAAAAATTTCACCGAAATCCCGAAAGGAGGATGGCCAAAAGTCAAAGAAATATGCAAGAAGATCGCCACTAGAGCGTCCCTTGCGGAACCCATACTGACGATCTGAAAGAAATTGTGAGAATAAGAGTGTTTAAGAATCTTCCTATTAAGAATAGATTCAAAAAGTTTAGAAAGATAAGAAATAAAGCAATTGGACGATAGTTGGAGGGTTGAGAGCAGTCACCCTTCTTTGGGACAGGCTGAATGAAAGCGAACTTCCAGCAGGAAGGAAAAGTACCAGATGAGAGACAAAAACGAAAGATTTTCCCTAGGCAGGTTGTCAGCACAGGAGCACAGTTCTTAAGAACGACCGGAGGAACACCATCAGGACCACTTTCCTAGAGCTGAGCCCAGACAAGTCAGAAAGAACATCTTTGGAATCGATTCTAATTTCAGATATAATAAAGTCAGAGGGGAGAGGAAATGGGGGAACAGCACCGGAATCATCCAGGGTTGAGTTGGAAGCGAAAGGCACGAGTATGTCCAATATCCAAATTACAGTAGGAGAAAAATCACTACCTTTGAAATTATCGATCTATATGCATCATACTTACATTCAGAAAAATGTTTGACAAACTTGTATACTGTCAGTTCTCAAAATATTTCGGAGAAAATAGCCTTATATCTAAGTATTAATTTGGTTTTAGGGAGGTTTATAAAGCGACGGGATCCCAACCTTATAAAGGGTTCGGAATATTTGTTGTTGCGGTTCACAAACTTACGTCGAATCATCTTTGTCCTGTTCGTCGGTGGTGGTGTGACTATGCACCCACTAAGGATGGTAACATGACCAATGATGTTTTAGTTATTTGTTCAACTTTTTTCATTGAACCACAATTAAGTAAATTATGATTGTTTATCGAACCGTATTATTAAACTCGTGAATTTAGTTTTGACCAGTAATATAAATTGTTTTATTATGAAACATCAATATTTTTATACTTTTAATCTTTGTTCACAGATTACTCTAACTTTACACTTACGTTATATAATTCAGAGAGAACGTTAAGCCTTGACCGAAAATCAATTAGGCCTTCAAAAACGATATAGCCTTGCTCGTGACATGAATAAAAAGCCTAAGGCTCGGAAAGAATTCACTTTCGTCGGTAGCCTAGGGGGTAATGCAATGAATTTAGTGTTCTTAATTTATCTTAAATAGAGGCCCTATTTCTAACGGGCTGGAGTAGAAAAATTTAAATAAAATTAACAAGGGAGAGCAAAACGATCTTAAGATGGACAACCTGCTTCTGACGACTCTGTCTGACTCTTCTTGACTCAACTTTCTCACTGTCTTTCTCTGTGTTGCTTGCCTTTTTCATCGTGCAGATTTCATTGTTCCAATCTCCTTGGCATGTTATTTGTTTCTTAATTATTTTTGGAACTAAAAATCAAAAGACAGTAATTAATACATGATTTCAATAATTTTTATAATTTCCTACCTGTTCTACAGTATTCAACTAATTTTATTGGCCTATTTTCTGATATTAAATCTCTTACTTATATAGTCCTGATACTATCTGACAACCAACCTATCTTGAAGGACATGAATGAGCAAGACTAAAGGAGAACATCACATGATAACAAACCTATACCTGATTGGCTGAACATGAATACGAGTATGAACAAAACTAAACCTGTTGTTCTGCTTCGTGGTTCATGTCACGTATTCGTGTTTAAATTCAGAATAGGCCTATTTCCTACCTTTTATAAATAATTTATTAAACATAACTTACATTTATACATTAAGAATTGTTATTTTATATTCATTAATAAATCCCGCTTCTACCATTCCAACACTTATTAGGCGTATTATATAAAACGTTAATAATAAAGAGTCAGCTATTCATTTTGCTTGTCGACCTATGAAAAGCCTTTGGTACAGTCTCCCACGAAATGCTTATCAATATATTAATATTTCATTATGGCATAAGGAATGTTGCATTAAATTGGTTCAGATTACACCTGCGCAACAGAAGTCAATACATCAAACAAAATAACATTATCACCACAGAACTAAAAATTACACGTGAAGTTCCACAAGGAAGCATTCTGGGTCGCCTAGTGATTTTAATCTCTATAAATGAATCCTAGCGAATAAAGATTATATGTGGAAATTCAAAGCAATGTAACGACAAAAATTTAAACTTTCTAGCAAGTTAACAAACGAGACAGCTAGTAAAAATTTTCACGTATCAAAATATCAAACAAAAGATTAAGATGAATTCGAATGCAGTAATGAAAATGTTTACGGTTCATTTCAAAGAAATAATTTTCACAAACACAAAATGTTAGAGCTTAAGAAAGATTTAAGTCAAAATAATGAGTCGAAAAGCCATCCCCCCAAAAATATTCATTTTTTACAGCAAAATAATAATTATCAATATGGAGGAACATGTTCCACTTTATTTACCTGATACCCATCAAAATGCAAGTCTGTGCAGATTTTGTAGATCAGAAATTTTGTCCGGACTAGAGTTTTGAATAATTTAAAGAGGGGATTAATTACTAATTAGCATATAATCTACCTGAACTGTGATTTAACAGAAAGCATTACAGTAATTTGTAAATTTGAAAAGGGCTTTCGGATCACCTGAAGATCAAGGCCCCCAGCCTTCCTTAGTTAGCTTTATAAGGCTAACTAACGAAAATATCATGACCTAACCTAACCAATCGTCAAGGGCGTTCAGTTGACCTAACGATTGGTTAGGTTAGGTCGTGATATTTTCGTTAGTCAGCCTCATAAGGCTAACTAAAGAAGGATGGGGGCCCTGATCTTCAGGTGATCCGGGCTTTCAACCAACAGGGTGAATTTTCAAGTGTTAGTTTAGCATTATTTCTTCAGAATTATTGATTGGTTTATGTTGATAATTATAAATTAACTTCATTATTTATTGGAGTACATAAACACTGTGTTACATTCTATAGTTGTAAATTGCTTATACTGGAGGTGCTAAATTGGCAATTTCAGTTGCAATTTGGTAATAGAGGAAGTTGGATTTTGTTATTAATATAAAATTTACTGTAGAATAAAACGTAGTATAAATCCTTTCCTATATCTATACAAATATACGAAAATATATATATTTATTTAGGTATATTTTTATATGAATTCAGAATACTTGAAAGAAAAGAGTCAGAATTGAGATTAACTCATTAAATTATTAGCGTCAGTGGCCCCCCCTTCAAAAATAACTTTAATAACTTTTGCTAGTCATCTATTTTATATAAAATTGGTGGATTAACCTTTATTCGAGCTACGGCAGGTTTTATATATATATATATATATTTTCGGCAAGAACTAAATCTTCATCAATTTTCAGTTATTCATTTATCCATTTGGGAAGTAACAGTAAACACAGAAGATCACGTACTGTGTGTGACCTTTTGAACAAAAGATTTTATCGTAGCTTCAGTTTGGAAGGGGAAAAATTAAAAAAATTCGAAATTCAAAACTCTTTATTCAGAAAAGAATACAAGTGACAGAGTTTTACAAATTTAGGTACTTCATGTGACATAAATATATTCACAGTACTCTCATTTGAATATGACCTTGAAAGTATGAATGCATTTTAGGCAAATTAATGGCATTTAGTTTTTATTACATAAAATAGTGAAAGTGGCAAGTGATAGTAATAGTGATAACAAAAAATAATAATAATAAATACAAAATAAAGTTTACAAAATGTTACATAATTTTAAAGTAAAAGATTTAGTGTATATGTACCAGAAAATAAATAATGCTTAACAAAAAAAATATATAAAAAAGAATATATTACGAAATTATATGGTATCGGTAGTGAACTTATATATCAGTAGGAGCTAATGAAGAGTTTTTGAGCGATTTTCGAAATACATTTAGTGATGAAGCCTCCCTAATATGCATGGGAATTGCATTCTATACATCTGCTCCTTTGGAAGAGAGTGCATTTTCTGAATTTTCTATGGTATAGTTAGTTTGTGTATAAAATCACTGTGTAGTCTGGTATGATAACGATGATGTATTTGATGGGGATGATTGCTCTTTGAATGGGTGATGTATGTTGATTTTTATTGATAATTTTGAACATATAGCAGCAAAAATGAATTTGTACAAGTCATTTAGTTTTAAAATATTTATCTCTTTAAACAATGGGGAAGTGTGACTTTGTCTGTTGTCATTATTTGAGAGTTCGCAAACATTTTTTATGAGTTACTTCCAAAGGATGTTTTATATATTTCTTTGAGCTATCCCATGTTGTAATGCAATATAGTAAATGTGGATGAATGAAAAAACAGCCATCTTATTATTATTATATTTGCTCTCTCTCTCTCTCTCTCTCTCTCTCTCTCTCTCTCTCTCTCTATATATAATATATATATATATATATATATATATATGATGAATAAAACCACGAAGGAAAGGAAACACAGAATGGTGCTCAAGCGCTTTCGTCTAATGACATCCTCAGGAACACTGAAGTACATAAAGAGTTACAGCCTATATATAGGTTACAGAAAATAATATATATATATATATATAATATATATATATATATATACAATAAACGGAGAAACAAAACGGATTGTGGGAGGGACACACAAATTTATAAGGAAAAACTATCGATTTTTAGCACAAGATTAAATGAATTGTTTCCAACCAATGTTATAGATAAAAAAAAATATACAAATTTATACTGGAAATCTGCCCGGGTTTTAGCACTCTGCTCTTTTTGTATATAAAAATTGAAAAATAAAAGTTATTAGGGTGGCATACAAGTTTACCAAAGATTTAGCGTTCTATCTTTCTTATCTAAATCTGTTCTGAAGGAATTCAAAACAACAGGATCGAGTTGAAAAAGACCTTTGCCTATGTTGAAGTTATTTGTAAGTTGGATAATGGCAGACTCAAGAATATTTCTATTAACAATGTTGCTAGAGTGAAATAAAACTGAAGCATTATTCCAATCAATACAGTGGGATAACTCTGACAAATGGACAAAAAGGGCACTGGACAATTGTCCTGTTCTAACGGAATATTGATGCTGTTTTATACGTGTGTGCAAATCCTTTCCCGTCTGACCTATGTAAAAGGAATCACATTGTTTACAACCAATTTTATAGATAATGCCTGAATTATTGGTAGGGCTATTTTTTACTATGATATTTTTCACAATATTGTTATATGAAAACACTACATTAATATCTAAAAGTTTAAGTACATTAGCAATGCCTAAAAAGCCCGGGAAAAATGGAAGTACTAAAATATTTTTTGACAAAAAACAAACAATTTGTCCTACGTACACTTTTACTCGGAACATGACACCCCCACTAAGAAGGCCATTTTTCTTCAATGTTTCTCCGCGCCCTTAGGATCGCCAGTCCGGAATACATCGATGCCGAATTAGAAAAAATCAACGGTATTGGAAGTGATCTGTGTTATCCATCTGCGTTTATGGAATCTTGTCTCAACAAGGCAAAACGAACTTTCTATCGTGTCAATAATAACACTCGTACTTTGTCAAAAAATATTTTAGTACTTCCATTTTTCCCGGGCTTTTTAGGCATTGCTAATGTACTTAAACTTTTAGATATTAATGTATTTTCATATAACAATATTGTGAAAAATATCATAGTAAAAAATAGCCCTACCAATATTTCAGGCATTATCTATAAAATTGGTTGTAAACAATGTGATTCCTTTTACATAGGTCAGACGGGAAAGGATTTGCACACACGTATAAAACAGCATCAATATTCCGTTAGAACAGGACAGTTGTCCAGTGCCCTTTTTGTCCATTTGTCAGAGTTATCCCACTGTATTGATTGGAATAATGCTTCAGTTTTATTTCACTCTAGCAACATTGTTAATAGAAATATTCTTGAGTCTGCCATTATCCAACTTACAAATAACTTCAACATAAGCAAAGGTCTTTTTCAACTCGATCCTGTTGTTTTGAATTCCTTCAGAACAGATTTAGATAAGAAAGGTAGAACGCTAAATCTTTGGTAAACTTGTATGCCACCCTAATAACTTTTATTTTTCAATTTTTATATACAAAAAGAGCAGAGTGCTAAAACCCAGGCAGATTTCCAGTATAAATCTGTATATTTTTTTTTATCTATAACATTGGTTGGAAACAATTCATTTAATCTTGTGCTAAAAATCGATAGTTTTCCTTATAAATTTGTGTGCCCCTCCCACAATCCTTTTTGTTTCTCCGTTTATTGTATATATATATTTTTTTTTTTTTTTTTTCTGTAACCTATATATAGGCTGTAACTCTTTATGTACTTCAGTGTTCCTGAGGATGTCATTAGACGAGAGCGCTTGAGCACCATTCTGTGTTTCCTTTCCTTCGTGGTTTTATTCATCATAAATATTTTTCACGTGTTACTTTCGTGAAATCATTTTCATATATATATATATATATATATATATATATATATATATATGACGCACAACCAAAAGAAAAAATTAAAAGCGATTCCAAGGCCTTTCGTGTATTGAGCAGTATACCTCGTGGACGTGCATCATTTATTTAGTTCACGTGTTTAATTCTGAATTGTTCCTTTGTAAAGTCATTGCCATATAAATTTGAATTCGCCGAAATTTAAATAATTTGAGCAATTGTTTTGTGTCACTGTCGAATTCGTTTTTTAAAAACGATGATTCTCTGCTGATTTGATTTAGGATTTGTCTCAGCTCATTTGCCAAATAGTGTATTAGGACCACCCACACTTTTGTTGTGGATAGTGCGCAAATACATATAGGGTCACAAAATCCATCCAATCACTATCGTATTTTACTTACCACCATATTCACCCTTTCTTAATCCCACTGAGAAATGCTTCTCTGCAATTAAAATGAATGCAAGAATTAGGATTACTGGCTCGGAAGAGGTAATCGGAACTCTCCAAGAACCCAAATCGAGGAATTACCTTAGTTGAATGGAAGGAAATTATTTTAGGTAGAGAAATAAACAAGTATTTAAACCATTAACAGTGATATAGTAGAAAGGTGCTTTACCTATTCAAGACCATATTTTGTGAGATATTCAAGTCTGACGGATATTACTGATTAAAATATGGATACCCAGTTTCAAGTTTTTACAAATGCAGTATGTGAATAAAGTTATTAATGCTTATTGTAAATACGTAGACACGATCAATCTCTGTATTGATACTTTTTTAGTGTTTATTTATTAAATGCAATATGGGAAATAATCCCCATAACCCTTGAATTATTAAATTAAGCTGCAACTCGTGAATAAATTTTAAAATGACCTAAGTAATGCATATCATTGTTAATATGATATGGCACATGCCTTTTTTAATTGTATTTATTGAAATGATTTGCTAAATTTTTAATAATTCATTAAAATTTTTGCTAAAATTTGAATGGAAATTCATTAAATATACATTTGAATGCGAATGTGCTTTGAAAGGATGAACAAGAAATTAATATTTCCAAATATGAAGACAAAACATTGAATATAAAATTTCTTTAATTTAGGAACTAAATATTGATTTTTCCAAAGTCTTGTGAAACTTTTCAAAATGCAATCGGAAAACTGGACGAGTTAACTACTGTACATATATATAATTTGGGCACTATTTTCTGGGCATTCTCTGTTTGCAATGAAATTATATAATTTACTTCTAAGCTCCCACTGATTGTCGGTTTACTTGACGAAGTCTATTGTAAATTACAATTCTCTAAACTATGTAATTAACTTGTCCTAAGTGGGCAAAGATAATATGACAAATTGCTCATTGGGTTATGTCTTATCTTTTTCGGTGCAAAACCAGCCTGATATATTGTGACAAAAAACGTTTTACAAACTTGAAAAAAGTAGTGATATCTCTGAAAATGATGCAAGTGCTACAAAAGTGTGTTGAATAACTAAACTAAATGAAATTATTTATAAGATTATTTAAAAGATAACTCAGATCTAATTAGAAAGTTTTCAACGATTGACGCATACTTTCCATACTGTATGTATGTATGGTCTTGTTAAAATCCACAAGCAAGATAACCTTATGATATTGATTATTATTTCATCTAATTCAATATGTTCCAAATTATGAATAATGGTTAGACAAATTATTTATCCCCTGCACCTGTAGGGAAAATTTATAATTCACACTCAATTAACAATTACGATCTGATTAATATATTAAAACCTTTTTATCTTTTAAACTTGTAAGATTTGACGCGTGTTTCCCGTTTATCAATGTTCCAGTAGAGAATTTATTAGTATGTTTGAAGATAGATTGCAGTTCCATACCTGTTAAGTCGATTACATTACCTTATTCACGTTGATTGAATTTTGCATTAAATTAAAGATTATAAATGTTTTTAATGAAAAATAATATAAACAAGAATCTGGTATTACGATAGGGAATCCTCTATCTCCGTTCCTTTCTATTTGTATGAACATGGAATTTTTTTAATAAAATATCTTACCTAAATTTATTAATTTTGAGTTAAAGTGACTCAGTTTAATTGATATTCAGGGTATACACACAGTCCTTTCCCGATTATAAACTTTAATTACATGAAATCCAAAGAAGACACAGTAGTCCTTTGTTTTGCATGTTGTTGCATAACATCAAATTTATTATGTTTCTCATTAAATCTCAACATGTGCGCCCTTAGTTACATGTAGCACATCCAAGCAAAATTCGAGTTCACGCCATGCGTTCGCTAGCATATGACACTGTTGATAGCATCGCAATTCCTTGTACGAAGAGTGTCAATGTCAGAAACAGGAGTATGGTACACATAATTCTTTACATATCCCCACAGAAAGAAGTCCAGGGGCGTGATATCGGTGGATTATGGAGGCCATGACACCGGCCCGTCGCGCCCAATCCATCTTCTGGGAGAAGTGGTGTTCCAGAACTCATGCACTAACAAACCTCAGTGTGGAGGTGCACCGTCTTGCTGTAAAATGATGGATGGTTGAAGGTCTTCTAACTGGGGGGCTAGTCATGGTAATCACGGACTTTGACAGCGCAAATCAAACAACACATTTTACTTTCTTCTGCGGAGTTGCCATTTTGTTTCGGTCAATCACCAATAGCCCGCAATCAAGCACAACAGGATCTGAAAATAATATAAAAAATTTCATGGGTTATGCAACAACACCCAAAAAAGCATTACTGTCTTCTTTGGATTTCATGTAATGAAAATATAATCAAGAAAGGACTTTGTGTAAACCCTATAGTATGCATGCGTCCCTTTGGCCAGAGTCTTGATGATATTACACGTATTAAACTCACCAAAGAAATGGGAAAAGAGGAATCCCTACAATTTTTAGATTTAGTTATAATAACACATAAAATCAAAATGATTAGTATGTTGTCTTAACTTTACTTGGTTTAACTATACTTGTTCTAATGATATCCGTAACAGAGAGGAGGCTTTCAGAAGTACTGTCGCCGTCCAACTCCTGACTCTCACTCAGCTGATATTTCTGCCCGCAATCGTGCAAAATCTGTTCGTCGACTCACCAAATCTTTTTCATCCGACAAAAATGTGAAAATCTATCAAATTCTAATTCTTCTCGCTCTCTCTGGCATCCAGCAAAGACCCTTTTCAACAACTTTACTTCCTCTTCTTTCCCTCCTCTTTTCCATTCCGACAGCACAGTTGCCGTCTCTTCTCCTGATAAAGCTGAACTCTTCGATCAAACTTTCGCTTCCAACTCAACCATGAACGATTCCGGTGCTGTTCCTCCATCATCTTCTCCCTCTGACTTTATTATGTCTGAAATTAGAATATGTTCCAAAGATGTTCTTTCTGCCCTATCTGTGCTCAACTCTAGGAAGGCGTATGGTTCTGATGGTGTTCCTCCTGTTGTTCTGACACTGTGCTGACAGCGTGCTTGGGCAAACTCTTTCGTCTTTGTCTCTCATCTGGTACGTTTCCTTCCTACTCGAAGTCCCAGAGAAGGGTAACCGCTCTCAACCCTCCAACTATCGTCCAATTGCTTTGATTTTTTGCCTTTCTAAAGTTTTTGAATCTATCCTTAATAGGAAGATTCTTAAACACCTCTCTTCTTACAATCCTTTTCAGATCATCAGTTTGGGTTCCGCAAAGAACGCTCGACTGGTGATCTTCTTGCATATTTCTCTGGCTCTTGGTCATCCTCCTTTCGGAATTTCGGTGAAACTTTTGCTATTGCGTTTGACATATCAAAAGCTTTTGATAGAGTCTGGCACAAATCTTTAATTTCCAAACTGCCCTCTTTCGGTTACTATCCTTCTCTCTGTACCTTCATCTCTAATTTCTTTTCTGGCCGATCTATAGCTGCAGTTGTAGATGGCCACTGTTCTTCTCCTAAAGCTATCAACAGTGGTGTTCCTTATGGTTCTGTCCTGTTACCCACTCTTTTCCTTTTATTTATTAATGGTCTCATAATTCGCACTTCAAGGGCATACAGTTGACCTAGCCTGTTTGGTGTTTGTTAATATCCAAAATACATTATTCTAATGTATTTTGATGTGTTTGGTTCATATATGACCTTCATTTCTAGCGAAAATGAACCAAAATATAGGAAAAATTTAATGTTTCATAACTTTGTTTCGGTTCATTTGCGCAAGATATGAAGGTCATATTTGAACAGAACACACCAAAACACATTAGAAAAATGTATTTTGGATATTAATTTCAGTGTTGGTGAAACATTCAATAATTACCTTATAATTTTCAGTCTCGAAATTTTGATTGGATAATTTTACACCTTTTCCAACTTGTGAAAAAAATTCTGTTACTCAGATTATTTCCTGGGAGCCTTTATCGAACTAATACAAAAGAGACAATTGAAATTAACAACATTTAAGTATACCACACTATAAATCAAAAACAAACTACTAAACAAATTCAAAATTAATGTAGTATTTAAAAATATGTGGCGCAAAGAAATCGTCCGCCAAAATTGGGGTGGGTCTACAAATTGTAAAATCTGTTGAAGCAATAGTTAAACAACTCAAAGAATTTATCGCATAAAAGAAATAACTTTATTTAATTAATAATGACCGTACATTGAAATGAAAATGCAACGTCTGTACATCCCCACAAAATGTTAGTTCGACTTGAAAAAAACTTGTTGAAATTACACAATAGAGCATGTATGGTATTTGTTAAGAAAGCGACCAAATAAACTCACCTCAAAGGAAGTTTCGTTACATATAGTTAAAAACGCATGGCCTAAAATACCCAAGGAGCACACAGTTAAACTCATTAAGATGATGTCTTTTCGAATTTCTGCACTGCATATGGCAAAAAGGAAATCACTGAAATACAGTACTGAATATCCCTTTTTAATTTATGAGAAATGCTTGGGCATTTCATACTCTCTAACACAGTTTTTCTGATCCCAATTATTTATTTCATATTATGCATACCATTTTTCAGGTACATGTCTGGTCAAACATATTCTGTAACGCATTTTTCAGTAAATAACTGGTGAACTCATCAGTCGCAACTCACTTTTTAGGTCAGTGACTGAGCATTTCACAATCTACACATTAGTTTTCTAGTATCTGAGTGAACATACCAACTATTCTACCCTGTCACACCTAATTTGTCAAACATAACTTTTATGTAACATGACTACATGCAGCCTAGTTTACCTATCTATCCTATCTTTGGTTAATATGAGTTTTATCGTACTCAGAATATCAAAAGCAAATATAATTATAAAATATTAAAGCATAATTTTCTCATCATTTTCATATAAGTCACTATGCTCGCAGATGCGTACTTAACAAATTATGTACATTTGAATATTATGACATTTTTGCATTTTTTTCCCGCCCTTCCAATATTTGATTGGTGACGTCATGAGAACATGATATATGAGCTACACTTTTTAAATTGTTAGCCTTTTTAAGTTCCTAGTCTACTTCTGTTAGTTTTTCATAGATGTTTGTCGCGATGACATGTGAACGGTGCGAATATTATTTTGAGGATTTAATATACGAAGTGCATTCTAATGACTCCCGAGCAATAGAAATATTTACAAAACACAATATTTTACCATCGACCCGTAAGTGCGAATTGTGCGGAAACGAGTGCTCGTTAGTAGAATCTTGCCATAGATTTAAGTGCAACGCGTATTCGAAAATTGCGAAAACTAAAAGACGCCGGCCTTGTGGATTTACCGTGTCTCATTTCAAACAATACCTCTCTCACTTCCTTTTTCTTGCTTCCCATCCAGATCACGGAACAGTTTTCACCATTTTCTCGTCGCTATTTCTCGTCTGTATCCACCACCTAATCCATAATAAGGTAATACTCTAGGTTAGGTTAGCTAGGGTTAGGTTAGGTTAGCTAGGGTTAAGTTAGGTTAGGTTAGGTAAGGTTAGGTTAGGTTAGGTTAATTAATACCAAAATACATTTTCCTAGTAATATTTGATGTGTTTTGCTTAGATTTTGACTTCCATTTCCCTTGAAAATGAGCCAAACTTCAAAGTACTATAACTTTGTTGGACTATAACTTTGTTGGATCTCATTTCCGACGGAAATGGAGGTCATATTTGAACAAATCACATCAAATACTACTAGAAAAATGTATTTTGGTGTGTAAAATGACTGAGTTACTTAAAACACATAATTACCCTATCTTTTTTTTCCAACAAAGGTACACTTATTCCCAGGATGCCTAACCTATAACGTAAAACCATAATCAGAAGTGTGAAAAGTATGGTTTTGAACGTGGAAATGAAGAACAGGTTGCAGGAAACAATGAAACAATACGTGCAGTTTCGGAAAAATGTTTGCCTCGAACCATAAAATTCTAAAAAACATAAAATATTAACACTTTCTAATATTTTGTTTTTCTTTGAATATTTTATTCTTTTTTCACGAATTTAAAATAAAAAGCATAAAAACAAAATATTAACACTTTCAATTTCAAAAGCAAAACCCAACGACTACTGATAAGTAATTTTTTATGCTTTTTAGAAAACTGATATAATGTTTCGAGGGAATCTTTTTTCCGATACTGTACAGTCAGTATACATAAACGACTGACTACCCACCATGACACATTCCGCTCTACATGAAATACTTTACGGCTCTTCAGTGTCATAAAGAGGCAAGTATTGGAAGCGATACATGAGGTATATGAGGTAGGAAGTAAAGTGGAGAAATAGTAATATATGAACAAATAAATTATTTAATTAATTAAATAAGATAAAAAATGAAAGGTGAATAACATAAAAGTCACTTATCTGCCGATATAACCATCCAATAGTCTGTCAATATGGCATCCTTATCTTAGGATATATATATATATATAATACATAAACTTTTTGACTGAAATTAGACAATTTTGACTTGCTGACTCCAGGTCTGATAAGTGCCAGACGTGAAATCTTGAGCACTTTTGTAGAAATGAGAAAATCCAAAATGGTCGCAAGAAAACCAGTGAGTGAAATTTGTTAAATTTATTATTTAATGTTGTTGAATGTTCAATTTATTTAAATATTTACTTATTTACTTGTCTTTTGTTGTAAATAATGCAAATAATGTAATGCTCCATATGTTGTGGTATTCGTCCAATATTTACAAAATTTCCTAGAATCAAATGTTTTCACGAAGATCGTCACCAACGGAGTTATAGTTTGAATGAAAAACTATCAGAAGTGACAACAGATATAATGTTATACTGTTATAATGTTTCAGACCAACAAAAGACCCTAGGATCCACTCATGTCTGGTCTACCTAACTGTGTTCGTAATTGTGTATTGTGCATGTCCTCCGTGGTGGCGGAGAAGACGTACAATTTTACGTGGGTTCCGAACCACAAAGCCTTATTTTTACTACCTTAAATTATACCCAATTTATCAACATATGCGTCTAATCGATTCTTAAACATGTTTATAGACGTGCTACTAATTACTTCTACCGGCAAACTATTCCAGCTATTTACTATTCTATGCGTAAAAATTTTTTGGGTAACTGCTGTCTCGAGCCTTTTATTTGTCAACTTACACCCGTTATTTCTAATCCTATTACATTGAGATATTTCGAAAAAGCTATCTCTATCTACGTTATCGAACCCATTCATAATTTTAAAAGCCTGGATTAGATCACCCCTTAGCCTCCTAGTCTCGAGTGTAGTCAATTTTAACTCCTTAAGCCTATCCTCATACGACTTCGACCTAAGTGACGGAATCATCTTAGTTGCTCGACTTTGAACTCTTTCGATTTTGTCTATATCTTTGCGCATATGTGGATTCCAAAATTGGATCGCGTACTCCAAATGGGGTCTAACTAATGATTTATAAAGAGGAACAATAATATCGCGCGATTTGTACTCAAAATTCCTAGCTATAAAACCTAGCACCTTGTTCGCCTAATTGACCACTGCTGTACTTTGTTTCGCTACTTTTAAATCACCAGTGACTATAACTCCTAAATCTTTTTCCTGCTCTACACTTGCTAAGTCCTTCCCTGACATACTATATGCAAAATTACCGTAACGCGAACCTATATGTAAAATTTTGCACTTATCGACGTTAAATCTCATTTGCCATGTGACTGACCAATCAACGATTTTATTCAGATCTTCCTGGATTTTATCTCTATCTTCGTCATTTGTCGCCCTACCACCCAACTTCGTGTCATCCACAAACTTTGAAACTGTACTGACTAGGCCGACATCTAAATCGTTAATATACATAAGAAAAAGCAAGGGGCCCAATACAGAACACTGAGGAACACCGCTCATTTCATTAGCCCAAGACGACTCCGCTCCATCAACGACCACCCTCTGTTTCCTACCTTGCAACCACTCTTCTATCCAATTTATTACTACACTCCTGATTCCATGAGCCTTAGTTTATTCAATGAGTCTTTTGTGCGGTACGGTGTCAAACGCTTTTTGAAAATCTAAATACACTACATCTACCGCCCGATGACTATCGTAAACTTCAACCACACTTTAGAAAAATTCTAAAAGATTAGTTAAGCAAGATTTGTTTCGCCTAAAACCGTGCTGCGTATTTATAATCAAGTTATGCAATTCTAAGTGTTCGACTATACGATCCCTAATTATTGATTCCAGTAGCTTACCTACAACAGACGTTAAACTGATTGGCCTATAATTTCCCGCCGCACCTTTATCGCCTTTCTTAAAGATAGGTGTCATTTGCTAACTTGAAATTATCTGGTACGTACCCCTCAGAAATAGACGCATTAAAAATCTTTGCTAGCGGCACAACAATGCTTTCTTTTAATTCTTTTAGTTGTATGGGATATATGGAATCCGGCCACGGTGATTTACGCATTTTCATTTTATCAATATAGCGCATTACCTCCCTTTCACTAACCACAATATTATCCAAAGTATTACCATTATCAAAAGGTATTATGTCTATGACCGTAGGGATATTCGTTACATCTTCTATAGTAAAAACTGACGTAAAAAAATTGTTTAGCAAGGTAGCCATTTGCTTGTTTTTCAGAAACTAGCTCTCCGTTAAAATTTTTCAACGGCCCCAAGACACTTTTTACTGGATTCCTATTGTTGACGTATTGAAAGAATCGCATGGGGTTTCTTTGCCGTCACGAGCTATGGAGATTTCAAATTCGCGCTTGGACTTTTTTATTACACTTTTCGCTCCAGGCCTTAGAGATATGTAGTTGTTTCGTAACCACAAATTGTCTTTATCGCACTTATGTAGCCAAGCCCTATCTCTACTCTTTATAATATCTCCTACTCTAGAAGTAAATCACAAGGGCTTGTTGTTTACTTTCACACGCTTAATCTTGTTCGGTACACATTCTTCATTTATAGTCCAAAATATTGTTTCAAACGATTCCCACATTAGTGTTGCGTTGGTGATCCCTATTACGTTTTCCCAATTGAGGTGTGACAATTCATTTCGAAATTTACAAAAGTCTGCGTGCTGGAAGTTAGGAATTTTAGTCGAGTTAGCTGGTTTCGAGTGACTTACTGAGAGGACAAACTCTACTATATTGTGATCGCTATTGCTTAACGGTTCTACCACTTGAAGATCCGTGATTAGCCTATCATCCGTAGTTATTACTAAATCTAAAATACTGTCCAACCTCGTAGGTTCCCCAACCTTTTGAGTAAGAAAGCTATCCTCGAGGAAATTAACTAAACGATTACATTCCGTTTCTCCTTGCATTGTATCGTAATTCACGTTGGCGCTATTAAAGTCACCCATAACTAAGGCCTGCTCACTATCTATTATTCTCTTTAGTTCACGATATAACGCTTTATCCGTATCAGCTGTTTGATTAGGGGGCCTATATATAACCGCAACAAGAAGTTTGAAATCGTTCAATTTAAGTTCCTCTAATTCGAAGCTATCGGTTCTGGGATTCTATGCTTTACTTCTATAACGTTCTCAATATTATCTTTGATATACAACATAGCACCGCCTCCTCGCCTACCTATTCTGTTTTTAACAAAAAGTCTATAACCTCTAATTTGATACTCCCTAGAAAGTCACGTGTTTCAGTGCTAAGCCACGATTCATTTATCGCAATTAAATCATAGTCTTTACAAGCAATTAAAGAAAAAAATTATCATGTGCCAAAAGAAATACAAGAATGCATCAGTACTTATTGCTCAAATCACTACATCGAGCGATGTTGAACTCCGTACTTGCTACGCCATGTACAAAAGGATTGAGGAGGATCAGTAAATTTAGTTTCCAGTGCTGTTTGTAAGTGGCGAGGAATGCACAGTGTACTTGTTGGAGCTATTGGTGTATTGATAGGAGGAAGTGGTCTTGAAAACATTTTAAATTCCACACATGCCAGAGTGCCTGAGCTTCTCTCTGGAACGAAAATAATGTGAGAGCCCTTCATATTCTTGTGAAAGAACTTTCGCCGCCAATACTGATCAGTGAAGAGTCACAGACCAAGATGGAACTCACAGAAAGTAGCGATTCCAAAAGCCTGTGCAGTAAGACTACCGAACTGTGGGTTGACTGCCATCATGATGGTATGTGGAATGGCATATGATCAGACGTTTTTATTGAAACGACCTACATGCTTACGTGCAGCATGGTCATGGGCTGTCTGGCACTATTGGCTTCACCCTGAATGAATCCACTCTTCCCATTTGGGTTCTCTCCCACAGAACCTTTGTGCACCTGATAAATAATCTGCACTATAAAAACTGTCCGCTGTGTGTACGTTAGATCCGAGTGGGAAAAAGAGCTAAACATACTCTGTAAAACATAAAGTACTTCAAGAGTAATAGTACGTCGATATTACTCGTAGATCTACACAAGAAGGATCTACTCATTATTTATTGTACTGTATTTCTCCAAATCCATAAATTCCATATACACGTCTTTGCTCTTATCACTTAGCTTTTCATTCAGTTGTCTCAATGTAAATTCTTGATTAATGCATCCTGTCTTCCCAAGGTTGACTGTTCATCTCCAACCAAAAGATTCATAATCCTTTTTATTCTGTCTGTCGATGATCTTTTGTCTACTTTTCCAGCTATACGTAAAAGACTTACATCCTTGTAGTTTTTATATTTCTTTCTTTCACCTTTATTTTTATGACGCAGCACAATTACAGAGTTTGGTCAATCGCCAAAAACACCCATTTTTTTACTCTTTTCGAGTTATCTTCTACAGACATTCATTCAATCATCATTCCATCTCCATACTTAATCATTTTACTACATATCAGTTTAACTTCCTCTGATTTGATATCTCCCCCACCCATTGGTATACACTTCTACAAACACAGCATCAAATCAAACAGCATTCCCATTTGCTCTGGGTTCATCTACCTCATCTATCAATTCTCAAAAATTCTCTTCAAAACGCTCGCGTATTTGCTCATCTTGTGCTATGATATTGCCACTTTTATCACTCACATTACCAGTCATTTCTACATCCTCAGTTCTTTCAAGAATAACTTTCTGCTCTATACATTCTCTTATTCATTTTCCTTCCCAAGCTTTCATGTATCTTTTTATTTCTTCTTACCAGTCTTTTGACATATTTTGGCATGATTTGTACAACTCATTATATTTCTTTCTACCAGGCTGAGTTTTAACATTTTTACCCCCCGACTCTCTTCTTTTCTTTCACTGCATTCTCCACTTCATCGTTCTACTCGTTATACCTTGTAGTCGCCTTTCTCTTCACTCTTCGTTCCATGCATACACACCCATATATATCAGATGCTGTTTTCTTTATGCGCCTGTTCACTATTAACCTTTATGCGCCTGTTCACTATTTCTTTTCCTTTGATGTCGAACCCAAACCATATTAACTGAACACAATGCAATTATATGGTCTGACAAATCTGAGCTTAACCCTCAAACAGTTACTGTATCACATCCCTCATCATACGTTTACTCACTGACACAATCTACAGTATCTGTCTTTTCTGCACTCTCATCTCTATCCTGTGCATATGTATATTACGTATTTTATGAAATACCTTGTGTTGGAAGTATGCATTTGTAACACAGAGACCTTCTTCCATACACAGTCATCTTATTCTACCGCTAATGTCATTCATCCCGTATACACCACGCTTTCCAGTAACTTCTGACTCAAGGCCAACTATCACTTTCCCATTTAGATTACCGATTGCAGTCCTTTTATACGCTTCCATGCTTCCGACGAAACACAAAACTTTGGTTTCGCTTTAGTCCAAACTGGTTATTTTGACGAAGGTCAAGCTTCTCTCGGCGCCCCACTTTGGTGACATAGGATATGCTAGAAATCATCGTTTTTACACATCTACCACCATATAGTGAATATGCTACAATCACTGCTAAGTTCATAAATAAAAAAGAATGTAACATTAACATAAAAATAAAATACTTTCCAAGAAATAATTGGATAACATGAATAAATGAGGACAAGGGAAATCCAAATAAATAAAGAACGCATTAATTTATTACGACCAAATGCAACTGCTTTTGCAATACATCTGTTTCCTTTCCACAACAATAGATGTTATTTATATCCGAGAAAATTCATTCGCTTTATTTATTTGCACAACACTAGCTTTATCTCTGCCCGGACAACAATATATATATATATATATATATATATATATATAGAGAGAGAGAGAGAGAGAGAGAGAGTCGATGACAAAAGTTTTGCTACTTTGAATATTATAAAATATATAATTTAATTTCTTTACTGCTTTTACAGGTTTCAGTTCCCATGGCAACTGAAAACCATTCGCAAAGGAAATACTTTTCTCTGTTTTTTACTTTTCTTGTGGTGAACTTGGCATTTGTGTATGATGTCTAAAGCAATAAATAATACCAACCTTAAATCTAGAATTCAGTAATATGAGGTATTTTAGCTGTAATAATTTATAATTTATAAATATCTATAATTTGATGTATAAAGTTACAAGAAGTTTAATTATAACAAAACATTTACGTAGACAAATATGAATTTATAGAAACAGTAATTTAAGCAACGTTTATGAATATTTCTATTACATAATTTTAGAAGCGAAAGGTGTGAATTGCGTCTTTGACAAAAACTATCGAAAGGAACCATTTTTATGTCTTTTTTTTCTTCCTTTTTATTTAATATATATTATGTTGTTCTCAGACACTCCCTTCACTTTAATATAATACCATCTTAATAATTATTATGTTAGAAAAATTCAGATTACACACGTGCAGTAAAATATTGAGATAATCGATAATATAATCTTTGTTAGTTATTATTTTTTATCTGTTACATCGTGAAAGGTTGTATGATGGGAGGGACGTGCAACTGACTTGGATTCCAAATCAAAGATGGCTACAAAATCGTAAAATAACACATTAGTCTCCCACTCAACCACTTACCAGAGACCCAGTGTCGCTTCACTTGGCTGATTTTACTGGAAACGGTTGGAAGACGTGGTTAGCCACTTCTGCTTCCCAATTTAAAGTATACTGATACAAGTAATATACAATACATTTCGGTAGTATTAAAAAAAACGTCAAAAAATCGGTCTACGTCAGGGGTGAGCAAAATGCGGCCCTTCATAACATTTAATTCGGCCCGCGCCATCAACTAGAAACTTTTAAAAAATCGGGCCACGAGTTGTCGCTGTCGACGTGCATTTATTATTTAATCCAAATCCTTCAAACTTCTTCAAGGAAATTTTCTTCTTCAAGGAAATTTTAGAGTAAATAGGCCAAATGCAGGGAAATTTTGAGAATCTGACAAAGTTTTCTGATTACGACATTTTCTGTCTTAAGATTTAACAAATCAAAATATCGATCAGTGATGAGTGATGAACATCTTGGTTCGGTGCCTCGCATTGCAGCAACAGAACTAAACAAGACATCGACATATTGCGAAAGGCTTACGAGCGCTTTCACTCGTTCCCACTAGGCTAATAAATCTTATGCCATCGCTATGCAAGTGAAATTGACAGGTTAGTTATTCTATAATTTTAAGTTTAATTGCCAACAAATTGTGTAAAATTCAGTAAATAATTAAAATTAAAATACTAAAATATATTTCTTTTATTTTCCCTGTTTTTCATATACACTTTTAACCATTAACTGTAAATGTTTCATATATATTCATATATATATATATATATATATATATATATATATATATATATACAAGGTGAGTGCTACTTTAAGCTGTAATTATTTTCAAACTTTATTATTGTGAAGGCTAACTGGTCCATGATTGTAGCCCGACCTTTTTAATGAATTAAAAGCGATTCCAAGGCTTTTGTACATTTGTACATTTATAGTAATGCACCTCGTCTCCTGAGAGCCTGGTAGCTACTCTAAGTTATTGGTGTCGAGATCTGGGCGATGAAGCTCTGAGTTCGTTTCCAACTGTTGGCATCGCGTGGGGTTGGGCCGACGACTCACCCCGTTTCTATTTGGGTTGACCCATGGGGCACACTCACTCCCGCGTAGCGGTGAAATGAGCTTTTTGGATTTTACCAACTCATCATCTAACGAGGTGTACTAGTATAAATACACGAAAGACCTTGGCATCACCTTTCATTTTACCTGGCACTCAAACTAATGCGGTCCATTACACTAACCCTCAGATTATTACTAGCACCATCGGGAATCGAACCCGCGACCGCAGTGTTTTCACTTTACGTACAAGTAAACGGCGTTACCCATTCAGCTTGGGGGGGTGTGTGGTGTTGTGTGTATATATATATATATATATATATATATCTTTTCCCGCTTAAATATTTTGAAAAATATTTGAGCGAAGAAACATTAATGAAAGGGTCACTTACGAGACTTATATACAGACCCTGTCCAAATTATTAGACTCAGTGGCTGAAAATTTTCTTTAATGAAACAACCTATATTTTTTCCATTTTATATTATTTTTACGTATATTAGGAACGTCTAAATTATTTGCTACTTTCATCTTAACATAATGTGTGAGTGTAGATGTGAGTGTCAGTCTTGAGGGCGGGGGAACAAAGGGGGAATGTGGTGATAAGGAAATCTAGCCTCGCACGTCATCTGTAACGCCATGTGTTGTTTACCATTTATTTCAGTTTCAAAGCACTCTTTACACTGATTGGATGTTGTTTCACAAAGAAGCTTAAATTTGCTTAAATTAATATATATTTTTTTATGCTCTACTATAGTTTAGTGTGTGAAATTTTAACTGTACCTTGCTACTTTTCAGATTTGTTGAGGTATTTTCTTTGATCTTGTTCTAAGAGATAATATGGGCCGATTGTGTGATATTACGCCACGTAAAAGGCGCGGATTAGTGGTTTATTGATTGCCGATACTTTTTCACAAAGAGAGATAGCGCGTAAACTGAATGTGTCTCAATCAAGTGCCCGAAGAATCTCGTCCAAATTAGTAGACTCACTGATGAGACTGACTGCACTGACGAGATTCTTCGCGCACTTGATTGAGACACATTCAGTTTACGCGCTTTCTCTCTTGTATATATATATATATATATATATATATATATATATATATATATATATATATATAAGTAAAAAATGGTTTTGTTTTTTTATCCGCTCGAAATGTTCAACGTGGCTATGATTAAGCGTGTTGTCCCACCTTACCTTAACATGGAAATTAAACGACAACCCAGAAAAGAAGTCAGAAATTACAAAGTCCTCGCCCGGACTCGACCTCACGACCTCACGCTCAGCAGTTAGAGTACTCGAGTGCCCACTCCTCCATAATTTTCAAATAGAGAAACTGTAAAGGTTTGAGGCTTTTGTTGGTGTTTTAATTTAAAGTATCTTTTCCCGCTTAAATATTTTGAAAAATATTTGAGCGAAGAAACTTTAATGAAAGGGTCACTTCTATACTCGTCAGTATTTCATTACTAGACTTAATGGTTGTAAAGAGTGATCCTTCATCACGTTTGAAGTAAACCCGCATTATCTTCAAACGTGATCATTTAGCAATAACGACGGAAGGGATATGAATATTCCATCCATTTATGTAGATTGTGGAGAATAGCTCAGTACTGCTGGAGTCTATATAGTCTATATATATATATATATATATATATATATATATATATATATATATATATATATATATATATATATATGATGCAAACCTACAAGGAAAAAGAAAAACTGATTTCAAGGTCTTTCTTGTATTCAGCAGTACACCTCGTCAGGGAAGGGCGAGGTGTACAGCTGAGTACACGAAGGGCCTTGGAATCATTTCTTCTTTTTCCTTGTGGGTTTGCAGCATTCATTCATTTCACGTGTTTAAGTGTGAAATTCATCTCACACACACACACACACACACACACACACACACACACACACATATATATATATATATATATATATATATATATATATATATATATATAGACAGGATCCAGCTTTGGGACATGGATCTAGGGTTTAAAGCAGCCTAGACCCACTACATTTACAACCTCAATATAAGTAAAAGACTCGTTGCATTCACGTCGGATTGAATAAATCAAAGAAAAAGGGGTAACTATTATATTTTTAGCCAAAACCAAAACTTAAACCTCAACTGGCAGAATTGAGCGTCCACTTTTCAAGGCACATAACATGTCCGTTTCATGATGGGAATGAACTCAGAATGGTTCCCTGAGTTTTTTATGATACACACAGACCGTGCATGGAACAAGGAACTCTTCTGGGATAATTAAATCCACTATAGTCCGAATAAGTAATGGTAAATGACAAATACCATAGTTTTTCTTTTTCATGATGCAAGCCCGACGTGGGCAACGGGTCTCTCGCAAAGAGGTCCCATAAATATAGCTTCCCTCACCAGCTATCTGCGAAGCAGACAGGATCCAGCTTTGGGACATGGATCTAGGGTTTAAAGCACTATAGTGGATTTAATTATCCCAGAAGAGTTCCTTGTTCCATGCACGGTCTGTGTGTATCATATATATATATATATATATATATATATATATATATATATATATATATATATATAAAACTTAGTGCCGTGTGTAAGTTACATCAACAGACAGTATTACTAGAATGGATGGATGGCAACTAAAGGAAAGTATGTGTATAATAGTAAAAAAAAAACACACTGAAAAATTTATATTTATAATGAAAGACGAAACATATGAAAGCAGCTAATATCAAATTCCGTGCTCATATACAAATTTATATTCTCAAACGCTGTAAACTGTTTGTCATTGTTAAAATGGTACATGCGTTACTTATTTTCAAAAGGATACATAAGAAAAATCACTTTGTCGATGCTAATTATTTCGTAACACCAAGAATTTCTTTCCAAAACTCTACATGTGACAATAAATCAAGTAAATTCGCCCGAAACACGGGTCATTTCAGCATAATAGTCAGCTAAATTCTTTGAAAAGAAAATGTGAAGTAATCTTGACGAAACTATAAACGCCTTTAAATCAAAGATAAAATCAACTTTGTTAACGGAATGCAAACAAGGATTTTAGAGTTTTTTATTTATACGTACCAAAATCTTTCTACATATTTCATTCTTATAAATGTACACCGATTGTGATATGTGTGTGTATATATATGTATATATATAGAACGACGCTTGTGTAGAAGAGCGTTCCGCACAAGATGAGGAGGGAGAACGAACAAATGAAAAATGAGGTACCACGCGGGAATCGAACCCGGGATCATCCGATTGCCGGTCAGATATGAATATCTGACCGGCAATCGGATGATCCCGGGTTCGATTCCCGGGTGGTACCTCATTTTTCATTTGTTCGTTCTCCCTCCTCATCTTGTGCGGAACGCTCTTCTACACAAGCGTCGTTCTTTACATTAATTATACTGTGTGTTGTTTGCAGTTAAAATGTGTATATATATATATATATATATATATATATATATATATATATATGTGTGTGTGTTGGTCTCTTCACACGAAGGTCAAGCCTCTAGAATTGGCTTGGTGGAGGAGCGAGTTGCTTTCTTGCGCTCTCCACCGCACATAGCCATGTACACCCAGCTCATCTGGTACAGTCCTGAGCCAGGCATCTAGTCTTCTCTTGAAGACTTCTACTTTGACCCCTGTAACGTTTCTGAGGTCTTTTGGAAGCTGGTTAAAAGGTCTTGGCTCCCTAATGACCAAGCTATTTTCCTTCAATGTTGAAGAGGTCTCTTGTCGGGCTTTTAACTACATATTCTGACTTTCCTATTTTCCAGCGTTGTTTGAATGGTAATTGGGTTTAGTTTTAGGTTTGGTACCAGTTTTTCAATCATTTTCCATATGTAGATTATGGTGTACCTCTCTCTTCTTCCTCGTGCTTCTCTGAATTTCCTGTCTATCTGGAGCATAATATGCAGTCTGTTTAAGTTCCTCATTTCTACCATATCTCAAGAGCTGAAATTTCTCAGTGTTAAATGTCATATTGTTGTCTTCTGACCATGTGTCTATTTTGTTCGTGTCCCTTGCAAGGCCTCCACTTCATTTGCATCGCTGATTTTTCTGCTGATCTTTGTATCGTCCGCAAAGGATGTTACTATTCCCATATGTTTCATTTTATATGCTATTATACCATGATCGCATTTGTCGAAAGCTTTAGCATCATAGTTTTCATTGCCTTCAAGTGCATCTAGGATATTGTATAATACTCCACAAGTTGTGATAGGCATGAACTTCCTGATTCGGAATCCGTGCTGATTTTCGTCGAATCTTTCCAGTATCTCCAAGAAGTCAGATTTTCTCTCTGACTATTCTTTCAAATATTTTGGTGAGGTGGGACGTCAGAGACACTGGTCTATAGTTCTTTGCTTGAGATCCATCCCCTTCCTATAGGGACAATGCTTGCTCTTTTCAAGATGCTCGATATTTCTCCAATGTCCAGGGATCTTCTCCATATCCAGTGTAGCTATTTCATCTTTACTACAGTTTTTAATTAATAGTGCATTCCATTTGTGGACCTGGAGCTGAATGTGATTTCATTTGTCCTATAGCTCTCGCTACATCTTCTGGGTAAAATCAAAGTCTGTTATACATTCTCCATGCAATTTCTCTTCGAAGAATGCATCTATGTCAGGTATCGCTTTGTCACTTTTTGGGGTACTAAAGACCGATTCATACTGGGCTCTCAATGTTTCAGATATTTCTTTTAGATCGTCTGTTAGTTCATTAATTCCTTTCCTTAAGAGCCCGAGAGTAGCTCGCGTTTTTGTTTTCCTTTTCGCATAGCTGTAGAAGTATTTTGGATTTTCTTTTATTGCTTCTACCGTCTTTTCCTCTTCCCTCTCTGTATGGCCCTTTATCAGAGTTTGTATTTCCCTATCGATACTCTCCAGTTTTTGTTGTATTACTTTCCTGGCATTGTTGTCTCCGCAATTAGCTAACTTCGTCGGTACTCTCTTTCTTTTGTGGAATATTCTTCTCTTTTGCCTCTCTAGCCAGTTCCTCTTTCCTTTTGGCTGTGCTTTCGGAGCATATTTTTCTAAAATTCTCAGCGTCTTTTCTTCCAATGTTATTACCATTTACTCAGTTATTTTGTTCTTTAAAACTGTTCTCCACTCTATTTGGGTCATGTGTGATCTGATTGCTTTTCCATTTATAGTTTTAGAGTTTGAGTTAAAAGCCCCAAATTTGCTTTTTCCTTCCGTATGTGTATCGTCTTTTAATGTTATCGCCATATTTGTTAATAATTCGATTATGTTGTGGTCTGAGATAAGAGTTGGGGTTATTTTTATATCGGCAATGAAGTTCATGTTATTCGTGAATACCAGATCTAGGCATTTATTTTTCCTGTATTTTCTGTTATCTCCTGTGTCAGCATAAATCGTTTGTGAGAGCCATCAGCTTTTTTGCTTGCTCTTGGTCCTCTCTTGTGACCCACTTATCTTGCTGTATAAATATATGATATTTCTACCCACCTTTTTGTATTTTATAAATGGGAAATTAAAATCGCCGCAAAGTATTATATTACGGGATGGAGAGTTTACGGACTTTATTAGGGTTCTGATATCATTAATGATATCCGAAAATTTTCATTTGGAGAGTTTGGAGGTCTATAGATAACTATCAGTACCACGTTTAGTTTCTCAATTTTGGAGCAAGTGTAGTTCACGTCCCCCTGTGGTGCCTAGTGTAGTTTACGTTCCCCAACATTATCGTAGTGTAGTTTACGTTCCCCGACATTATCATAGTGTAGTTTGCGTTCCCCAACTTTGTCCGCGTATACCTAATCAAATTTATTTTTAATGGGTTTAACTTTTATTGTTTTATTGTCTTACAATCCAGATAATTTTTTTTAAGCTATTTTTTAACTATTTTGTTTATTGTATTAGGTTTTATAACTATGTGCGGTATATTTATCTTACATTTTTTTACTTTTGTTTCTTTAGTTATATTAGCGATTTTTTTTTTTATGCTTTTACTTAGTCACTGAAGATGGCCCCTGAGTGGACTGAAACGTTTGGCCAATAAATGTTGAGAGTCGTATCTCTTGTCTTTATATTCCTGTTGAGGATAAGATTCCCGAAGAACACTTCTATTGTAACTATATATATATATATATATATATATATATATATATATATATATATATATGACGATTGGTTAGGTTAAGTCGTAATAATTTCGTTAGTTTTAACGTTTTATTTGATGAATTCATTTATAAAATGTCCCCTAAAGATCCTAGTGTAGTTTATGTTCCCCAACTTTGACCTCGTGTAGTTTGTGTCCCCCTTTTGCGTCAGGGTGACGTAAACTACACTTGCTCCTCTATTTTCACTGCGAGTGTTTCCACGAAGCTGTTGGATTTACTTATTACCGTCTCTATCATATTAGGGTGTGTCAATTTTGGGGATGAAATGACTAAATTGAAAATCATGTGATTTGGTAGCAATTTAATGTAATCATTTGGCATACAAAATAATATCCTTGCTTCAAAAACAATAAAAAATGACTCCTACCTACATCAATTTTAATTCAAAAATTCCATTTTTCCGTAAATTCGTAACAAAATAACAAATGTGCGCAAACACCCTATCAACATTTAAAGTGGCAATAAGATATCATTCAGAGTCTTTATTTGAAAGTAACCAATGCAGTCATGTCCTTTTTGCTGCGGTTCCTTGACATCAGCATTCGGCTCGCTACTTGCGCTTTGATGTAGCCTTCTCGCCTCTCGTGACTGTAAACTCGACTAGCTGCTTCTGTGACCATTTTCACACATCTCTCCACACTCTGAGTGTGAGAAGGCCACTTTGGCACTTGCATTGGGGCCTCTTTAAGTTGTGTTAAATCTTTGTTTGTTATACATGTTGTCAGTGGTGGCTCCAAAACTTCCGAACTCAAGTTAACTAATTCTGACAATTTCGTGGCATTGAAGTTTATCGGAGGTACCTTCCGTCTGAAAAGAGCAGTCTCCCAGCTGGTCATCATCTAGTGATGTTCCTCTAAGCTTTAGAATGATTTCCACAGCCTCAGTTCGCTCTTTGGTACATTGGCTGCAGAGTATTGCTTGCAAAACTGCCTCTGGCCTAGCATACCAAGCGGACCTTCTCACCACAGGTAACACGATGTCCACCACTACTTTCCTTTGGGTTCTCAGTAGTTGTAATTGAAACAAGATGTGGTTGGGCCCCTCCATCCACATTGGATTAAGTTTTACATTGAACCAGTGAGGAAGATAAAACCCAATAATAAATTCAACAATCAATATCAAATTCTGTAGCATTTTGCCCTTCAGTGCATGTTTGGAAACCCAAATCCTGCAGAAACGAATCGCTGTAGTTAACCAACGACTGTGACTTATGGGTCCAATCTCCAAGAGAGCCAGATTTTGAGGCAACTCTCCTGATCTGATTGCTTGAACAATACGATAAGCGTAAGATTGATCCGTGCTGAGGTCTTTGATAACTTCTTCAGACAACACTTGAACGGGAGGGCCTACTTCTACTTTTGGAAATTTTGTATTTATTTCTAATTCCGTTGCTTCATCTAGCATGTTGCCAAGGGGGCCTGACCACTTGTTGTTGCTCTTTGTAGGACCATCAAGTTCCTGGATGAGACGACGAAGAGGTAGTTCCCCTGTGTGCAAATCACATACAATCCAAACAAGCCTTCTTCCAAGTTTTTTCTCTAAATGCGTCATAACACCGCCCTGCCATCCAGTGTTCACCGCATCTGAGTCTCCACCAACGGCCTGCAGTGAACTATCAAGTCTTCTTTCTTGAAGCCAACATATTATTTGATCAGCAATTGCCTCTACATGTTTCTTGCCTTCTACTTCTGCTTCAGGAACAAAGTGAAACAAATAGCGGCCACCAGGTTCGGAACACACAGAGTAGTGTTCTTCTTTGATGAGACCGGGAACTTTCTGTCCATTCCCTCTACCTCTAGGAGAACTTTCGTGTCATCTCTTCTTCCATCAAACAAAAGGCAAGAGAGACCTTCCTCCTTCAAATCTTTTTCATGCTGATCAGATATTTCCTTCATTATTTTTTCTTGTGCTCTTCTTATCTTATTATGATCTATCACTAAGGATGTATCCTCTCGGCTGATGAGGCCTGCATCTATCCAAGCGGCAGTGGCAATCTCTGCAGTCTCTCGTAGCCCCGTATGGTGGAGAATACTGGCAAGGGCAATGTTTGAGATGTCTTTAGTGTTGTATTTCATTCTCTTCGGCGAAGGTTCAGATGGCATTTTGGAGCTATCATCTGATGTTGCTTCTTTCTGTTCATCTGAAGAGCTTTCAAAGAAGTGAGAAACCTCTTGATAGAGCTCTTCATCTCTTTGGGTGAGCTTCTTCACTCTTCTTTTTCTTCCTTTCTTCCCTTTCTCGGATTTTCTCTTTTTTCTTAGCAATAACAATCTGTTTTTTGGTTTCTGAATAATCTGCCGAACCAATCTGCATACTTCCTTGGCCTCCTGCCTTTGTTCTCTGCGCCTTTATGAAAGCCAGCTCCAAAACAGGGATCTTCTTCTCACGAGGACAGCGACAATCAATGTGAGGGTGAGGTTCTCTTCTGCATGAGGGAGAACAATTGGCTTCAGAACACAACTCTATGGGACACTGGCAGTTAAAAATGTCAAGAAGAGTATGAAGTGTGTGCAGAAATTTATTTTTCTTTGCTAGTTTTCCTTTACCACGTGATGTCTCAACTGCTTGTTGCCACAGCTTTGTTAATTTTAGCTCAATAGTTCTATACTGATTGAGTACAGGTGGTTTGAATAACACATTAGCTTTTCTCCACTGATGCAGAAGAGGGGGAATCATGTCCCTTATGAGCTCTTTCTCTGTGTAGTTCCTTCTATCCTTTGTATTTTGTTCACGAAGGAGTAACCCTAGTCTCAGCATGTCTCGCACTGTTGGTAGTTCTGATACGGGAAGCTCCTTGCCTGTACCGACTAACAGGCTCAAGTAGCATGACGACTGACCTCTTGTCTTCAATTTTGGCATCTTAGGAATATCTGAAAAGAAAGAAAAACATTTAAGTATTTTATATCAATTACGATGTTTCAAAGTTTAGTCATTCGATGTTCTAAAATTCAATAAAAAAATATTTCATGGGATTACAACATAATTAGACAGAAGAATATGATAATAATAAATAATTGTAATAATCAATAATCCATACTTACAGTTAAACTGTAGTATTCGTCTGTAGTATAACTATAAAGTAGGTACAAGAACAATAACAGCAAACCACCGTCTATGACATCTAAGAGGCAACTGAGGACTGAGAGTGAGGGACAGTTCTATTCATGTTGTGACTTGTACATTGTACAACAACTATATGACCTTGAAAACACTCCATATGCGATCAGTGGGATAATTCTGTGACAGATGAATAGTTAATCAATTTATGTCCTATTATTTAGTAAAAGAGTCAATTTCTGACACTTTAAGGTAAAATTGATGTAGGTAAGGGTTGTTTTATTTCATTTTGGTTGGCCAATTTCAAGTTTGACATGAAAAGACACTATATTTTCACTACCAAAATTGATTTGAAAAAAGTTGACAAAATTGACACACCCTACTGTCATATGCCTCTCATGTATATAAATAGCACATCCACCAGGCGCGTATTTACATATGGGCCAAATGGGCCATGGCCCAGGGCGGCAAATTTTAGGGGTCGGCAAAATTTTGAGGGCAGTAAAATTCTGGAGGAAAAGTCGTAAAAAGAAAGGTAACAAGAAAGCACTTTTTAGGTAGGGAAAAAAATCCAAAATTTCTGGTAATTTTTTAGCTAAAAAAACGGAGAGAAGTTAGCACCACTTAAAAAAAAATCTCATTACGTTTGAACGAAGTCGATTTCAAAGTTGGTCCTTGGCCTTAATATATTTTATTAATTTTAATAATATCTTTATTTTAAAGCTAATTATTTTTATTTTAGTTCAGATTTATTGTTCACACTTTACAGAATATCAAGCCAAAAATTGGCCAATTATTTTGTTAAGGTTTTCTCTATAAAACTGAATTTATATTTTTTTTATTTTGCAACTTTGAACTTTGAAACTGGCCAACATTTAAAATTTAAAGTCAAGATTGTGTTTATCTCAGTTTAGTACAGTAATGGTATTTATACAAGGTAAGAAGAAGGCAGTTTTTAAGACAATTTTGAATTTTTTATGTTAACTTAACTGCCTATATGTAGTTAGCTGTTAGAGACCTACTCAGCCTGGCTGAGCTATTTTTTAAAATATATAATTATAATATATTTTATTAATTTTAGCAATATATTTCTATTTTAAAATATGTTATTTATATTTTTAATTAGTTTCAGATGTATTTGTTTTTTCGGATGAGTGATGGGAGAAAAAGACTAAGTGGCTCGGAGTATAAGAAGAGAGCTCTGGAGAAAGCTGAAAAACAACGAGATGTCATTGACAAAACTGCGAAAATTGATACTTTCTTCAAGAAATCTGATATAAAGAGCAAAAATGTTGAAACAAATCCGAATGTTCTTTTAAAAAAATTAGAATGTACCGAGATTAGGAGTTTCCAAGAAGATCAAAATGTTAATGAAGGTCCTAGTAATTTTAGATTATCTGGTAGAGAAGTTCAAGAATCCTGCCTACCCTATACTAAGTCTTGTGATGTAGGTAGCATTGCCACTACCTCCAGCAATACTTCCATTGGGCAAGACCCAGCATTATGGGAAGTTAATGATGCTACACGTCATTATATGCTAGAGCATGGCATAAATCAGGACCTAGAAAACATGAACTTTTCTCGATCAAAGAGACGTTTTGGTGAACGATTCAGATATTTTTGTAAAACCTTATTTGAAACACAGCTTGTCAACGGAGAGAAGGTGAAGAGAACATATTTAATGTATTCGGAGAGCACAGGCTCAGTTTTCTGCGTTCCATGTCAGTTATTTGGTAGAACTACTAAAATTGGTAAGGAAGGATTTGATGACTGGAAGCATGGCAGTGAAGCATTAACAAGCCATAAAAATTCCTCTGAACATAAGTCATGTGTGTTAGCTATGAAAATGAGAAGTTCAACTCTCGGAAGAATTGACAGAAAACTTTTCTATCAAATTGATGAGGAGAAGTATTGGAGGATTGTTTTACAACGAGTTGTTGCAGTGGTCCGGTCACTGGCATCTCATGGTTTACCTTTTAGGGGCCACATTGAGAAATTTGGTTCTGTCCACAGTGGAAACTTTATGATGGCTTTGGAACCTATTGCTGAATTTGACACTTTTCTGGCGGAACATATTGCAAAATACAAAAATCCAGGAAAAGGTCATACCTCATTCTTGTCTTCGTTTACATGTGAGCAATTCATCAAACTAATGGCTGACAAAGTTACCAAACAAATAACTGAGGAAGTGAAATGTGCGAAGTACTATTCCATTATTGTGGACTCCACCCCTGTCGATGAACTTGCAGTTATTCTGAGATACGTAAAAGAAGCTGGGCATTCCCTAGAGCAGTTTTTGGCATTCCTTCCCAGCGTAGTCCACAAATCAGAGCAGCTTTTCAACTCGGTTTCCAGCATATTAAAAATGCATGGTCGCGACATTGCAAACTGCAGAGGACAGTCGTATGATAACGCTCCCAACATGTCAGGGACTTACTGTGGCTTGCAAGCCAGAATAAAAGAAGCGTCCCCAGTAGCAGTTTACGTACCCTGCTCTGCACACTCATTAAATTTGATTGGACAGTGTGCAGCAAGTTGCTGTAAGGAAGCCATTGATTTTTTCGCACTTCTCCAAAATCTTTACGTGTTCTTCACTGCCTCCACTCACCGTTGGGAAATACTACGAAATCATTTTACTAAATCTGAAAATGTAACGCTAAAGAGCTTATAAGACACTCGATGGTCAGCCCGTGAAGAAGCGTGTAGGAGTAGGGCGGGTCATACTATGCATTTTTTTTAAATCAATGGAGAGGGGTGTTCAAATGACATATTTTGGTGTATAGAACACAATTCTGAAGAAAATATTTAATTCTGATAACCCTAACCTACATCATTTTGCAGTTGATTATTATTAAATTGTTGATTATTTTACTATTGTAGTTACCCCAGAATATGTCTTCTCACGTTTTCTATCATGGCTGCTCACGTTATCTCTCATAGAGCATTGTTCTAACTAATTCATATAAACACATATAATGTAATTCATATAATAATAATAATAATATTTAAATACTCAAATAAAAAGGTGTGCCATTCCACTTAATTGTAATTATCATACAGTTTGGTATATGAAATATTTTGACGGTTTTCTGGCGCGCATAAGGCCATTTTCTGAGCCACCTTTCTCAGAGGCTAGAATGTAACCTTTCAGAACATTCTAAAACGTTTTGTGAAATATTTAAAGTGACTCATGATTTATGAAGCTATTTTACCACCTCGGCTTGCAGTGAGGGGATAGATTTAGTGATTATCTACTGATATTTTTTTTGTTACTGTTCACATGTGAGTATTATTCTGTTATATTTTAGAAAAAGCTATTTCTACGCATATTATAGTGATACATTGAGCAAAATTTAATTAACAACTTTGATTTGAGCTAAAATTAGGTGGTTCATTTTTAGTACAACTGAGCAGTATGAGGCCTATTTCAATGTTCTAAAGAATATTTTTAGGATGTGTTTCTTTAGTTTTTTAGAGTACATGAACAAATTATTTGCATTACAGACAACAGATAAATTAGCATTTTATAACATTTTGAAACCAAAAAAGCATAATGTGTTTAGCATTTGCAGATAAATTTGTTCTTGCCCATTTCAGCTCTTTTTTTAACCAAGAATTTTGCGCTGAAAAGAGTTAATACCTGTCTGTAGTGGCTACTTAACTGTTGTATTATTGTTTTTATTTCAGTGTGAACTCATTAAGAAAATGGCTCAAGTCAGAACAAGGACGAAATCAAGTTCTCATCTGAGTAATCTTGTTGGCACTGGCCGGGAGCTGTTGGTGTCTGAACTGCCAACTGTGAGGGATATCCTGAGCGGGATGGGACAATTCGACGTGGCCGACTCGATGCGACCCAACTGGATGTGGCCGACTCGATGTCAGGACAACTCGATGTCAAGCCAAGTCGATGCCAGGCCAAGTCGATGCCAGGACAAGTCGAAGCATATTGTGCTTTATTATCTTTTAAGGGTATTTTAAGAAGAAAAAGTAAAGCATAAAAAATAATTAAGGCTAGGTAAGGTAGGTAAGGTAGGGTAGGTAGGGTAGGTAAGGTTAGGTAAGGTAGGGTAGGTAGGTTAGGTTAGGTAGGTTAGGTAAGGTTAGGTAAGGTAAGGTAAGGTAGGGTAAGGTAGGGTAGGTAGGTTAGGTAAGGTTAGGTTAGGTTAGGTAGGTTAGGTAAGGTTAGGTAAGGTTAGGTTAGGTAAGGTTAGGTAGGTAAGGTAAGGTTAAGTAGGTAGGTTAGGTTAGGTAGGTTAGGTAAGGTTAGGTTAGGTAAGGTAAGGTTAGGTAAGGTAGGTTAGGTTAGGTAGGTTAGGTAAGGTTAGGTAGGTAAGGTAATTATTGAACTCTGCCTCGGTCTTGGCTTCAGACTCGACTACAACACTGTTTGGCATCGACTTGGCCTGGCATCGACTTGGCTTGACATCGAGTTGTCCTGACATCGAGTCGGCCACATCGAGTTGGGTCGCATCGAGTCGGCCACATCGAATCGTACCCAACCCATCCTGAGGTATGGCATCTACTTGAGGAAGCAAAGTGAAGATGACAGGAGGAACTACCCAGTGGACAAGCTGGTGAGTGACATCTACCCTCGTCTGATTTGTCAGTGGAGCAAAGCTAATGCTCTTTTCAAGCCACCTGTTATCAATGAAAAAGTGAGCATCATGTCCAAGCTCAAGGAGGTCTGGAATCAGGCAGGGAAGTTTTCTCTTGGGAAGGGCAAACTTGATGCCAAAGAGAGGTTCATTGCCAAGTTAGACAAGTTCTTTGATATTTTGACTTGCAAGTGTCAGATTACCAGTTGTGAGGGGGGAGGCTGTGAGGGCTGTGTTATCCAAGCCCACATTAACTGTTCCTGCAGCAGAGAGAAAAAGATTCCTGTGAAAGATCTTGCCTACATCAAGGGACAGAAAGAGAAGGTTGGAAGTAAGGGACCCCACCAAATAGGGGGTCCTGATCTACCAGAGCACAAGAGACAGGTGAGGACATTGAAAAGGCAGTGGATGAAAAGGAAGGCAGAGAAAAGGAGAAGGAGCAAGGAGAAAAGTGCTGCAGTAGCAGAGAAGGCAGCCAGGAAGGATGTTAAGAGATTTTTGGCAGATAGTGATGAGGATCTGGAATTGGAGAGAAGTAGTGATGAAGATGAGTTTGTTCCTGAAGTTGAGCTCTTCCCTCAAACTGACCCTGAGCCAGCAGCTTCGGCAAAGGTACAGAAAAACTATGATGAGATTCAAAACATTGCCCTTGCTAGTGTAAGGTATGGCATAGGGCTGAGGCCAACTGCAGCGATAGCAACAGCAGCTCTGATTGACGCAGGAATCATCACAGAAGACAATACAAGTAAAGTGATTGATAAGAGCAAGGTCAAGAGAGCACAGGAGAAGTTGATGAGAGAGCTGGGGGAAAAGTTCGAGAAGAAGTGCAGGGAGGAGGGGGGGATCTCTTGCATCCTCTTTGATGGGCAGATTGGCCTGACCAATGTGATGATGGAAGCTGAGGGCAGTGACCAATCTTTTCCCGCAAAGATCAAGGAAGAACACTATAGTGTTGTTAGTGAGCCTGGCAGCTACTATCTGTTCCACTTTACCCCAGAGAAAGCAACTAAAGAGGAGTCACATGCGGAGAAGATTGCTAAGGTCCTGTTTGCCTGGCTGAAAGAGAAGGGTTATGATAAGACCTTGTTGGCCATTGGAGGAGACTCAACAAATGTCAACACTGGTGTGAAAGCTGGAGTAATGCGGAAGCTGGAGCTGCACCTAGGGAGAAAGCTGGTCTGGTTGGTGTGCAACCTGCACACTGTTGAACTTCCCCTGCGCCATCTCATTGTTGACCTTGATGGCCCTACTCTGTCAGACAAAAAATTATCCGGGCCAATAGGAAAGCTCCTTGATTCTGCTACAGACTTTGATATCAATCCAAACTTCACCCGAATCTCTGTTGGCCCTCCACTGATCAAGCTTCCTGACAAGGTCATTCAAGATCTCTTAACTGATCAATACTATGGCTATAAAATTGTCTGTGCAGTCAGGGATGGAGTACTTCCTGCAGGGCTGGCTCTGTTAGAGATAGGACCAGTAAACCACAGCCGCTGGCTCACCACAGCGAACAGACTTCTCAGGCTCTAGGTGTCAAAGCACGGACTTAAAGGAAAGAACCTGAAGATTCTGCAATTCATTGTGGAATTCATCATTGGAGTGTATTACCCATGTTGGTTCAACGTGAAGGTCAAGCACTCCTGGATCGAAGGGCCTAGGCACATCCTCTTTCAGCTGGACTGCCTCAAGTCCCAGAGAAAGGAGGTGCTGGATATTGTGATGCCAACTGTGAGAAGATCTGCTTGGTATGCCCACAGTGAAGTCATCCTCCAAACACTACTCTGCTCTGAGGATCAGAAGGAGAGGATTGAAGGGGTGGAGAGAATCCTGGCCATCAGGGGAGAGGGGGACTCCTCTGTTAGGAGCAGAAGGACACCTGATATCAATTGTGATGCTTCCAGCATCGGTGACTTGATCAGCTGGTCAGAAGGTGTGTCAGAGCCACCTCTCACCTGCTCTCTAAGCACCTCAGAGATGAAAAACTTCATCAACACCCCCATGGAGGTGCGCAACTGGCCTTGCCACACACAAAGCATTGAGAGGGTTGTTAAAATGGTGACTGAGGCTTCTGCTAAGTACTTCTCACAGGAAAAGAGGGATGGAGGGATCAGGGCTCAGGAGACCATCAGGAAGCTGATGTCCAAGTCTGAGTCAAAGCAGGATTTGTGCAACCTGGCAAAGTTCAAGATGTCAGGAGAATGATCTTTGTAATTATATCCAGTGATATACATGCAGTTCACCTATTAATAAATATATGTAAAGTTGATTTGGCCTTGTCAATATAAATGATTTACCTTATATCTTTTAATATATTATAAAGGGGTTCAAAAGGGTAAAATTGGCAATTTAGAAATACAAAATGATGTAGGTTAGAGTTATCCTATCCAAAAAAGAAGCTCATATTTGAATTCCCCATGTAAAAACACATAATTTAGACAACCCTGATGGTAGGATTTCCTTCAGATTCATGTTGTCACCTGAGTACGACCCGCCCTAGACTGTAGGAGTCTCAATAAAGACTGGGAAGAGGTTATAGAGGCACTTACGTCCATTGAAGAAGATGAATTAGAAAAGCCTTGCAAACGCAGTGAAGCATCAGGCTACCTCAATCAACTGCAACGCCTTGAAACTATAATTCTTTCTTTAATGTGGGGGTGACATTCTGGAAAGGTTCAGTGCTACTAGTAAACGGCTCCAAGCAGTTAACATTGATCTTGGTGTCGTAGCAGAACTGTATGCATTATGCACTTCGACTTTTATGAAGAAGCAGCAAATAAGAAATCATCTATCCGCGAATATGAAGTTACAATGAAAAGAAAAAAGAAAAGAAAACTTCGAGTCGACGAAACTCGCGAAGGCGAGGTAGAATTAGATGGACGGAGGAACTTCTTCATTAATACTTATTTTGTGGTACTTGACAAATTATTGTCGGAATTAAACCGTCGCAAAGATGTGTATGAAAACCTCCATGCACGGTTTGCATTTTTTACAAAAGTCACCACCTTGAATCCGACAGATATAACTGCCAATGCTATTAAGCTTTGGGAATTTTACAAGGATGACTTGGCGGAAGCATTTATTAATGAGTGTCAGTGCGTTCGAAAAGTCTCTCCGCAATCAACCAACACTTTAAAAAAGTGTTTCACAAGTGTAGACGAGTTGCTCTGTGCCTGCAAAATGGTGGAAAACACTTTCAACACATGCTGTAAACTCAAAAGGTTATGTAATAAAATCACCAAATCATGGTTGAATGAAAACATTATAGTTTTTCAATTTCCTCTGCGTTTAACATAGCACTGCGGAGAGACTTTTCGAACGCACTGTATCATTCTCATATATAAGGTAGGAATACTACCGGATTGCGGTTACTTTCAGCTTCCAAGCATTGCCTAAGTCCTACCCACTGAGCACTATAAATTAGTAACATAAATTCGATATATATATATATATATAATATTCAAGAGAAATCCAATGACAAGGAGGAATGTAAATGCCATGAAAAGTCTTCTTTAATGCAACGTTTCGAGCAATATGCATATCTTCAGGCTAAATAATAATAATATGAAATTAAAATCAATAAACAATTAAAACAAGACAAAACAGTTTCTATAAGACCAATTCTTAAAAACAAAATTTAAAAAGACTAAAAGAAGGTTAAATTCAAAGTTATTAAAATTTACATATAAAATTACAAGAAATTTAAAAAGCTATTTTTAAATTACATATAGTAAATTTGAAATTAATACAATGGAATAAGCGACTTATTATGCGAGTCTGAAATTTTGATTTTATAATTAATTTCATTATTTAACAAATATTCCAGAGAAGATTGATAAAATTCAGAGTCATACAGATTTTCTCGATAAAGTTTGAAATAAACGAATTTCGGGAAAACCCTACATGTACGACACATTTCAAGAAAATAACAGTCGAGTTTAGACTTGAGAAGCTTTCGTGAAGTCTTCCAAACATGGCGATAAACCCTAAGTCCATCTTGTCCATACCTTGAGTATATATATTCATGCGGGTTGCTTCTAAAAAGCTTCAATTTAATATTCAAGAGAAATCCAATGACAAGGAGGAATGTAAATGCCATGAAAAGTCTTCTTTAATGCAACGTTTCGAGCAATATGCTCATCTTCAGGCTAAATAATAATAATATGAAATTAAAATCAATAAACAATTAAAACAAGACAAAACAGTTTCTATAAGACCAATTCTTAAAAACAAAATTTAAAAAGACTAAAAGAAGGTTAAATTCAAAGTTATTAAAATTTACATATAAAATTACAAGAAATTTAAAAAGCTATTTTTAAATTGCATATAGTAAATTTGAAATTAATACAATGGAATAAGCGACTTATTATGCGAGTCTGAAATTTTGATTTTATAATTAATTTCATTATTTAACAAATATTCCAGAGAAGATTGATAAAATTCAGAGTCATACAGATTTTCTCGATAAAGTTTTGAATAAACGAATTTCGGGAAAACCCTACATGTACGACACATTTCAAGAAAATAACAGTCGAGTTTAGACTTGAGAAGCTTTCGTGAAGTCTTCCAAACATGGCGATAAACCCTAAGTCCATCTTGTCCATACCTTGAGTATATATATTCATGCGGGTTGCTTCTAAAAAGCTTCAATTTAATATTCAAGAGAAATCCAATGACAAGGAGGAATGTAAATGCCATGAAAAGTCTTCTTTAATGCAACGTTTCGAGCAATATGCTCATGTTCAGGCTAAATAATAATAATATTGAAATTAAAATCAATAAACAATTAAAACAAGACAAAACAGTTTCTATAAGACCAATTCTTAAAAACAAAATTAAAAAAGACTAAAAGAAGGTTAAATTCAAAGTTATTAAAATTTACATATAAAATTACAAGAAATTTAAAAAGCTATTTTTAAATTACATAGTAAATTTGAAATTAATACAATGGAATAAGCGACTTATTATGCGAGTCTGAAATTTTGATTTTATAATTAATTTCATTATTTAACAAATATTCCAGAGAAGATTGATAAAATTCAGAGTCATACAGATTTTCTCGATAAAGTTTGAAATAAACGAATTAGGGTTTATCGCCATGTTTGGAAGACTTCACGAAAGCTTCTCAAGTCTAAACTCGACTGTTATTTTCTTGAAATGTGTCGTACATGTAGGGTTTTCCCGAAATTCGTTTATTTCAAACTTTATCGAGAAAATCTGTATGACTCTGAATTTTATCAATCTTCTCTGGAATATTTGTTAAATAATGAAATTAATTATAAAATCAAAATTTCAGACTCGCATAATAAGTCGCTTATTCCATTGTATTAATTTCAAATTTACTATATGTAATTTAAAAATAGCTTTTTAAATTTCTTGTAATTTTATATGTAAATTTTAATAACTTTGAATTTAACCTTCTTTTAGTCTTTTTAAATTTTGTTTTTAAGAATTGGTCTTATAGAAACTGTTTTGTCTTGTTTTAATTGTTTATTGATTTTAATTTCATATTATTATTATTTAGCCTAAAGATGAGCATATTGCTCGAAACGTTGCATTAAAGAAGACTTTTCATGGCATTTACATTCCTCCTTGTCATTGGATTTCTCTTGAATATTAAATTGAAGCTTTTTAGAAGCAACCCGCATGAATATATATATATATATATATATATATATATATGATGAATAAAACCACGAAGGTTAAAACTTGGGTAGTTTTCCATTATAAATTTGTATGCTCCTCTTACAATTTTTTTTTGCAATTTATTTTTATATTTTTTTTTATATATTTTTTGTGACCTATATATCATTCAGGCATTAATTATATAAAATTGGTTATAAACAATCCATTTGATCTTGTGTTGAATTCGGGCAAAGTGCTAAAATTGGTAATTTTTCTTACAAATTTGTATGCTCCTCCCACAATTTTTATTTCTATATTTATTATATATATATATTTTTTTTTTGTAACCTGTATATACAGTAGTCTTGAACTCTTTATTTACTTCAGTGTTCCTGAGGATGTCATTAGACGAAAGCACTTGAGCACCATTCTGTGTTTCCTTTCCTTCGTGTTTTTTATTCATCATAAATAATTTTCACGTGTTACTTTCGTGAAATAATTTTCTATATATATATATATACAGGGAGTCCGAGAATTATCTGTACAATTTTTGGCTGTTATTAAAAGTCAACCATGAAGTGTAGAACTTCCATTGTCCCATTTTACAGAGAATCTCATTAAGTTTTTTCTGATACCACGTTTTGACAAGTTTTTTAGAAATGTACGCGGATGACAGACATTGATGATTTGAAAGCAAGAATCACAGCTGCTATTGAGCGAATTGATGTGGATATGCTGCAGCGTACATGGCAACATTTGGAGTATCGATTGGATATTTTGCGAATCACTAATGGTGCACATATCGAATGTTTGTAACAACGTTACTTTAATAAAAGAAACTTTTGAAAATACAGATTCTAAATAATCTTGTTAAGAATTTTACGTGTGTTATCAAGAATTTTATTAAAAGATGAAATTGTACAGATAATGTTCGGACACACTGGAATTTCTAAAAAACTTGTCAAAACTTGGTATCAGAAAAAACTTAATGAGATTCTCTGTAAAATGGGACAACACTGGAATTTCTACACTTCATGGTTGACTTTTAATAACAGCTAAAAATTGTACAGATAATTCTCAGACACCCTGTATATATATATATATATATATATATATATATATATATATATATATATATATATATATATACAGGGTGGGGCACGGGAACCAAGTGTTTTTGGAATAATCAGGAAAATGATATTTATTTTTGTAAAGAAAATATATTGGTAGAACAACATTCGTAAGAACATAGCATTTCATGTCATAATAATCATGTACCGAAAATTATATCTGGCATATGATGTCCTTGGCCGTCGACGCATTGTTGAAGGCGTTTACGAAAATTGGCCTCCACTCTTCCCAGCAGGTCTCTGTTGATTTGGATGATTTGTTGACGGATCGCTTCCTTCAATGCATCTAATGTACGGGGCTTGTCCTCGTAGACACGTGACTTGAGGTACCCCCATAGAAAGAAGTCACATGTGGACAAGTCAGGGGACCGAGGGGGCCATGCAATGTCACCAAATCTCGAAATGAGATGGTTGGGAAACAGGGGGCGAAGAACAGCCATTGACGCTCTGGCGGTGTGTGGCGTGGCCCCATCTTGCTGAAACCACAAATGTCGACGAGCAATACGCCTTCTTCGTAACTCAGGGATGAAAAAGGTGTTCACCATCTCAATGTAACGCCCAGATGTTATGGTAACGGTAACCCCATTCAACGTTCTCTGGAGTACGCACAGTGCGTTGCGGCCCCTTCGGTTTTGTTTTCATTATTGAGCCTCCTGTTCGAAGATTGTTAACCCAACGTAAGATTGTGTCACGAGCGGGAACAGAGTCATTTCGATGAATGTTGAATCTGCGGCGAAACGCACGCTGAACTGCTGTCACTGACTCGCCACTCCTAACAAAATGATCATACGCGAACATGCGGTGTTCTAACGTCCACTGCTCCATGATGGCACCTGAAAGATAAAGGTGAGTGTTAGTTAAAGTTAAATGCTATGAACCCAGGAATGGAATGCTACCTACCGCACGCCCCTCCCATTCCTAATGGCCGATTACTAGCTATTCAAAAAACACTTGATTCCCGTGCCCCACCCCAAACACGCTCATTACTGTATAATCTATTCCTCATTCGTCCTCCGCCTCCTTCTTCAAAGTTCCTCTTTATTTATTAAAGATGAAGTAGATCCTTAATTATTAAAACACACCTCGCACTATTTACCTTCATTGCAGTTACTTGGTTATTACTGTATTATTACTGGTTATTACTGGGTATTACTGTAATACAATCATAATTATTATCCTTATAACTTTAATATTATCATATTTATCATTTTAATTAATTATCTTCCTAATTAACGTTCTGAAGAGTTAACTTACTCATATTGCATTATTAATTTATGTACCATAACATTATATTTACCCAAAGCATTATTTAAACTATATGCCATAACCATAGAACATTAATCTTTCATTATATCGCTTAAATACCCTTTTTATAATCAGTTATTCCTCAAATGTATTCCTTATACATTCCTTATATTCCTTATATTTATAAGTTCATATAATGTAATGAACATAAGTGTTACGAAGCTCAACCATCAATTACATTCTAATGTAATTAGATCCAATCCGAATAGTATGAATAGTCTAATCTTGTCAGTCAATTCTTAATACTACTTTGTATTACAATGTAATTTAGGTTAAGTTAATATTCGTACCATTCAATAATGGTACCATTCGAGATTATGACTTCATAACTGTTAGTTTTGTTATCTTTATTTAAGTGTTTACTCAATATATTTATCATTTAATTTACTTCATTAGTATCTGGTTAATGTCATTTAATGTTTATTTTATTGTCTTAATATCTTCACATTTTATCTCAATCCTTTTTAACTTAAGATTTAGCTAAATACACGTGTAAATTATCCATGCTTCTCGTGTCTCGTGTAGACTGTTATGAGCTTTTAACGTTTAAACCCTACCCGGGGTACTGGCGTACCCGAGTACCCCGGGTGATGCTAGTGTAACTTTTATAATAGGTAGGGATTGAGGATTAATATACTGCTGGTGCTATGTATACTGTACAGTAATTGCATATTAACGAATAGTTATAATCAATTACTTTGGACCACCTGAAGATCAGGGGCACCAGCCTTCTTTAGTTAGCCTTATAAGGCTAACTAACGAAAATATCACGACCTAACTTAACCAATCGTTAGGTCAACTATACGTCCTTGACGATTGGTTAGGTTAGTTCCTTGATATTTTCGTTAGTTAGCCTTATAAAGCTAACTAAGGAAGGCTAGGGGCCCTGATCTTCAGGTGATCCATTACTTTAATCAATTATAACACTGGGGAACAAATTTCAAATTTTTGTCTATTGAATTAGATTTGACAGTTAGTTCTAGGTAATTTGGGTGCGCTGAGCACGAATTTTTACTCGGTTTTGCTCTATCAGGTCCAGATTTTGCTCAACACCCCTCCTCTTTCGTCGTATTCATAAAAAGGTTTTTTTCTCAATACTCGCTAAGTCTTTTTGCAGTTACACATTATGCAACTAGGTTTTTATCTAGGTATTTGTACCTATTGTTATGGTATTGTTGTATTATGTATATTTTTATATGTAACACCCTAAAAATATTTTTAATTTTGTCATTTTTAACCCATTTTAATATTAGTAAATTAAGCTAAAAATATCATAGAATTCTAAAATTTTCTCGAGCGTTCCTGTTCTCTGTAGAGTATTCTAGAGGGACAACTAAAATATATAAAAGCGACTCGTTTCCAGAGTTAATCAGTCAATTCAATCAGTCAGTCAGTCAGTCAGTCAGTTGAGTTAGTTAATTAAGTTTGGGCATTAACATAATTTTGAATTGGCATATGATTTAGTGAGTAATTTTGTCATCGTGATTTAATATAGTTGATTTAATTAGACGTAATTTATATTGTACCTACTCATCCGTGTTTCTAGTTTAATTTCATAGATTGTAAGTACGTATTTCATAATAAGTACCTATTTAAACTAATTTTTGTGTTTATATTTCAGATTTTCTTAAATTTATATGAATTAAGGGCTTTAAATACCTTTACAAATTGGCAGAACAGTCAAGCAATATGTCATCAAGCACTAGAAAGTTCAAATGCAAAAACAACCCTGATTCCTTCTGTTATATATGTGGAAATTTTACACTTCCACATCAACGAGCAAATATAACTGACTTCGTAAAAAGAGCTTACTTAGCTTATTTTGGCATAAAACTGGGGGACCAAGATAAATCGTGGGCTCCACATAAAGCCTGCACTATATGCATTGAAAGACTGCGACATTGGACGAAGGGTTCGGATTCAAAAATACCTTTGGAGTTCCGATGGTAAGTTTATGATTTCATAAAACTACGTAATTTAATCACTAGTATACTGTAACTTACCTAAATGTAATTGTAACTTAGGTACATAAACAAAAATTTACAGAAAATGTTTATAAGAATCTCAAATATTGCATAAGGTTGAAACACATAGAAATGTTAAATGTTTGGGTGATAACTTTTGATAAAATTCATAAAAACAAGTCTCTCGTCGCTTTTGTTAACGCTTTACAATTTTTTTTCCATATCAGGTGTGGCGAGAGCCTACTAACCACGAGACCGATTGCTACCTTTGCTTTGTCAAGACTTCGGGCTTCACTAAGAAAAATAAACATTGTATCGAGTACCCAAATTTCGACACCGCGATACGACCTGTGCTACATTCAAATGAGATCCCCATTCCAAAATTTAAGGGTCTGCCAACTCAAGAATTAGTTGAAGATGTTCCTGAAAATATTGTTATGCACTTTGAGGAGTCAGACACCGATTTTGACCCCAGCGTATTTGAAAGTCAAAACGATCCGCAAAAGTTTAACCAGGCCGAGTTGAATGATCTTGTAAGGGATCTAAATTTGCCAAAAAAGGCTGCGGAAATTTTAGCTTCAAGACTTAAAGAGAAAAACTTGCTTACTTCAAACACATACATTTCATTTTACAGAAAAAGAGAAGAAGAACTTGTTAAATATTTTAGAACAGAGGATAGTTTAGTATATTGCTGCGACATAGTTGGTTTGTTAAAGAAGATGGGGGTTGAGTCTTACGATGCAAATGATTGGCGCTTGTTTTTAGACAGTTCGAAAAGAAGTCTTAAGTGTGTGTTGTTGCATAATGGCAATCTATACGGCTCGATACCGATTGGGCACTCAACAAAATTAAAAGAAAAGTATGAACATATAGAAAAGGTTTTAAATCTTATCAAATATAGGGAGCACGAGTGGATCATATGTGTTGACTTAAAAATGGTTAATTTTCTGCTAGGACAACAAGGAGGGTATACTAAATATCCCTGCTTCCTTTGCTTATGGGACAGCAGAGCCAAGGAAGAACATTATTTCAAACAAATCTGGCCAGCACGAACATCACTTACTGTCGGAGAAAAAAACGTAATTAATCCACCTTTAGTGAGCAGAGATAAAATCATATTTCCTCCTCTGCATATAAAACTAGGCCTCATTAAACAATATGTAAAAGCTTTAGATACGAACGGCGAGTGTTTCAAATACATAACTTCAAAATTTCCAAGTTTAAGTTATGAAAAAATCAAGGCGGGAATTTTCGACGGTCCACAAATAAGAACAATGATTAAAGACAGCAATTTTCCTAATGTCATGAATGAACGCGAAAAAAATGGCTGGTTCTCATTCGTGGACTTGATAGAAAACTTTTTAGGCAATTATAGGGCAGATAACTACGAAGAAATCGTAAAAAAACTTTTAAGGGACTACAAAGAGTTAGGTTGCAATATGAGCATAAAAATGCATGTTTTGAATAGCCATCTTGACCAATTTCCAAGTAATTTAGGTGATGTAAGTGACGAACAAGGGGAGAGATTCCACCAAGATATCAAAATTATGGAGGAATGGTACCAAGGCCGCTGGGATTCCCACATGATGGCTGATTACTGCTGGTGCTTGAAAAGAGACCTGCCATCAACAAGCAAATACGCTAGAAAGTCTTACAAAAGAAAATTTTTGCCACAGTGAAAGCTTCATATCTGTTTGTTTTTTTATTTTAAGTCATTTCTATCGTTATAATGTAATTTTACTGTAGTTTGAACTGCTTGTATTCATGAAACTTGAAAAAAAAAATTAACACATGACTTAATTTTTTAGTCCTAATTTGAAAAATCTGGAAAATGGCACATAGGCTGTCGACAAGAATCAGGACCTGATAGAGCCAAACCGAGTTGAAATTCGTATTCAGCGCACCCAAATTACCTAGAATCAAGTGTCAGATATCATTCAATAAAATACGTGTTGCCCAGTGTAATAATTGTAATTATAATAATCATACTTACAATTAAATTTTCTATTTAATGTTAGTTAAACATAATATTATTTGGATCTTTTAAACTATTTCCCCACCCCCCAGCGGATCACCTGAAGATCAGGGCCCCCAGCCTTCTTTAGTTAGCTTTATAAGGCTAACTAACGAAAATATCACGACCTTGCCTAACCAATCGTCAAGGGCGTACAGTTGACCTAACGATTGGTTAGGTTGGTCGTGATACTTTCGTTAGTTAGTCTTATAAGGCTAACTAAAGAATGCTGGGGGCCCTAATCTTCAGGTGTCCCCCACCAGCTTCAGAGAGGGGGGGACATAGTTTAAAAGGTCAATATTAGTGGGGAGATAATTTAACAGGTTTTACTTATCTTATTTACATAATAGAAATTTTAAAATATGTATATAAGATACATATCTTGAAAATTCTATTATATTCTATCATATTTCCGGTTTATAGAGAACCATTATTTACATAGGATAAAATTTGTATGCCCGGTTAGGTCAACTGTACGCCGTTGATGATTGGTTAGGTTTAGTCGTGATATTTTCGTTAAAACTAACGCGAATATCACGACTAAACCTAACCAATCGTGAAGGGAGTACAGTTGACCTAACCGGGCATTAAAATTTTATCCTATGTAAATAATGGTTCTCTATTTATTATATGTTTGCAATAAATAATAAATTTGTTATTGTTTTCTTATATTATTTTGGTTAATTTGCAGAGTTTAAACTTTGGGGGGGATATAGTTGAAAAGATGAACATTAGGGTGGTAATTGTTGAAAAGAGTATGTTGGAGGGGAAATAGTTTAAAAGATCCTATTATTTTAGAATGGAATGTAATTTAAGTTAATATCACTCGCTCCCATCATCTGTTCGGGGCACGGACAAAAACTCACTGAACAAAAACTCGCAGGACAAAAACTCACCAGACAAATGTTTTTGCGAAATACATACTCTGTCTAGGTCAGTTTATATCCTATTTTGGTTTTGCTATTTTTCAATGTTTTATTTTTGTTCAGGTTAACTGTACGCCCTTGACGATTGGTTAGGTTAAGTCGTAATATTTTCGTTAGTTAGCCTTATAACCCGGTTAGGTTAATTGAATGCCCGGTTAGGTCAACTGAATACCCGGTTAGGTTCAATGAATGCTCGGTTAGGTCAACTGTACGCCCTTGTCGATTGGTTAGGTTTAGTCGTGATATTTTCGTTAGTTAACCTTATGAGGCTAACTGAAGAAGGCTGGGGGGTAAGGTAGGTTGATTTTCCGCATTTTTTTAGATATCGACTTTGGACTAGTCGAGACAGTCAGGGCTTAATATGATAATAACTGACAAAAAATTTCAGATTCCTAGCTTTAACCGTTTCTTGAGAAAACCGTTTCAAAAATCGTCAAAAAACCGTACCGAAAAATATCGCATTTTCGCAATTTTCGGCCGAAAAAAACATACTATTTTCATACAAAAATCCTGAAAAAAGTTACAATTTTATTGAAAAAAAGTAAAAAAAACATGTACAGAGTCAAATAGACACATTTAGATCCAAAGATCATCATAATTTTCACTGTAAGAGCACTTAGAAGCAAAGGAAGGCCTCATCTGGCGGCTTAGGGCTTTGGCCAGAATGTGTTTGTGCCTTGATTCGAGTCCATAAACAGTATGGGAAGCTTCAGATGTCAGCTTCACGGCCCTTTCAACACTCTGAGAATGTGAAGGCAGATCAGGCAGCTCCAGCTTGGTGCCATTCAGCAATGCTTCTTGAAGCTCCTGGTCAGAAAAGTCTTCTGTGAGAGCAGGTTCACAGATGCCACTTTGAGAAAGGTTGATTAGTTCTGACCAGTGGGTAGCTTCAATGTTGATGGCTGTGATCTTCTTCAGCCTCTTCTTGGCTGGCTTCCCACTTCTGAAAGAATAATAATTAATTTATTTTTTATTCCAGTTTAAGATTTAATCCCTATTAGTCTCAGAATTGCTGATTTAAATTAAACTTAAATTAAAAAAAAAAAACCCGAGTTCTATAAATCCCCATAATCGAATTTTTTTTCAGAAAGAAGGTAAGATTATTTCCATTATCAGAGGGGAAGGGGGGAATTGGGATAAGAAAATGTGAAAAAAAATTCGATTATGGGGATTTATAGAACTCGGGCCTTTTTTTTATTAAATAAATCCCCATAATCAAATTTTTTTTTCACATTTTTTAAAATTAATAAATGCTTACCTGATGGACAGAATTTTCTTGAGAGCAGCTTCTCTCACTTCCAAGTCATCAGACTTCATCATGGAGTACAGCACATTCTCGGGCAGCAAGGCAAAAGCATTGTACTTCAGGTTCTTGAAAGCAACACCCTGGATTTCTTCAGACTGCTGCTTGATCCTCTGGATCATGTTGAAGATGTACAGCTGCTGATTGTGGAACTTGCTGTCCCTTTTGATCTCAAACCAACTGACTGCATACACTTCCACAATGAACTTGATGGCCTGGTAAAGCTTATCCTGTAGTTCTGGAGGGTAAGCACCTCTGGTCCACAGACACATCAATCTAATTGCCAAAGTCAACCATCTTGCATGGTTTAATGGTCCAATTTTCCAGGCAGCAAATCTTGGGTTGACTTTGCCCCTGGAAATTCCAAGCACATACTCCAAAAGAAGCCTCTGGTCGCTACTGAGATCATTCAGTGTCTCCTCAGCAAATTCCATGTCATCCAGGGGGCCACTGAGTTTGGTGAATTCCACTTGTGGCAGATCTTGGTAGTCAATTTCACAGAGTTTTCCCAGCGGACCAGTGAAAGCAGTGGGACTTTTGGTACTGCCATCAAGATGCTTGAAAACAGCTCTGAAAGGAAGCTCATTCTGATGGAGTGAACAGCCAATGGTGTGCAATTTCCGCTCAATTTTATTTTCCAGAGCTGTTACAAGGCCTCCCTCCCAGCCAGTGTTTGTATTTGTGTTGTCAAGGAGGACAGCTTTCAGGGTATGAACACTGTTAAACTCCTCCAAGACACTAGCAACTTCTTCACCAAGAAGAACTCCAGTCGCACCTTTAATTGGGATGACTCTGTGAGTAAGATATGTTCCACTTTCAGTTCCCGGCTCCTTTGTGAAAGTCAAATGGTGCTCTTGTCCCTTTCCTTTCTTCAGCTTAGTCTCCCCATTTTCATCCTTAACTTCTCTGTACAGCAAAGTGTCCTTGTCAACTTTCCCATCAACCCCAATACAGACTAACTTTTCCAGACCCTCATTGTGCTTTTCATCACTTTTCACTTTCATTCTAGCTTTTTCCCTGTCCATTTTCGATTTATCAACTATTATCTGTTTCACATCAAGGCCAGGCTTAAGCAGGTCCATAGCTTGTAAGTCCAGGAGGAAGGCATTAGCAAGACTTGCCCCAAGATTGGAAGAAACATCACCCCTGATCAGTTCCATGGCATATCTGGGGGTTTTCAAAAAGCTGTAACCTACACTTGGGTGCCTCCTTGGCTTGAACTCTTCAGCTTCACCACCAGATGGCTGAAATGAAAATAAAAAATAAATTACTAAAGCGAAAATGGGGAAAATAGGGGAAAAAGTAGGGAAAAATATGGGTAAAAATCGACGAAAATGGGCGGAAATAAGAATAAATTACTTAAACGAAAATGGGGGGAAAAAGTGGGAAAATAGGGGGAAAAATGGGTAAAAATTCAGGTAAAAAGTCGGCGAAAATGGGCGAAAAAAAGAATAAATTACTAAAGCGAAAATGGGGGAAAAAAGGGGGGAAATAGGGACAAAAAGTAGGGATAAATTTGGGTAAAAATGGGATAAGATATAAAAAAAATATATTACCTCTCCTGATTCTCCTGAGCTGGATTCAAAAGAAATATCTTGTGAAGGTGTGGAGGCAAAAGTGGCCAAATCCACTTCCTGCTGCTGTTGAATCTGGCTCTGTAATCTTTCTGCTTCAGCTGCAGCCCTCTGGTCTCTCTTCACAGCAGCTTTATCCACAGATCCCAGCTGGAAAGAGCCCTTGGGTCCTATTTTGGCCCTCTGATCTCTCAAGTATTCCCTCTCCTCTACTGGAACCTGAAATATTAAAGTATATTAAATAGCGGATCTAAAATAAGAGATAAAATCCTGAAAAAAAATTGATTATTAATTTCTATTACCAGGGGGGGGGGAAAGGAAGATTACAGGAGGAAAATGCGGATATTTTTCAATTACAAGCATTGAATTTCCTTCCATTTAAAAGGCACCTAATCGCACTAAGTTAGGCCAGTTAAAAGTTAAAAAAATAATAGCATTACCTTCTTACTGGGAGGACAAGTGCAGATTATGTGCTGTGTTTGACAATTTTCTTTCTTGCACTTCACAGCATTGTCATCACAGGGACGAACAGGTAGCTTACAGGTGCAAGCAGAAATGTCAAAAAGTTTATCCAGCTTTTCCTCCAGATTCTGCTCCTGGACTGTAGAAAGAGATTTCCTGTTTATCTCTTTTGCTTTCTTGAAGCACACTTTATCCACCAATTTCACTACATAATATTCCTCATACAGGGGCAGCCGCGGGTTCACTGCCTGCCAGATCTCAATCACATCCTTTGCTATCATTTTAGCAATATCATAGTCTTTCAAGTCCGGGTGGCTGTTTTGGAGGAAATAACTGTACTGAATAACTTGGCGGAGGGTAGGAGGCTCTGTTTTATCCAAAGGGGAAGGCTGGCCACTGAATTTTTTGGCACTATCACTTCGAGTTAACACTGCAGACTTCCGTTTTTTACCCATTTTTATGAAATATCTGAAAATAAACACAATTAAATGAACGCATCATAAAATAACTTAATTTAATACACATTTTATAGGTAAATATCATTAAAAAATACAAAATAATACACTAATAAACATCTATAATGCATTTACAATAAGTTTCAAGCATCGTTTTGTTAAAAAAGCCGAATTTTAATTGATTATTTTGATGAAAAAAGGTCCGATATTTTGTTTGTTTACATTGCGCGAATGCCGCGCGCGCGATTTTACGCGTAAAATTCGACAATTTTACAACTTAAAAATAATTAACAATCCTCAAAAAATACAATCATTTTCACAAATATGAGTTGGTGCAACGTTTTTTATACATTAATACCTTTCTATCTAGACTAGTCCAAGATCACAGTTCCAAAATCAACCTACCCTACTGGGGGGGGGGCCCTGATCTTCAGGTGATCCGAATTTTTATATAAATTTTGTAATGTTCCGAGGTACGAAAAGTGTTACCTCACAGAAAATTTACCCCACTAGAACTGTGAATTATTACACACTCGACCTCACTTATGCCCATTTAATTACACACATAAACACATATATATGTAGGTCATTATGCAGAAAATGACATGGCCTGAAGTTGAATCAAAAAATGCATTTTTCTAGTGTATTTTGGTGTGCTCTGTTCAAATATAACATTCAGTTCCTGTGCAAATGAAAAGAAATCTGATTTTCGGTACATTAAAATAATATAAACATATATATATTTAGTGTATTTGTAGTTGGGGGTGGTATGACGTCATGTTGCTCTGCGACTTAATTAGTTTGTTGGTTTCTGTTCTGGCTATTTTTTTTTCTAATTGGATTCAGTTTAGTGGTGTTTGTAATAGAATTACGACGTGCCGTTCGTGTAGTTTCGACTTTGAGAACTTGATTCGTCATGTGCTAGATGATAATACGAAAAGATCAGAAGATATTTAGGTGAAATAACCAATATTAACCTGTTTGGTTAATTGAATGCCCGGTTAAGTCAACTGAATGCCTGGTTAGGTTAATTGAATGCCCGGTTAAGTCAACTGAATGCCTGGTTAGGTTAATTGAATGCCCGGTTAAGTCAACTGAATGCCTGGTTAGGTCAACTGTACGCCCTTGATGATTGGTTAGGTTAAGTCGTGATATTTTCGTTAGTTTAAACGAAAATGACGAAAGCAAACTTTTCTGGTTAATTCTGAGGTGTTTTGTACGTTTCCTGTGGTAATGTGTCGTTTACGAAATCTCGTAACATGAACATGTTAGGTTATGCTTTATTGTATAAAATGTAGTCAACAATACATTTTTCAAGTGTATTTTGGTGTGCTTTGTTTGAATATGACCTTCATTCCTTGCGCAAATGAACAGAAATACAGTTGTCATTGCATGGCCCAAACATGTATTTCTGTTCATTTGCACAAGAAATGAAGGTCATATTTGAACAGAGCACACCAAAATACACTAGAAAAATGTATGATATTTTTTAATTCAACTTCAGGCCATGTCATTTTCCGCATAATGACCTATATATATATATATATACACTGAGAAATAAGAGCACGAGGAGATGGTATATGTTTAATAACAGACGTTTCGGAAAAATTCAATTATCTACAATAAGTCTAAAATCTTAAGAGTGTATGTTAAGAACTTAAGATCTTGAATAGAATGTATGTCTTTCGCAAAAACATTTGGATCAATCCCAGAATAGACACCTGAAATCATTTTTATGTGCTTAATCTGGGATTGAGGCAAAACACAGGTGCTTAATCTGGGACTGAGGAGAAAAAATATAAACAGTTTTTAGAGATATAATTTCATTGTTTTTATCAATATTTGAAAAAATCAACTCTAACCTAACCTATATCTATACCAATCTATGTGGCAAGATAGATTTGCTTCAGATGGATTCAGAAACATTCGGGCTCATATTGCAGGAATTTATAATATCTAAAATTTTTCTTTATTCATTAAACCACTTTAAACCTTTATAACTTTGCCTTTATTACATTTGTAATAAACTTTGTATAAACAATAAATTTTGTAATCATCAAGGTTTTTTTTATTTAATTCCTTGCAAGGTGCCTATTCTGGGATTGACCCAAACATTTGTCTGGTGAGTTTTTGTCCTCTTTTGCATTTAAGTGGTGAGTTTTTGTCCAGTGAGTTTTTGTCCTGGATTCCATCTGTTCACACTTAACTAATAGTTAATGAAATTTATATTAATTTTTATTCATACTTGAATAATATTAAACTGATTTCTTTGATTTTTACCTTTGGAGTCCATCTCAGAAATTTTGTACATTAATTTTTCATTTATTCATTTATCTATTTATGTACCTATCTATTTATGTACCTATCTATTTATTTTATTATATATATAAATTATTTATATTCCAATGTGAAGGATTTAAAGATTGTTTTCAATTCTTTTGTAATCGAAGCAGGTTTTCACTAATTCTGATGTTTCAACATCCCAAAACTTAGCTTAAGTAGTAACCTTGAAACCCGCCGTTTAATTCTGCTAAAAAGTTACGTACTTGGTGGCCCATAAGTCCTAATCGGTTATAATTAAAGCGGAAATCCATCTAGCGGACCTCACACGAACGTAATCGATTACTAAGGAAATAATATTTGTCGAGATGGTTATATTTCGCACTGTGAATAATCAAAAAATATTTCTAAACTTATTATAAACTTTTTACTTTGTTTAATTTTTTGGTATTTTCGCTTTAAATATAACCGACTGGGACTTATGGGTCACCCTGTACTCCCTTGTCGAATACCAGCAACTAATGAAATAATTGCCTTCCCACTGAATGAACCGTAATAATAACTAAGATTCATCCTTATTAACTCTCCTTAGTTCTCAAATAAACAATTCTCTGTTAAATCTTTTCCATTATATTCTTCTTCTCTGCAGCTTAAATCCCATCTCTATATGGGGTCGCTGTTCTTGATGAGCCTCCCCCATTCTCTTCTGTCACGCACCATGTCCTCGTCCAAATTTTTCTCCCGGATGTCTGTCGCCACGCAGATAATACGATAATATTTTGCAATATATATATATATATAACATAAATTTTATACCATCTATAATTAAAATTTATATACAAGGTCCGACTATCTGGCATTAGAATTTCCGCTAAAAACTGCAAATTCTACAAATTAAAATATATTTAATGAAATAAATTGTCATTTGCACACGAAACAAAAGCACCTGACTTCTAAATGGGAGCCAAACCCCAATTTTCCCAACCCAAATTTTAAGGCAACCTCATTTAAAAAAAATCTTCGTTGTTGTATCTGCCTCTCCTTAATCATCTCAGGCAGCTTCCTCGTTCTGCTTCTACCTTCGTCTACGTCACTCACTTATTCATAAAGGAAATTGTGTCGCCAAGTACCTGAAATTTTGAAATTATTTATCATCAATAGAGAGAGAAGAAGCGAATAAGCTAACAGTAAAACTCTAGTTTTTCCATTCAACTTCTATTATTTTTTGTTATGTAAAGAAGTCTAATGAATGTTGCTGTCAAAATGGAAACATTGATCTGCTGTATCTTTCTCGAGCTCTTCTTTGAAAAGGCAAACACTCAGCGAGACCCAAAGTTCAGAGGCCAAGGTAAAACACTAAAAAAACATTCATGCAAGAAAGAACTGTCAAGTTTACACTGCGTTCGCACGTATTAAGCAAATTACATTTTCTCCAATGTTTTCAAAAGTTTTCCCCCCGATTTCAATGAAATTTGTAGCAAATAATTACTATACATAGCAGCATTGATGGTATTCATTTCGATAAAATATTTTGATAATTAAAATAATTAACTCATTTTATTGAAAAATATGTAAAATATTATGTTCCGAATTATTAAGCAAGTATTCTATTTACGGATCTAAATGGTGAAAATGGGTAAGAAGAAGGATTTAACATTAACTGAGAAGAGAAAAATAGTGAAGTTACTCGCTGAAAATATAAAATCTATTGAAATTGCGAAGCAGTTTGGCAGAGCTTATCGAACTGTAAACAAGTTTGTAGCGGAGGGTATCAAACTGAGGCAGCGAAGTGATAAAGGAGCTATAAGAAAAGTGACAAAGCGACAGATATCTGTAATCAAGCGCAAACTGCAAAGCATCCATTGTCCTTAAGTAAAGAGGTTTTTGAGCAGGCTGGCATACATAATGTACCAAGAACATCTCGATGTGGAATCCTCCAAACAATTGGCAAGACGTGTAAACCTACGATTCAGTCACCATTAACACCCAGGTACAAGAAGCAGCGTGTTGAATGGGCGCGTCAGTACGTGAAAACAGATTTAATACTGTATTGTTAACTGATGAATGAAGAGCAACCCTTGAGGGATCTGATGGTTGGTGAAGAAGATGGATTGCTAAGGGTCAATCTCTACCGTGGAATGAGGTTTTCTTTTAGAAAGTTTGTGTAAGACTGGGCATTCATTTTTACACCATCAGGCACTCTGTATGGGACAGCTACTTCATTGCCTATCAATCCTGCCCAAAACATGACACTACCTCCACCTTGTTGGCGTCTTAATCTCGATGGTAGAAATTGGATCTCAGCAATCCATCTTCTTGACCAAACATCAAGTCCCTCAAGGGTTGCTTTTCATTCATCGGTGAACAATACAGTATTAAAATCTGTTTTCACGTACTGACGCGCCCATTCAACACACTGCTACTTGTACCTGGGTGTTAATGGTGACTGAATCGTACATTTACACGTCTTGCCAACTGTTTGGAGGATTCCACATCGAGATGTTCTTGGTACATTATGTATGCCAACCTGCTCAAAAACCTTTTTACTTGAGGACAATGGATGCTTTACAATTTGCGCTTGATTACAGATATCTGCCGCCTTGTCACTTTTCTTATAGCTCCTTTATCACTTCGCTGCCTCAGTTTGGTACCCTCCGCTACAAACTTGTTTACAGTTCGATAAGCTCTGCCAAACTGCTTCGCACTTTCAATAGATTTTATATTTTCAGCGAGTAACTTGACTATTTTTCTTTTCTCAGTTAATGTTGAATCCTTCTTCTTACCCATTTTCACCATTTAGATCCATAAATAGAATACTTGTTTAATAATTCGGAACACAATATTTTACATATTTTTCAATAAAATGAGATAATTATTTTAATTATCAAATTATTTTATCGAAATGAATACCATCAATGCTGCTATACCTATATAGTGATTATTTGCTACAAATTTCATTGAAATCGGAGAAAAACGTTTGAAAACATTGGAGAAAATGTAGTCTGCTTAATAAGTGCGAACGCAGTATATATATATATATATATATATATATATATATATAGAGAGAGAGAGAGAGAGAGAGAGAGAGAGAGAGAGAGAGAGAGAGAGAGAGACTACAGTCTAAACATCAAAAGTCAGTGAATACAATAACTGTTTCCTTGTTGACTCGGAAATGGAAATGCCAAATTCGTTCCTGACTCTTCTACCAAGACCTAAAAATTCATGAAAATAGACACGTTTTTGCATTTTAAAGGATGAATAAGCATACAAACATTAAGAATAATTAATATTAAAACAATTTCATATTAAATACAAGACAATGAAGCTACTTTTAGACATTAATTTAAAGAAGACATAGATGGACTTCTAGGGGGAGTCCTCTTTGCTGGAGTGGGGGGTTCACTTGTGGGTTTCCTGAAGCAGGAGTCCAAAGAAGTTTGTCTGGCCTTGCTTCTCCTCTCTCTCGAAATCTCCTTATAGCATGCAATGTTATTGTGGACTCCATTGGCAAGTTGGGATCCTCTCTTTCCAGGATCGCCATTCATTGTTCAAGGAGTTTAAGGGCCTCAGTTAAACTCTTCATCGAGAGGGTCATTCGTAATTGCGGATTTTCGTGTAGAGAACGTTCGTAAAGTGGTCACTGCCTATATATAATATCTATATATATATATAATATATATATATATATATATATATATATATATACAAACTGGAATGAGAGAAGAGGCAGATTTTGTACAGTCCCAGCTGCTGTGGGACAGGGGGCCATGAAAACGAGGATGGAAAATATCCCCAGAATACGAGGCCCAAAGCTTTTCAATGCCCTACCGAGAGAAGTAAGGAATCTCTAGCACACCGACCTGAATAACTTTAAGAACCAGCTGAACAGATTCCTGTGCAAAGTCCCTGACCAGCCATGTGTGGCTGGCTACGAGGGCAGGAGGAGATCAGACAGCAATTCCCTCCATCACCAAATCCCTCAAATGAGGCGGGATGCTGCAGAGGGGTCGACAACAGGTCGTTCTGAACCGTCGCTCGAACCAAAGTAACACAAAGTATCATTTCACGTGTTTAATTGTGAAATTCATCCCATGTATGAATATAATTGAAAAAGGGATACGTTCTTCATTTATTTTATAATTATTTATTCATTCATTCATATTTAAGCATTTCTTAAGCAATTTAAAGGCAATTTACCACAATCTCACTCAGCTGTGCAGCGACCTTCTCTAACATCCTTGTTACTGAGGTTGTTAAGCAAACAAATTTATCTCTCAAGGCTCAGTTGGAAGACGCAAAGCCCTCACTTTTTGGGATAAAGTATATATATGTTGTATAATACTTAATAAATAAGGAAAACCAAAAGATGTTATGCAAATTAATATTTATTAAAAGATGGGATTTTCTGAGAGGAAACAATTGTTTACATATTCAAAGCTACTATCCCCACTTTGAAGTAATATCCCCCTTATGAGTTGTGTCTATAAAAAAGTCGTAACAAGTCGAAAACGACACAGCACAGGAGATAGTGCTCGACACAGCGCAGGACATACAGTAGGTCAAGCCAGAGAAATGTATCGAGTTTAGTTATAGGGCTTGATCGTATCTATAAATCACATCTTCAATTTTAACTTCAATAAAACTTTTGTAGATATTATTCACCTCTATTTATTCCAAACCTCTAACTCTTCGGGAAGGCGAGTTTACCTATCTGAGTAAATACTTTCTGGGAAGTGATACGAATCCACTGCCCACGAAACCGGACTGCGATACCGTAACAGAAGAATTAATCCGTGGTGTGAAAACAGATGAATTAAGAACCACACCAGAGAAGGACAAAAGGACAGTAAATAAATAAATCCTTAGAAGGAAAAAAAATAACGGGTGTATTTCATGGCTCTTCAATGATAACTTTGAACATATTGACAGCAACATTGAATTTGTATAAGTCATTTAGTTTTAAAATATTTACCTTTTTAAACATTGGGGAAGTGTCTTTGTCTGTTTACATTATTCGAAGGAGTTCGCAGACATTTTTTATGATTTACTTCCAAAGGATGTTTTATATATTTCTTTGAGCTACCCCATGCTCTAAAACAATAGAATAAATGTGGATGGATGAAGTAGTATTCTCCATTTTTATTTGACAGATTGTATTAATATGTATTCTGGTAATAATCATATAAGATGACTTTGTCAGGTTCAATAAAAGTTTATCAGCACACATCCATTTATACACATTTTCTAACCGCCTGTCCGTTTCAGTGATCAGAAAGTCTACTTTATAATGCGAAAAAAGTGTGGTATCATCTGCTTATTGTACGTAATTTAATGTGGTTGACAGATGGAAATTGTTGACGTGAATTGGAAATAGTAATGGACCAAGAAGAGATCCTTGTAGGACTACAAGTGTCAGCATTGCCTTGTCGGATAAATTATTTTTCATATGATGTAAGTAGTATAGTGGCAAAATGTGAGACAGCAATGGATCAATTTGAAAATTTCCCCCCCTCACCGTCCTTCATGGCGGTCCTCCACCGTCCTTCATGGAGGTCCTCCACCGTCCTTCATGGGGGTCCCTCCTTTATGAGGTGTCCTTCATGGTCCTTCAAAAAAAAAAAAAAAAAAAGGGGGGGGGGAAGGGGGGGGGGATAATAAATTTAAAAATAAATTTAAAAAATGATTCGTCTTCACCTTCCTTCAAACAAATTTAAGAAAGGGTTGATCCTGGCCTTCCTCCTTCAAAAAAGTTCTTTCATGAGGCAAACAAGAACAAACATGAAAAACATACATACATTCAAGTACTTTCTGTTCAGGCAAGTTAGAAGACAGTAGAAATGGAAACGAATATCTGAAAGGTTTTAATAAGCCTAACCACATTGCGCATCAACACATCCAATTCTCGTCTGTTATCAATTTGCGAACAATACATAAATTAAAATCAGATTGGACATATTTTAATCGAAAAACAAGTTCTTTGTTTAAGATCTGTATTATGAAAAATAAAATAAACACTTATCATTTTAATTTAAATAAATTAATTTCTCTCTTTTTTAAGGGAAACTGGCTTATTTTCAAACGAGATGACCTTCAAATACAATATATACATATAGTACACGCATATTTGTTTATTTACTATTAAAAATGTAGTTTTCTGTTATTTACATCGTATATACCATTACATTCACTTTTACATGCCATCTTCTGGTATGTGAATTAATAATTTTACTATACAGCAAATTTCGTTATAAAATTGCATATGTTAAAAAGAACATCAAGTTGCGTAACGCTTTAAACTGAATCACCAAAGTTGTTTTCCTCCTCTAAACATCCACTTAAATATTATTACTAATATTGATTTATTGTTATTATTACATATATATATGTACACGTGTTAAGAGTATTTAAGTTAAATATATTGATTTCAATTCCCTTCGTAATAAAAGCATCTGGCAACTATACCCCCAATCTTGCTATACCTTTCTACTTGTAGTTATAGTTAGGACTATTCACATTATTTTAATTATCATTTCTCTAATTTAACGGCTGTTCACAATTCCTCATAATTCTCATAATAAACGTATTTGTTTTCACACCAGTCAGGCCACTGTTTACATCAATCACACAAGAATGTTCATGCTTATTGTTTTTGTCATTAGCTGTACCAATCATGTCTTTACAGACTGAAGCCTACCGTTACACAACGTTTAAAATGTTATAATTAATGCTTTATGATATCAGATCTCGTATAAAAACATCATTTTCTGTACAAATGGCCACAAAAATACTTTCAATCATAATAATGTACTCATAGAACGCACCATACGCTTTTCACTTGTATTAAAAATGTAAAACTGAAAGTTGTATCATCACGCGATATTTTCGATTCTGCAATGGCGTAAGCGAGCCCTAATATTTAATTTAAAATTATTTAACAGATCATCTCATTATAACTTCTGACTCATAATAACCCGCTATGCATATTTACAAGAGTCGAATTTAAATAAATAAATAAATAAATAAGTATATATATATATATATAATATATATATAATATATATATATATATAAGGAGTTAGTATGTGGCATTCCAGCAGAAGGCAGGAAGTGCCTGAACCCTGTTTCTCCCATCACTGTCTTCTTCATCTGGCCTTTTTACATGTCACGTCTACCCTGTAAGCAGTCCAACATACTCTCAAACACGCGCTTCTCACTATATCCCTTACTACACACGCATGCATCTTACACACTACACAGTCTTTTCAAAAAAGGTGTAATTTCAATAGTTTCGGAGATTCGCGATTGGCCCCTCCTTCCTGCCTGCATCGTATATAGTACCAAGCAAGTCTCTCCACAGTTTACAGGTTTCCTCATTGTCTAAAATTTATGAAGTTCTCTCTTATTGTTTTCCTTATTGTAACGAACATCACAACCGAATTTAAATAGTATTTAAGTATTATGTCGAGCAACATAGCTAGATAACCCCGCCACAGCCTAGTTTCTTTGCATAATCATGAAACATGAAACAAGATTATATATATAATATATATATATATATCTATATATATATAATATATATATATTATATAATATATACACACGGCAAAAGTAGTTTGAAGATTTATTCCACCACACGACTGATTATAATTATACACTTTAGAGGAGTTTGCAAATTGCATATACTTAGACAAAAAGTATTAGATCTTATGATGATTTCATGTCATTATCAGCATGCTTCACTGTCCTTCCAGTCATTGTGACCGTAGAACGTACCAGAACTATGGTCTTGACAAACCACAATGTGTTAAATTTAAATATTGACTTATTGTTATTATTACATATATATGTACACGTGTTAAGAGTATTTAAATTAAATATATTGATTTAAATACATTTCGTAATAAGAGCATCTGGTAACTCTACCCCAATTTTGCTATATGAAAATGAAAATGAAAAGGTTTATTGGCAGACTATAGTCCATATGGCAAATATTATTAATACAATGACAGTTCATACACTAAGGGTAGAAATATACACAATTGATTAGAAATAATACTGCACTGTCGAAGTTAAGTGGAGCTACAGACAGACAGACGTTTTCGTACCAAGAAGTCCATAGCTTAGGCCTTAGAGGATAAATGGCAGGACTCATGGATAGCTTGGATGATCGGGTTGGTTGATTTTTAATTCTTTGCATTAGAATGTGTTGAGCACGTCTTGTTACCTCCGGGAAGCTCGGACATTGCGGTAGCAAACATTTGCGAAGCTGAGCATCTCGGGGGTAATTTATGTAAGAGTCTAAAAGAACTGTTGTACAGCAAATTTAGGGTACTGCCAGAACCTTTTTATAATTCACCCAGAGTTGCAGACCGTATATATTACTGCAGAAAGTACGAAAGAGTGTGTCTTTAACTTCACTTGTACAGAAACGAAAGCTCCTTATGGACATATTCGCTTTAGCATACAGGCTTCGAGACTGTTTTCTTATATCCAAGTCATCACTCAAGGAGCTGATAATAGTTTGACCCAATTACTTAAACTCTTGTACTTCCTCAATTACTTCACCATTCATTTTAAACCTTATGTGAAAAATGCTCTGTATCAATTGGTCCACAATTAACCCACCCCTTATATCCACAGTCTAACTGTAGAGTAGATTAAGTCTAGCCTTGTAGGGGTCAGCCTAGAGATTCCGGAAATGGTCCAGAGCGGGCAGATAAATTGAGGTCCACAGTAGGATTCCTCACCAAATTAGGTTAGGGCAATCTACCTTCACCTTTGTTACGCTATGAGTTGATGCTAGGTCTTAGGCCACAATGTAGGCCTAATTTGTCTGACCCAGCTTAATTTACTGCGTTTACTTCTAACTGGGTTAAAAACACAATTAGTCACTTACTACTAGTTATTAGAGACCCTTTTCCCCTTTTGTTTAATTGTTGAGAGCGTACTTGCTGGTGGGGATCTTTTTTCCGTTGTTTGTTCTTCCCCCTTCCCTCGTTCCGTCTTGTAGCCCCGTTCCTCGTTTTCGTTCCCCTTGTCCACCTTTTCGCTGGGCTTTTTCCACCAGCGACCTCTTGGTTTTTTTGGTTGGTTGATCGGTAATGTATATCTATTACCGAGCACGCTCTTGTCACACAGTATATAAATACTAGTGTGGAGAATAACTCTGGTGAGCAACCAATTGGTTTCATCCACCCAGTTATTGACATAAAAGGAATTTAATAATTGTTCGATTAACTACCTACCTACTCAGTGAACCATTTTCGTTACATCCCAACTACCCACACATCAGTTTTCCATATACTGGGGGCCCCGGGAGATAAAAATTTTGGTGTCAATGTCACCAATTTTTATGTCTGAGTATAGACTAGCTAACTATTTGACTGTAAATGCCTGTTAATCTGATTAACAGTGACTATCCTCACCATCTCATGGAGAAGATGTAGCATTTAATTAGAAGAGAAAATATACATCCATAAGATGAAACTGTCTATGGTCTTTACCATAAGAAAAGGAAAAGTGAAAGTTAGAAGATAAAATTACAATTCCCCAGCATCTATTTTTTGTTGTAAAACTAGTCGCGCCTTTAATGCTGTTTGTCGCTGAGGTCATGTGTCTGTCAATGTTGTAGTAGGATGCGTTACCACTCCTACTGTCAAAGGAATAGTTACTGGAAGTTCAGTGTCTCCAGTTGTTACTGGCGGTGGAGAAGGTTCTCCAAAGTCCATTGTTTTGGGTCCAGGCTCTAAGGGGTACAAAAGAGAAATGTCTCTTGTTGTGTCACCCGTTGAAGTCCTTAATTTGACCACTCTTGTTACCCCGTCTGCCCCTGGTCTGAGTTCTAAAACTCTAGCCAGAGGCCAGTATTGTCTTGGAGTACTGTCATGTATGAGAACAAGGTCCCCTACCTTAATTGTGTCAGACCAATCCTTCTTAGTCATTTGTTATGTCTCTCCCTTAGACCCATCAAGTACTCAGTTTTCCGCTGTTTAATGAAATGAGCTTTAACTCTAGTTAAATGTTGTAACTTAGTCTGGAGCTCATCATGTCGTTGAGTCCAGTTTGGGTCTTCTGAAGAGTCTATATAGTAGTCCGGCAGGAGACTAACTTGTTCTCCCCGAATCAAATGATTTGGAGTTAATGGTTCCGGGATCATTAATGTTGTCACTTACATAAGTGAGTGGTCTATTGTTAATGATGTTCTCAATCTCAGCCAGGAGAGTGAGCAACTCAAACAAGTGTATCTGTTTTTTACCATTTGCTTTCTTCAAGCAATTCTTTACTGCTTGTATATTCCTCTCCCAGATAGAACCATACCAAGGAGAGGCAACCGGAATATACTTCCACTTTATGTTTGAATTTTGTATATATAATTGTGTGAATTCATTGCTTAACAAATCGTGGATGACTTGTTCACCAGCCTTGAAATATGTAGCATTGTCAGTCCAAACTGTCTTGGGTACTGAATGTCGTGCACAGAATCTCTTAAAGACAGCAACAAAAGACTCTGCTGTAAGGTCCTCCACAACATCCAGATAAACAGCTCGTGAGGCAGCACATGTAAACAGTACAATGTACATTTTTTGTTCAGTGTCAACCAACCCCACAGTCAATGCTCCTGTATAGTCAATGCCTACAGTCTCAAAGGGTCTGTTGAGAGTAACTCTCTCCTCTGGCAAAGCAGGAGGATTTGGTATCCTATAGGGCCTAGCATGAATACGCCTACATGTGATACACTCACTCAGGACTGTTTTAACAGTGATCCTTCCCTTGGGTATCCAATAAGTTTTTCTTAATGTAGTTAGTGTCTGTGGTACCCCCATATGATGTACATCATTGTGTGTGTTTGTCTGATGATTAATGTTGTCAAATAGCTAAATCTAGGTAAAAGGATTGGATGTTTGCTTTTGTAAGACAGTTTTGATTTGTCTAATCTCCCTTTACACCTTAGATGGCATTCCTCATCTCTGAACAAATTTAGATCCACAACTACTGATGGTACAGGTTCTTTTGTTTGTTTCCCATTAGTCAAGAATTCTAACTCTTTATTGTACTCCTTTTGTCGTGCATGCGCTATCCAGTACTTGGTTGCAACTTCTGTATAATTATGATTGTTTTTATTTAGCTGTTTGTTTATTGTAGTTAAACAGTTGTGAGCAAACCTCAAACAGTAAGCTGTGACCCTGACAAGTTTGCTGAAATCAGAATAATGTTCATAATTAGTGATTGGTTCAACCTTTTCATTTGAAAAGATTAAATTTAATGTCAAGTTAACTTGTTCCACAGGCCATTGGTCTGTATTACAGAGCCACTTAGGTCCCATGAACCAAGTTTTGTTTGACTTCAACAACTTGTAGGATAAACCTCTGGTCAGAAAGTCTGCTGGATTTTGTTTAGTTGGAACATAGTGAAAGTTTACTTGTAGTCTTTCATTAGCTTCAGCTATTTCTTTTAGCCTATTTCTTGCAAAGATATTCTTACTATTAATGCTAGCATTCCGTATCCAGGCAAGACAAATCTGACTGTCAAGCCAGATGTGGATATCAGTTATGTTCACAACATGGTAAGCATCCTTAAGCAATGAATTGGTTTTAATGGCTAACGCAGCAGCCAATAGTTCCAGTTGAGGTATGGTTCGGGTAGGTTTGAGGGGTGCAACTTTCCCTTTTGCATAAATTAGATGATTTTCTGTAGGACTTACAAGGTATGCACAGTACCCATAAGCATGTGTGCTTGCATCAGCAAACACATGAAGTCTCTGTGGCTTATCCCTAAACCCACAGCACCTTTGAATTTTAATGTTCTGCACTTTTGTTAAATCAGCAGCTAACTTCTTCCAAAATTTTTGCTATCCATTTGTTATTGGATCATCCCACCCAACATTTGTCATCCAAACTTCTTGGAGGAGAATCTTTGATTTTATTGTTGAAGGCAGGAATAGACCCATGGGGTCAAAATTTTTTGAAGCCTCTGATAATATTTGTCTTTTAATATTTACTTCCTCATCAAGTTTAAAACCTTTAGTACAGATTGAATCATGACTGATAGAAGATGCATCCAAATAACAGTTCATACCTAAAGTTTTAACTCTGTCTGATGGATCAGTAAGACCATTATTATCCTTTAAAATCTTTTTGTTTAATTCCTCATCATTTGAAATCCACGCACTAAGTTCAAAGTTACCTTGTTGCATAATGTTTTGAGAGTGTTCATAGACCTCAGATAATTCAGATTTTGTTGTTGTTGAGCCTATTAGATTGTCTACGTAAAAATGTTCCTTGAGGAAATTCATTGTTAAAGAGTTATTAAACTGGTTCAAATGATGTCTAATTGTCATTGCTAATAGGCTAGGTGAGCAATTGGCTCCAAACAACACAACATTAAATCTATAGGTTATGAGCCCTTTATTCAAATCAAATGGATCCCTGAACCATAAGAACCTAAGTTGGTTCTTGTCATATTCATTTTTTAGATTTATTCTCAAAATTGCCTTGAAATGTCACTTTGTACGGCATATTTATCTAACCTGAGGAGCCAAGTGAACACCTCTCCTCCTTTCTCTCCTTTCTCTTGGGGGATAACGCCACCTCCAAGTTTCCTTGTTGCACCTACAGCATCCCCCACCCCCCTTTGCTTGCAAGCAAAGGGGGGGTGGGGGATGCTGTAGGTGCAACAAGGAAACTTGGAGGTGGCGTTATCCCCAAGAGAAAGGAGAGAAAGGAGGAGAGGTGTTCACTTGGCTCCTCAGGTTAGATAAATATGCCGTACAAAGTGACATTTCAAGGCAATTTTGAGAATAAATCTAAAAAATGAATATGACAAGAACCAACTTAGGTTCTTATGGTTCAGGGATCCATTTGATTTGAATAAAGGGCTCATAACCTATAGATTTAATGTTGTGTTGTTTGGAGCCAATTGCTCACCTAGCCTATTAGCAATGACAATTAGACATCATTTGAACCAGTTTAATAACTCTTTAACAATGAATTTCCTCAAGGAACATTTTTACGTAGACAATCTAATAGGCTCAACAACAACAAAATCTGAATTATCTGAGGTCTATGAACACTCTCAAAACATTATGCAACAAGGTAACTTTGAACTTAGTGCGTGGATTTCAAATGATGAGGAATTAAACAAAAAGATTTTAAAGGATAATAATGGTCTTACTGATCCATCAGACAGAGTTAAAACTTTAGGTATGAACTGTTATTTGGATGCATCTTCTATCAGTCATGATTCAATCTGTACTAAAGGTTTTAAACTTGATGAGGAAGTAAATATTAAAAGACAAATATTATCAGAGGCTTCAAAAAATTTTGACCCCATGGGTCTATTCCTGCCTTCAACAATAAAATCAAAGATTCTCCTCCAAGAAGTTTGGATGACAAATGTTGGGTGGGATGATCCAATAACAAATGGATAGCAAAAATTTTGGAAGAAGTTAGCTGCTGATTTAACAAAAGTGCAGAACATTAAAATTCAAAGGTGCTGTGGGTTTAGGGATAAGCCACAGAGACTTCATGTGTTTGCTGATGCAAGCACACATGCTTATGGGTACTGTGCATACCTTGTAAGTCCTACAGAAAATCATCTAATTTATGCAAAAGGGAAAGTTGCACCCCTCAAACCTACCCGAACCATACCTCAACTGGAACTATTGGCTGCTGCGTTAGCCATTAAAACCAATTCATTGCTTAAGGATGCTTACCATGTTGTGAACATAACTGATATCCACATCTGGCTTGACAGTCAGATTTGTCTTGCCTGGATACGGAATGCTAGCATTAATAGTAAGAATATCTTTGCAAGAAATAGGCTAAAAGAAATAGCTGAAGCTAATGAAAGACTACAAGTAAACTTTCACTATGTTCCAACTAAACAAAATCCAGCAGACTTTCTGACCAGAGGTTTATCCTACAAGTTGTTGAAGTCAAACAAAACTTGGTTCATGGGACCTAAGTGGCTCTGTAATACAGACCAATGGCCTGTGGAACAAGTTAACTTGACATTAAATTTAATCTTTTCAAATGAAAAGGTTGAACCAATCACTAATTATGAACATTATTCTGATTTCAGCAAACTTGTCAGGGTCACAGCTTACTGTTTGAGGTTTGCTCACAACTGTTTAACTACAATAAACAAACAGCTAAATAAAAACAATCATAATTATACAGAAGTTGCAACCAAGTACTGGATAGCGCATGCACGACAAAAGGAGTACAATAAAGAGTTAGAATTCTTGACTAATGGGAAACAAACAAAAGAACCTGTACCATCAGTAGTTGTGGATCTAAATTTGTTCAGAGATGAGGAATGCCATCTAAGGTGTAAAGGGAGATTAGACAAATCAAAACTGTCTTACAAAAGCAAACATCCAATCCTTTTACCTAGATTTAGCTATTTGACAACATTAATCATCAGACAAACACACACAATGATGTACATCATATGGGGGTACCACAGACACTAACTACATTAAGAAAAACTTATTGGATACCCAAGGGAAGGATCACTGTTAAAACAGTCCTGAGTGAGTGTATCACATGTAGGCGTATTCATGCTAGGCCCTATAGGATACCAAATCCTCCTGCTTTGCCAGAGGAGAGAGTTACTCTCAACAGACCCTTTGAGACTGTAGGCATTGACTATACAGGAGCATTGACTGTGGGGTTGGTTGACACTGAACAAAAAATGTACATTGTACTGTTTACATGTGCTGCCTCACGAGCTGTTTATCTGGATGTTGTGGAGGACCTTACAGCAGAGTCTTTTGTTGCTGTCTTTAAGAGATTCTGTGCACGACATTCAGTACCCAAGACAGTTTGGACTGACAATGCTACATATTTCAAGGCTGGTGAACAAGTCATCCACGATTTGTTAAGCAATGAATTCACACAATTATATATACAAAATTCAAACATAAAGTGGAAGTATATTCCGGTTGCCTCTCCTTGGTATGGTTCTATCTGGGAGAGGAATATACAAGCAGTAAAGAATTGCTTGAAGAAAGCAAATGGTAAAAAACAGATACACTTGTTTGAGTTGCTCACTCTCCTGGCTGAGATTGAGAACATCATTAACAATAGACCACTCACTTATGTAAGTGACAACATTAATGATCCCGGAACCATTAACTCCAAATCATTTGATTCGGGGAGAACAAGTTAGTCTCCTGCCGGACTACTATATAGACTCTTCAGAAGACCCAAACTGGACTCAACGACATGATGAGCTCCAGACTAAGTTACAACATTTAACTAGAGTTAAAGCTCATTTCATTAAACAGCGGAAAACTGAGTACTTGATGGGTCTAAGGGAGAGACATAAACAAATGACTAAGAAGGATTGGTCTGACACAATTAAGGTAGGGGACCTTGTTCTCATACATGACAGTACTCCAAGACAATACTGGCCTCTGGCTAGAGTTTTAGAACTCAGACCAGGGGCAGACGGGGTAACAAGAGTGGTCAAATTAAGGACTTCAACGGGTGACACAACAAGAGACATTTCTCTTTTGTACCCCTTAGAGCCTGGACCCAAAACAATGGACTTTGGAGAACCTTCTCCACCGCCAGTAACAACTGGAGACACTGAACTTCCAGTAACTATTCCTTTGACAGTAGGAGTGGTAACGCATCCTACTACAACATTGACAGACACATGACCTCAGCGACAAACAGCATTAAAGGCGCGACTAGTTTTACAACAAAAAATAGATGCTGGGGAATTGTAATTTTATCTTCTAACTTTCACTTTTCCTTTTCTTATGGTAAAGACCATAGACAGTTTCATCTTATGGATGTATATTTTCTCTTCTAATTAAATGCTACATCTTCTCCATGAGATGGTGAGGATAGTCACTGTTAATCAGATTAACAGGCATTTACAGTCAAATAGTTAGCTAGTCTATACTCAGACATAAAAATTGGTGACATTGACACCAAAATTTTTATCTCCCGGGGCCCCCAGTATATGGAAAACTGATGTGTGGGTAGTTGGGATGTAACGAAAATGGTTCACTGAGTAGGTAGGTAGTTAATCGAACAATTATTAAATTCCTTTTATGTCAATAACTGGGTGGATGAAACCAATTGGTTGCTCACCAGAGTTATTCTCCACACTAGTATTTATATACTGTGTGACAAGAGCGTGCTCGGTAATAGATATACATTACCGATCAACCAACCAAAAAAACCAAGAGGTCGCTGGTGGAAAAAGCCCAGCGAAAAGGTGGACAAGGGGAACGAAAACGAGGAACGGGGCTACAAGACGGAACGAGGGAAGGGGGAAGAACAAACAACGGAAAAAAGATCCCCACCAGCAAGTACGCTCTCAACAATTAAACAAAAGGGGAAAAGGGTCTCTAATAACTAGTAGTAAGTGACTAATTGTGTTTTTAACCCAGTTAGAAGTAAACGCAGTAAATTAAGCTGGGTCAGACAAATTAGGCCTACATTGTGGCCTAAGACCTAGCATCAACTCATAGCGTAACAAAGGTGAAGGTAGATTGCCCTAACCTAATTTGGTGAGGAATCCTACTGTGGACCTCAATTTATCTGCCCGCTCTGGACCATTTCCGGAATCTCTAGGCTGACCCCTACAAGGCTAGACTTAATCTACTCTATAGTTAGACTGTGGATATAAGGGGTGGGTTAATTGTGGACCAATTGATACAGAGCATTTTTCACATAAGGTTTAAAATGAATGGTGAAGTAATTGAGGAAGTACAAGAGTTTAAGTAATTGGGTCAAACTATTACCAGCTCCTTGAGTGATGACTCGGATATAAGAAAACAGTCTCGAAGCCTGTATGCTAAAGCGAATATGACCATAAGGAGCTTTCGTTTCTGTACAAGTGAAGCTAAAGACACACTCTTTCGTACTTTCTGCAGTAATATATACGGTCTGCAACTCTGGGTGAATTATAAAAAAGGTTCTGGCAGTACCCTAAATTTGCTGTACAACAGTTCTTTTAGACTCTTACATAAATTACCCCCGAGATGCTCAGCTTCGCAAATGTTTGCTACCCGCAATGTCCCGAGCTTCCCGGAGGTAACAAGACGTGCTCAACACATTCTAATGCAAAGAATTAAAAAATCAACCAACCCGATCATCCAAGCTATCCATGAGTCCTGCCATTTATCCTCTAAGGCCTAAGCTATGGACTTCTTGGTACGAAAACGTCTGTCTGTCTGTAGCTCCACTTAACTTCGACAGTGCAGTATTATTTCTAATCAATTGTATATATTTCTACCCTTAGTGTATGAACTGTCATTGTATTAATAATATTTGCCATATGGACTATAGTCTGCCAATAAACCTTTTCATTTTCATTTTCATATAGCAAAATTGGGGTAGAGTTACCAGATGCTCTTATTACGAAATGTATTTAAATCAATATATTTAATTTAAATACTCTTAACACGTGTACATATATATGTAATAATAACAATAAGTCAATATTTAAATTTAACACATTGTGGTTTGTCAAGACCATAGTTCTGGTACGTTCTACGGTCACAATGACTGAAAGGACAGTGAAGCATGCTGATAATGACATGAAATCATCATAAGATCTAATACTTTTTGTCTAAGTATATGCAATTTGCAAACTCCTCTAAAGTGTATAATTATAATCAGTCGTGGTGGAATAAATCTTCAAACTACTTTTGCCTGTGTATATATATATATATATATATATATATATATATATATATATATATATATATATAAATAATCTTGTTTCATGTTTCATGATTATGCAAAGAAACTAGGCTGTGGCGGGGTTATCTAGCTATGTTGCTCGACATAATACTTAAATACTATTTAAATTCGGTTGTGATGTCCGTTACAATAAGGAAAACAATAAGAGAGAACTTTATAAATTTTAGACAATGAGGAAACCTGTAAACTGTGGAGAGACTTGCTTGGTACTATATACGATGCAGGCAGGAAGGAGGGGCCAATCGCGAATCTCCGAAACTATTGAAATTACACCTTTTTTGAAAAGACTGTGTAGTGTGTAAGATGCATGCGTGTGTAGTAAGGGATATAGTGAGAAGCGCGTGTTTGAGAGTATGCTGGACTGCTTACAGGGTAGACGTGACATGTAAAAAGGCCAGATGAAGAGGACAGTGATGGGAGAAACAGGGTTCAGGCACTTCCTGCCTTCTGCTGGAATGCCACATACAAACTCCTATATATATATATATATATATATATATATATATATATATATATATATATATATATATATATATATATATTATTTATTTATATTATTTAAATTCGACTCTTGTAAATATGCATAGCGGGTTATTATGAGTCAGAAGTTATAATGAGATCGATGTACAGTTCCCTCGAATGATCTGTTAAATAATTTTAAATTAAATATTAGGGCTCGCTTACGCCATTGCAGAATCGAATATCGCGTGATGATACAACTTTCAGTTTTACGTTTTTAATACAAGTGAAAAGCGTATGGTGCGTTCTATGAGTACATTATTATGATTGAAAGTATTTTTGTGGCCATTTGTACAGAAAATGATGTTTTTATACGAGATCTGATATCATAAAGCATTAATTATAAGATTTTAAACGTTGTGTAACGGTAGGCTTCAGTCTGTAAAGACATGATTGGTACAGCTAATGACAAAAACAATAAGCATGAACATTCTGTGTGATTGATGTAACAGTGGCCTGACTGGTGTGAAAACAAATACGTTTATTATGAGAATTATGAGGAATTGTGAACAGCCGTTAAATTAGAGAAATGATAATTAAAGTAATGTGAATAGTCCTAACTATAACTACAAGTAGAAAGGTATAGCAAGATTGGGGGTATAGTTGCCAGATGCTTTTATTACGAAGGGAATTGAAATCAATATATTTAACTTAAATACTCTTAACACGTGTACATATATATATGTAATAATAACAATAAATCAATATTAGTAATAATATTTAAGTGGATGTTTAGAGGAGGAAAACAACTTTGGTGATTCAGTTTAAAGCGTTACGCAACTTGATGTTCTTTTTAACATATGCAATTTTATAACGAAATTTGCTGTATAGTAAAATTATTAATTCACATACCAGAAGATGGCATGTGAAAGTGAATGTAATGGTATATACGATGTAAATAACAGAAAACTACATTTTTAAAAGTAAATAAACAAATATGCGTGTACTATATGTATATATTGTATTTGAAGGTCATCTCGTTTGAAAATAAGCCAGTTTCCCTTAAAAAAGAGAGAAATTAATTTATTTAAATTAAAATGATAAATATTTATTTTATTTTTCATAATACAGATCTTAAACAAAGAACTTGTTTTTCGATTAAAATATGTCCAATCTGATTTTAATTTATGTATTGTTCGCAAATTGATAACAGACGAGAATTGGATGTGTTGATGCGGAATGTGGTTAGGCTTATTAAAACCTTTCAGATATTCGTTTCCATTTCTACTGTCTTCTAACTTGCCTGAACAGAAAGTACTTGAATGTATGTATGTTTTTTCATGTTTGTTCTTGTTTGCCTCATGAAAGAACTTTTTTGAAGGAGGAAGGCCAGGATCAACCCTTTCTTAAATTTTTTTGAAGGAAGGTGAAGACGAATCATTTTTTAAATTTAATTTTTTAAATTTATTTTTTAAATTTATTTTTAAATTTATTATTCCCCCTTTCCTTTCCCCCCCTTTTTTTTTTTTTTTTTTTTTTTTGAAGGACCATGAAGGACGGTGGAGGACCTCCATGAAGGACGGTGGAGGACCGCCATGAAGGACGGTGAGGGGGGAAATTTTCAAATTGATCCATTGCTGTCTCACATTTTGCCACTATACTACTGATGTATTGATGACGATTTCACAGATATGATTTAAACCAATAGAAGTTATTTCCTCTTATTCCGTATATGCAGAGGTTGGTAGTAGTGAAGTAGATATACTTAAGTACCTATACTTAAGTAGCTTTTTCGAGAATGTACTAGTAGTTTGACCGCATATTGTTAGAGCGCAAATTGCAATGCAATGTTGACCAATTGTTGCAAATGGGAAGGAGGCTTGGCACCCAGAGGGGGGTTGGCATCCGTGAGGGAGGGGGGGTTGGTACCCGTGGGAGAGGGGTATGCAAACAAGGGGGAGGGTGTTTAGCCTCAAGCTGCATGAAAGGGGAGAGGGGTTGGTTCGGAAAAATGACCTCCCCCAAAAAAGGATACCCTAACTTGACCTATAAGGGTAGCCTAAGAGAGAGAGAGAAAGGAGAGAGGCGAGGAGAAGATCTTTTCGCTGGCATATCTCATCACATACTGGAGCTCCTGACAGCCTCAGTTGGCTTACAAGTCTTAATCAGCCAGTTGGCTTAATCTGGCTTAGAAGGCTTGATCAAAGGAGTGTATATATATATATATATATATATATATATATATATATATATATCAGCTATTGATTGGTGGCGCGGAAAACGCAGTTTAATAATAAACAGGAACACCAGAGAAAATACATCCTTCAAGGTTTAATAGTACCAACGTTTCGGAATGCACTAATTCCATCTTCAGGGCTAAAACAATAAAATTCCAAATCACATACAAAATACAAATTGCTTAATAACAACTTAAAATAAACTTACAAAATTATAAAAAGTAGCTAAGAAAATGTAAAACATTAAAATTAATAGGTAAATAAATGTGAAGTTAAAAAGTTAAAATTATAAAAAAGTAAAAGCATTAAAACTGAAACGTAAATAAAATAAACTAGTACCTTAACCAAAACATAGCAGATCTATCGATGATTCAGAATTTAGGTCTGGTTTTAGTTTATAAATAAACAAAGACTCCATAATTTTAAGCTTAAGGTCAGAGCTTCCGGCAGCAAGTACGGCGAAATTAGACTGTGAAATTGGGTGGTTATTGTTGTGCGAGTGATTACGTATGAGAGAATTAGGTGGTTTGCCAGGGGGTAAATTTGTACGGGCCGATTTACCGAGATGTTCGTAAATACGAGATTTTAAATGTCTTTCAGTTTTTCCTATATATGACCCCATACAGTGGTCACACTTGTATTGATAAACTATGGATGACTTAAGAAGTGTAGGAATAACATCCTTGTATTTAAATAAATGATAAATCGATATAGACGGGGTGAATATAATTTTTATACATAGTTGTGGGTAGAATTCCTTGAGCAATTTTAAAAGTTTGTTTCTAATGTTAAAACTTGAGGTTCCCATATAGGGCAAAGTAAAATACAGGATATCTTTGGGGACTGTAATTAAGTCTCTAGTTGTAGGGCTAATTAGTCTATTTAAGGTTCTGCCTATTGTAGTCTCCACCAGTCTAGAAGGGAAATTATTCTTGGCAAGAATAATTTCCCTTCTAAAAGACATTTAAAATCTCGTATTTACGAACATCTCGGTAAATCGGTCCGTACAAATTTACCCCTTGGCAAACCACCTAATTCTCTCATACGTAATCACTCGCAGAACAATAACCACCCAATTTCACAGTCTAATTTCGCCGTACTTGCTGCCGGAAGCTCTGACCTTAAGCTTAAAATTGAGTCTTTGTTTATTTATAAACTAAAACCAGACCTAAATTCTGACGAATCATCGATAGATCTGCTATGTTTTGGTTAAGGTACTAGTTTATTTTATTTACGTTTCAGTTTTAATGCTTTTACTTTTTTATAATTTTAACTTTTTAACTTCACATTTATTTGCCTTTTAGTTTTAATGTTTTACATTTTCTTAGCTACTTTTTATAATTTTGTAAGTTTATTTTAAATTGTTATTAAGCAATTTGTATTTTGTATGTGATTTGGAATTTTATTGTTTTAGCCCTGAAGATGGAATTAGTGCATTCCGAAACGTTGGTACTATTAAACCTTGAAGGATGTTTGTATTTTCTCTGGTGTTCCTGTTTATTATATATATATATATATATATATATTAATGGAAATGCTCGGCCCGCAAAGAAAAAAGAAAAAAGAAAAATTAAAAAAATTTCCTCAATGACTTCCTTTATGAAACAAAAACAGACATTCCCTGACGAGATAGAAGGCTTAATCAGAAGGAGTGTATATATTAATGGAATAGATGTTCGGCCCGCAAAGAAAAAAGAAAAAATCCCACTATAACTTCCTTTATGAAACTAACAAACAGACATTCCCTGACGAGATAGAAGGTTTAATCTGAAGGAGTGTGTATTATATATATATATATATATATATTAATGGAAGAGATGTTCGGCCCACAAAGAAAAAGAAAGAAGGATCAATTTGAGAATTTCCTCCTTGGGTTCCTTTAGGAGACTTCATGGTCTTTCATGGGAGAAATTGAAGCAAACATTTCCTGACGAGATGCGGAGTAGGAATATAATCATGGCTCTTTTTACTCAGCGTTCCGGCGGATCCGTGTTCGCGGATCCACTAGTTTATCTTTCTAGCTGCAGGGGAGCAATATTCTGCACATCAGACTGATATTCTGTATAAAGTGTATATATATATATATATATATATATATATATATATATATATATATATATATATATACACTACACTACATATATACACTAGAAATTAAACTAGTATCCATGCAACATTTAATTATACCATTATATACATACTATATATTGTGCATATTTAATAACATTTAATACATTTAATATATGCATCTGTTATTAATTTTAAAAATTATACTTACTAGATGTGGTTATTGATCAAAGCATCAATACAAACTCACTTATTTGATTCGCGTACGGGAGAAAATACGAAGTGGTTTATTTTTCATTATTTACATATATAATTATATATTAAAATAGTTATTAATTATAAAACTCGTGAGCTTTAAAATGCTTATTAAAATTGGTTGCGAAAATTTTATAACCAAATTGTATTTGAATGATAAGTAGACGATATTTTTTATAATTATTTTAAAGAAGGGATACATCGATTATATATATATATATATACACACAGGGTGAGTCAAAAGTCTCCATACATAGGCAAAATGGTCACTTTATTATGCAATCACTTGTAAGTCACAAAATATGCTTTATGTGGGCACCATTACACTGAATGCACATACGGATGCGTTCCTCCCAGTCATGGCAAACGCGCGTTAACACGTCTGGTGTTATGCGTGCACACGCATCACGAATGCGTTCCTTTAAGTGGTCCGTGTTTTGTATTTTCACCTGGTACATCATGGACTTCAAGTGCCCCAACAAGTAAAAATCAAGGGAGGTGAGGTCTGGGGACCTCGGAGACAACTCCACGGGACCACGGCGGCCAATCCATTGACCCGGAAACTGCTGATCCAGCCACTGGACCATTTTACCTATGTATGGAGACGTTTGACTCACCCTGTATATGATGAATTTCACAATTAAACACGTGAAATGAATGAATGATGTGTAGTAATGTCTAATTAAGAAGTAAATGTTTGTTTATAAGAATTTAATAATGTTCAATTAAGTTTTGTTAAATAAGAAATTAATAGTGTTTTTTTTAATTAAAAATATAAAATGCTAGTTGGCAACACTAAGAATCTGCATAGCGGAGGCTGGGAAGAAGTGCCTTCAGTCATTGGACGGCTGTTGGCCTAATAAGGTGTTTTTTTATTACAATGTTTTTGTAAATTTAGACTATTCATTTGTGTCTCCCTCCGGCTAAAATGTTAACGCTAATTCCACCCCTCGCATTACCCAGTTTGTCTAAAGTGTTTCGGTATAGATAAAAAGTCAGTGAAGTGTTAATTAAGTGTATAATTATCCCGGTCTCTTTGCGTGGTTCAAATTACAATGACGCCTCGTCTCTGTCAAGTGCTACCCGTTTTTATATAGTACAGCGAAGCGAGTGTGAAAAAAGAAATAGCAACGATAAAAAGAAATTGAATGAAGTAAGTAACGTAACTAATAAAAACTGTAAAAGAGGTTTCGTAAAATGGGGTTCACTACAGATGCAAATCCACAAGGAAAAAGAAAAATGATTCCAAGGCCTTTCGTGTATTCAGAAGCACACCTTGGAATAATTTTTATTTTTCCTTGTGGGTTTGCATCATATATATATATATATATAATATATATATATATTCCCATTATATATCCACAGCTGTTCATTAAATACTAACTCAAGCCTATAAAAATGGGCCAAAGAAAAATTCGAACCAATTTAATTACCAAAATCCACTGAATTCTATTGGTTACATATTGTGTAAGTTATACGAGTATTGTAGATTATAGATATAAAGCATTTGTTATGTGAGAAAAAGCTTTTTTATCAGGGTAGTTATTTCTTTTAATTATAATCAGCTTTTGAGGTTTGCCAAGGTGACCAGATTATCAATACGTTCTAAAAATCGTTTTAATATTAAACATAAAACCCCTAACCCACTCACAGACATATTTTGTTAAAATATGTTATATATTGCAAAAAATGTTTTGTCCGAAATATATTTCATCATAAAATATCTGTAATTCTAAACATTATTTCATGCTTATAAGTTATATTTAAATATAATTCTAAACAGATATGTGAGCAATTTTAGAAATTAAAGCTATTATTGACTCCTCACGCTAAAATGTTCGAGATGTCTATTGTTATTTAAAAAAATAAAGGCGTTGCTGACTACGAATCCATCTAGCTGCGGTCGAGACTCGGTAACGGCAAGCGGCGCGCAGTAAACCCAGGTGATTACCCTTCCGCATAATAAAGAAAGTGGTTAGCAAATAAATGGGTACCCTGGGTATATATATGATAAGACTGAACATTAATTATATCTGAAACAGAAAATAAATATTCATAATTCAGAGTCCCGGAAACTTTCTTCAGAAAAATATATGAACTGACTATAAAATAATTTAAAAATTTCTGTCTACAACTGCACCTTTTTTTCTTAAAGGACTCAAGCGGAGGTGGAACGTGTTATAGACTCTTTTCGTAATAGTTTTGAAGAAAGTCAAATCGTGGATGAGGATTTGGGCACGGGGGTGGAAGTTTTACTGGACACTCAGTCTTATAAATGCCTGATCGTCGGAGAAGTGATGCGAGTTTTTCTTTTTTTCTTGCGTGTGTCAGGTAAGAATAAGTCTTGTATTTTCAACATTTTACTAAATGATACAGCTATGAGGAATGTTTTATAAATTAATACATAATAGCGTTCACTGTACACACACATTTTTACATTATTTAGCTTTCAATATTTCGATTTCATTGACGTATAGGATTATATTTTTAAAGCCGAAATTTTCGAAATTAAATGCGTTCTTTTTATATTTTCCATTCACAAAAAGGTGCTCCTGCATTCAGGTTAATAACCTTTTAGGTAGAGCTCTAAGAGCAAGTTTTTCTATCTGCTTCGATATTAGCCCTAAGGGCACCGTGTATAGTTTGAGCTGTACTCTGGTAATTGGGTATTTTATTGTGGCGTGTAGTAAATTTTTTTCAATTTCTATTTTTTTAGCCGAGCTTAATTTCACTCGACGAAGCGGAGATATTTCCATACCATGAATCACCACAGGCTTTGAGCTCTCTTCTTGGTCAGCCCCCAGATTTAAACAAATCTCAAGGCTCGTACGAGTGAGTTTTATTTTCATATCGACCCCATTCACAAGCAGCTTCTCCTAAAATTTGAAATCTGTGTGTAGGCGCCTGAAGCATTCATATATCTTCTTTTTAGAATTTTTAAATTTGTCCTTTATACTACTTTCATCTCTAGCTTGATAATAGCCTTCGGCAGTTAAAAAAGTCTCCTTCGCTTCTTTTGAAAAGTTGAGGACATTTTCCAGATTGGCTCGGAGGTTCCTGCCGAGATGTTGACCTCATTTAAATACACGTCACACTGACTGAATATGGAGTGTAGAAAGTTTGTTTCTGGGACTACAACGTATTTGTCTTAGCAATCCGTTCCATCTGAATGTGCTATTCGTAGTTTAGCGTACATGTGCACACAGCTTGGATAAAAAATGTAAGGGCCTGAGCTAGGGATCACGAACTCTATAGGAGCACTCGCGCCATGGCGAGCCAGAAATAGTGACAACTCTCTCGACAAAAAAATAACACGCTGAGAATAGATTCGGCCCCGGGAGCCGATCGGCACTCTGACCGTGCCACGCAACAGGCCGTCGACTGCCAGTCTGGCCAACCGTAGACAGCCCGCTGCACGGAGATTTGAGGAAGTTTGGCCACCAGTGCGTTGATGTTTTGGTTTGACGTCGCCGCTTCTTCGCGTTGACGTGTCCCGCGCTGGAGGATACAGCCACTGTTAGAAGCTTCCTCGTCAGCTGCTAACACTTTTTTCACGTTGTTCTAGCTACCTGTTCAGAGGTTTTTTATAAACAAATCTCACTTTTCTGCTCAAAACGGCTCTTTCTAATTTTAAAATTGATTAGTCAAGGAAGGAGATGTTGACTTCTATTTTGCAGCAACAGTTGATGATATTTATGTTACTTTACTGATTAATGAAAATGATTAGGCTCTTCAAGTTATAAAAGATTTCTTTCGTAATAATTGATAAATACGAAACACAAAATGTATATGCAAACAGGATGATTATGCTTAGACTACTCAAGTTGATGAAGTTTTCTCTTTCTCATATATTGTATCGACGCAATACTGTAAATATATTTAAAGTTTCTGCATAAATAACTTGTGTTTCACAGAAAACAGACTTCTCTCAATCTTCTATCACATCCAAACATCTTTCAGGAAGATACTCACATGTCACATTTAATGGCAAGTCATCCAAAAACAAGCTTTTTCCGAACGGGGTCCCTCAAGGCTCTGTTCTCACACCAACACTCTTCAACTCTTCAATGACATTCCAACACCCATAGATAACAAGCTTACCTTATCATCATATGCAGATGACATCACTCTAACATCCACCCAAACAACATCGACACCGCTACAAATAACCTACAAACATACATAAACAGTATACAAGACTGGCTCACACACAATAGACTCAAAGTAGCGCCCACAAAATCAACCATCACCTTGCTTACAAGCAACACAAAAGAACACCAGGTAATTCCACAGCTTACATTAAACAACATCAACATTCCACACACTCACAGGACCAAAATACTTTGGGTCACACACAACACATCATTATCTTTTGCAAACCACATTAAAAACATTAAAAACAAATGTGCGTCAAGACTTAACACGCTTAGGGTACTAACAGGCACAAACTTTGGACACCAACAGGAAACAACATCACTCATATACAAACAATATATTCGCTCAGTTATGGACTATGCTAGCCCATGCTGGGCACCCATTATCTCAAACACACACATAAACACCTTACAGACTACAAAACAACGCACTTCGTATCATTACAGGATGCACTCAAACAACACCAATAGAACACCTGCACACAGAAACAAAAATACTGAAAGTTAGGGAACATTTAGACATGAGGGGAACACAATTCATGGCAGCAGCGACAACTAACCCACAACACCCTTGCCACTACATGTACAATCAATCATGCACCAACACCTCGCACCATTAAGGTAACACCAGAGAGACATTATAACCAAATACTCCATTCCATACCACGCCCCACAGACATCACACAGTACAGAAAACACATACACACACACACTTAACCCACAAAGCACTGACACGACTCGGTCAGAATGCGGTCCTAGGTGCGAAGCCGCCACCCATTAACAGGTCAGAGATCAACCTGAGCAGATCGGATCGAGTTAACTTAGCCCGATTCCGATGTGGACATCACCCCAACTTACGGACATATAAACACAGACTAGACAACTCAATAGACGACACCTGCCACCTGTGCCAGGACACACCACAAACAATTGAACACATTATGGCAGACTGTACCGCTCTAGCACAACAACGAACACAACACAACATCACTAGTGCGCTAAACCTCTGGTCCACTCCGGATAGGGCGATCGGTTACCTGCGTGCCGCCGGCTTGCTCGATCAGGGTGGGCTGATCGGCTAAACAACAACAACAACTCTCTCGACAAGTAGTAAACAGCCTACGATTCATAAGAGCAACGTCCTTAGCTTATATCAGTTAAAAAAGTGGTCAACCATGGTTTCATGCGTTTTGAACACTTCTTTTTTGATGTCGTTTTACGTTTAACGCCACGTGCTGGTAACCCCTTCTTCTTCTTCCGTACAGGCCTCTTCTTCGTCTTTCAAACACCACGCATTTTTCTCTTTGCATCTTTGATAATTTCGTCCCGTGTACGCTTTAAGTGCTTTTCTAGAGCTTCTTTAGGCTTAGTCCCCCATTATGTCTTCTACCGTGTTAAGACCTGATTGTAAAGCTTTCTTGCCGAGATATCTGGCACCACTCTTCAGCAAGGGAACAGCCGTAAGCAGTATGGTTGAAAAAATGGATCCAATCTCACTCCCGCGCTGGTATCTCACCCTTCGATAGACTGTGAAAGGCCTTCGGGTCATTATATCACAGTGCGACGAAAGTGCAGCTTCACTGTTAAGTTCCCGTAACCGAATGGAAAACTTTTCCCCTCAATCGTTCTTATATATAATCAGATATTGGTTAGTAGGTTAATTGCGACATTGACATAATGAGGCTTGTCGTTTGTAATGCTTATGATCCTTTCTCTAAAATTGAGAATGTGAGCGATGAACAGCAGGTGCGCCTCGGTATCCCCAACAAACTGATGTTCCACGATATTCCTGTAAATATAGCACATGTCCGGGGGAGGGTAACCATCGTTCAATTTCTCAAATTTCAGCTGATACATTAAGCTGCACGCATAAGTCATGTTGTGTTTCGTGAAAGGTATCTCTTTGGAGGGCTGCTCCATATCGGCCCTCGGTTATAATTTTGAAGAGCCCTTTGCTTTAATATTTCTGTTGGCCTCCGATTTTAGAGTCAGAGTATGTGCCGGGGTATCTGTTTACGATTTCGCATACTAAATCATCCGTAAGATTTGATCTTTTCAAACTACCATTTAAGTCTCCACAACATCCTCGGCTGCGCCATAATGACCCTGGTCTAGTGTTACTACTGTAGTGTAGTACTGTGCCTCACCACTCCAGGCGGCACGCATGGTTTCGTCCGGAGTTACACCGACCTTTTCACACTCATAACGGCTTCTAAGAACCGTAAAAACGGATTCTTTATTATCGATACTTAAAACCCTGGTAGCCAATTGAATTTAGCATATTCCCACCTCATATGATTTACGGCCCAATTCGATGGGCCCGTGGAGTTCTGTTACAAAGTTGGTCAGGGTGTTGCCAAGATGTACAAACAGAGAAGAAGAGGACGGGAGTGTGACGAAGAAGTGGTTAGGCGCCATGTTGCATACTATTTAAGCTTCATTATTCGATCAGCTTTTATATAGGTGTTGAAGCTTTTTGGGTACCCTAACCATTTCACCAGATACATCTTTCTCTTTCCTGAACCTTTGCTGCCTAAAATTTTTTCAATTTTAAACACATTTTTTCCTAAATTAAATGCCACTTTCTGCAGTTCCTTTCTGCATTTTTCAATAATAACTGTTTTGAGCTCCATAAACCAATTGGCACGTGCAAGAAAATGAGAATCTGTGCATGTGGCATGTTTCATATGATGGACAATTGGGAGAAATTCACGCATAAATGTGATGAAATTCACTGTTCTACATGCCACGAGAAATATAAAGCAGATGGTATAAAACATGCATGTTATATAAAAGATGCTAAGCCTAAAAATAGACCTTGTATAACTATACTATGACATAGAATCATACACGGATGGTGAGACCAAAGAGGTTATCCCACATGTACTTGTAAGCCAGACTATCTGCGACGAATGCATGGACGTTGAGTGTGGTGAGTGTCACAAATGTGGTAAACAACAAACGTTTTTAAAACAATTGCACACGACAACCCCGTGAAACTCTTTGTGTCCTATATTGTCATGTTATCGGACAATTAAAAAAAATGTCTGTGTATATTCTTGCCCATAATGAGGCAAAATTTGACACACAATTCCTTTATAAGGAACTGCTTGAATACGAGTCATTGGAGACATTTACAGGCGATCCCTTAAAAAGGGGAAACAAACTTATACAAATGCAAATAAGAGGTAATATTTAATTTAAAGCACTTTATTATTTACACCTTGTAAATTAGCCAAGCTACCCAAGATGATGGGCGTAGCCGCCGAAGTTTCAAAAGGTATTTCCCTTACACATCCCTCACTAGCCACACTTTAAATTATGTAGGACTACCACCCCCCAAACATTACTTTAACTTTGCCAACATGAATTATAGTGAGCATGAAAATTTTGACCGCTTCTACCTCAGAGTTAATGAATATATTCCTTACATGTTTAGAGTATGTTTCCAGGCCTTTATAAGGATGTACATAGACCGGTTGAACTACGACCCGCTATAAGTTGTAACCACGATCGCCTCATTGTGCTTTACGGTGTTCATGAACAATTTCATGACTAAAGACATGCTAGCCGTCATTCACACAAACAAACCCACGCAGTTATGGGTATAAGGCTATTTACTGGCTCATACACCTACAGCAACAGACCGATGTATACATAAAGCATGCCCGCAACACGGGGAAAGACCACATTAAGGTCATGGTCATGTTTTTTGGTGGATGGTACTCTAATCGAAGACCGTGCCACTAGTGAGAAGACTGCGCACTCATTTAACGGTTGCTGGTGGCATGGTTGCCCACGTCCTGAGTGTGGAATCGTAGGAGATATCCATGGTGGATCCCTGTTGACAGTCTTGCATGAACCCGCACCCGCGATCAGCTTATAGGTTCCCAGTTCACTCACAAGGTCTTGTGGAAGCACGAATATAATGCACGGATGGAGACAGATGGGCAGTATCGCGAAGAAATAAACACCATCAAACGTTCAATGGTGTTGGATCCTCTCAAATGCGGCGATAGCTTGTTCGGAGGGCGTACAAACCCCTTCAAACTATACTTTCCACCTGTGGAGGGCGTGAAGCTCCATTACTACGACTTCTGTTCTTTATACCCCTACGTGATGAAGAACAATCCGTACCCCGTAGGAGCACCTAAAATCTAGCGGGCCCACTCTGCCCACCATCGAAGAGTTCTCAGTTAATTTGAACGAGAATTACTTTGGTCTTTCTTTCGTAGATGTGTTCCACCCTCGCGACTTATGGATGCCAATCTTACCCGTCGTTATAGATTACAAACTCATGTTTCCCTGTGTGTGAAGTGCGCAGAGGAGAACAATAAGGCCTGTAATCATACAACCAACCAGCGAAGATCAGCAGCATATATACAAATCCTGAGCTGTCCCTAGCCGTTCGTCACGGTTACAGAATATTGAAGATATATAAAGTGTGGAGGTTTCAGAAGCTCCCCAGTCTTTTCATGCCATATATAAACACTTTTTTGAAGGATAAGGTAGAAGCCTCAGGGTACGCGCGAGGACTTGAGACTGAAAATGAAAAATCGGAGTATATATAGCGCTACCGCGATCGTGAAGGGATACAACTTGACTGGTCCGAAATTGTAAAGAACCGTGGGAAGCGCTTTTGTGCAAAGTTGTGCCTAAATTGTCTTTGGGGAGAATTGACTCAGAATAGAGGCAAGGAGAACGTTCATCTATTCTAGCCCAAAGTTATAACGAGGTGTGGGATTATGCCAACTCTCCCAATAAAGAGGTCATGGAGATCATGAATGTAGGTAATACGTACCTAATAAAGTACAACAGGACCGAATTGACTACAGATACATCATGTGTCACAAACATACCTGTAGCCAACTTCATCACAGCGTACGCTCGCATCAAACTTTGGAGTCTTCTGCATTCTCTTTGGCGGAGGGTTTTGTACGCAGACACATATAGTGTGAAATTCACGGAGAGGGAAGGTGATTACATGCCACCTATTGAGGAATTCCGTGGAGAGTTGACTGATGAGACCAAAGATGAGTATGGAGATAGTGCCTACGCAGATTCTTTTGTCTCAACAGGTCCAAAAACTTATGGGGTACGGGTGAGGGAGGATTTGAGAGATATCGTGAAAGCTAAAGGTATCACGCTTAACCAGGCGAACCGGCTGATCGTTAACTTTGATTCGCTGAAGGGGCTAGTGAACTTAGAAGATGAGGGTGAGCAGCCGCCCCAACTGACTGTAGGGACTCACAACTTTCAGGCACAGAAACTGGGGGGCGTTAAGGAGCTTAGGGAGGCGAAAGTGTGCCGTAACACATATAGAAAACGCTACCAGGTGCCTGGCACCTACGATCCTGTACCCTTTCGGTACCATGGCCCTTGAATGTTATATATATATATATACTGTATATATATGTCTATTTACTTGTTAACGATATGTTATTTATTTATTACGTGTATTTGAATACATACCCTGAATTAGAGACTATTTACTTGTTGACAATATGTTTATTTATTTAAAATAAATCATGTTTCAATTAGCTTTTCATTTTCTCCGTTGTGTGTGTATGTGTGTGTGTGTGTGTGTGTGTGTGTGTGTGTGTACAGTAAAAAAGCTAAGCACCGCCCACTGTATGGCGCAACCGAATCAAAGGGATCACATGGTTCCTGCTCCTAGCTGGTCATATCTCAGCCCTGCGTCCTCAGTTGACCTCAAGAAGCCGTGGAGCTCAGACGTGCATTTTGAAGAATTCTCACGTAGACGGAAAATAGCGATTGCTACCTTTGATATTGCGTGCTTGACATTCATGAAGTGGTATTCGATAAAGTCTACAGATGTGGTGAACACTCAAAGAATCCCTAGTCCTTCCTCCTTTGAGCCTTTAAAGCCCTATTGAACCGAGCTAAGCGTGAGGAGCAGGAGGTCCAAATACTCTACGGATATTCTGGTTAGAGCAATGCGGGTTTTCGTTGCTCAAACGATGTAATGGATTACGCCATAGGACTAAACTACTTAAAGGCGCACATACACTGCAAAGTGAAAGAAGCATCTCGTGCAGAGGAGAAGCAATGGCTGTGGGTTGTGAACCTTGTTGACGAATGGTGTGACAACGCTATTATGTCATGTTACATTACACCGAGTACACATACCCTTCGTCTGAGAATATAAATCTTGTAATTATGGATAGCATAAAATATTTTTATCATTACGTTCATACATATCATGATGAGGTTCGCAGTGAGGTTGTGGCTAAAGCTTATGCGAATTTTTAATAGAGTTTAGGGATGAGTATCGCTTGTTAATCGAAAAGGACAGATATAGACACATGTTTCTCTCAAATAGAAAGCTGGACTGTCAATAAAATGTGCGTAGTTCGAGAAAATACAATGTTGAATACCCTTGAACGAAGATGTCTGGAGCGCATTCCGGGTAGTGGGATTGATAAAACATTAAAGCCGATATTACTTCATGTATCGCAGATGGAAAAATTCTCTAAACGGTTGCTCGGTATAATAGGATACATGTGTTCATATGATTCTTTCATGTTGGAACAACCCCGTACACGAATCACTAACGCTTCGTATGACGCGCCCGTGTGACTCGTCCTCCTACACCTCCTACCGAGTCAAACCGCGCACCGGTTGCTCATAGTCACCTCAGAGCTTGACCCGACTGGACGTGCACTCCTCACAATAGAAAACCAATATACAATGGAGCTTCCGTTGAGCAGTATCATGAATGCAGTATACGACGTGTCCGTGACGAAGTCAGTGCGTGTGTTCAGGCGTAAAACCGGCGCTGTTAATTATGTACTTGAAACTTGTTGTAGACAATCAAACTCTAGTAAACGGAACGTAACTTATTTAAGTGTTAAGGAGATGAACAGAATCTTCGTGGCGGTTGAAAAGTGGGTTGAAGACCGTTATAAAATACCTGCAGGTGTAGACACAAAAAGAGAGCAGATTAGTGATGCGCCCTCATACGCTGTTATTTGTACGTTGTATATAATACGAGACAAGCCATGCATTGATATACGGTTGATGTGGAAGAACGCAGCTGACAATAGCACCCTTATTCCCATGCGAAACCGTTTCAATCTCGACAGAATGTTTGAAATCGTCGGTTTCCGCAAGCTAAAGCCTATATTAGACGCGCGTGTTGCCAATATGCTTTATTTTGACACAGTTCTTGAATACGCATACACCCCTCCGCTTGACGGGTTTACCGAGTGTAGGACTGAACAAGGAGAGAATGAATTGAAACTGGACGCGTATTTAAAAGGTATAGACTCTTCGAGATATCTTGAACTTTGGTGCAAAGGACTTGAGCGGTACAGGGCTGAGCTCACCTACACTGTTTACACTGAAGAGCTATTTCTTTATATAATGAGCAGCTGTTGGCAAGATTTAGAAGATTACTTCAATTGTCGATATGCGTTGTGAAGAAGAGTTCACGGTTGAAAAGCTCGGTCTGGAAAGAATAAACCCTCATTTCGAAAGGCGTGTTTATTAATTTTAATTAATAACGATGTTGTGGCAAACGATGCCTTCTTTGTGCATGCTTTTGAATGTATTCTAACCGTGTTTAAATAGTGATAACTTGCCAACCAATTGTAAAGTGGGTACAAAAATAGTGTAAACAATCTAAAAGCCCTTTACATTGAGTATAGATTTCTACATACTTTGAGTGGTGAAATAATGTTAAATCGTATTTATTGCATAGTTCAAAGCAACGAGGATGTAATTGTAGACTCGATCACATGCGAGTTTAGTATTTTAATTAAGCGCAGTAGAACATAAACAATCTAAAAGCCTTTACATTGAGTATAGATTTCCACATACTTTGAATGGTGAAATAATGTTAAATCGTATTTATTGCATATTACAACGCAACGAGGATGTAACTGTAGACTCGATCACATGCGAGTTTAGTGTTTTAATTAAGCGCAGTAGAACATAAACCGCGTATATTTTAATGTGTATATATATATATATATATATATATATATATATATATATAATATATATATATTATCCATGTATTGGAATTCTTCAGCACTATTATTCTGAAGTTTATATATAAGTGTGTAGATGCGCGTACATATATTAAGCGTATATATAGATTTCTCCTCTACTATTATTTATGATGCTTATATATAAGTGTGTAGATGCGCGTACATATTTTAAATGTGTATATAGATTTCTACTGTACTATTATTATTTAAAAAAAAAATATATATATATACATACACACATATATATATATATAATATATAATATATATATATATATATATATATATATATATATATACACACATATATATATACATATATATATATATATATATATATATATATTATATATATATATATATATATATATATATAATATATATATATATGTATACAGAAAAAGAGACATTGCGAGCATTGAAGCTATACGAAGGATTTTTACGTCTAAGATAGAGGAAACGAAAGGTGAAGACTACTGGTCTCGACTACAATCCCTGGAACTCTACTCTCTTGAAAGAAGGCGCGAGCGGTACAAAATAATATACATATGGAAAATACTTGAGGGCTCTGTCCCTAACCTTAGAAATGAAATAGAAACAAACTGGAATGAGAGAAGAGGCAAATTGTGTATGGTCCCATCTGCGGTGGGACAAGGAGCCATGAAAACGAGGATGGAAAATACCCTCAGAATGCAGAAAGTGTGATGTACCATTATGTTTAACGAACGACAAAAACTGTTTTAATGCATTCCATTCAAAGTAGTATGGTTTAACGCTGTGCTTAGCAAAGGACAAAAATTGCTTTTATTTGTTTCATTCAAAGTACCAAAGTTATGTTAGTTTCTTTTATTACTTGATAGTGCCATGGAATCATAATTTTTAGTGTAATTAATTAAATAAATTTCTAAACAAAGTTTCGTTTATGTTTCCATACCTATTTTTAACATTTTTAAGTGTTAAAAAGTTTTATTTAGCTCAAAGCAATAATGCAATAATTTGGGACAGAAAGGGTTAAAACCAATGCAGGCATGATGTTGTGAAGGAAGCTTGCGTTATTATTTGAATGTTCTTTTGTGAGATCAATGTATAAATCTGCTGAAATAAGAATTGTTACCAATATAATTAGGGGTTAGTATTTTATCGCTATTTGTCCTAAAAGTTGGTATGTTACCAGCTGGTGGTCGGTAAATGCCTAAAGTCGAATACTGGGTGTTATGAATAGACATTTCAACTGCAAGTTTTTCTCAGGTATTGTTTATGCTTGTCAGTTCTTCGATACTTTTACTCTCGTAGTTTGAGTCTACAAATATATGATACTTACACCTCCTCCCTTATTGTTAGTCGTAAATACAGGGTGTGTCTAAATTATGTTAACACTTCTATGGAAGAATACTTTCCATGGAGGTGTTATATATTAACACTTCTATGGAAAATTCTTCCATTGAAGTGTTAACATAATTTAGACACACCCTGTAGATGGTAGCTTGTGTACACTGGAATGTTATAAAAGATATTATTTTCATTTAACCAGATTTCAGTTAATATAATGCATGTGAATTTATGTTGTAATAACTTTGATTAACTGTCAGTTCGTCAAAGTGGCGTAATCTAAAAATAGAATTGCCTTCAGCATAACCCATGTGTTAAGTAAACCTATTACTACATAGTCTATCATTGTGCATCATTGCTCTTATATATAATATTAATTAAAAAAATTCATAAATTTATGATGTTTTGAAATTTTATAATTCTTATAATCTTATAATCCTGCTTTTCTCACAGTCCTTCAGATTTTGTAATCATTAATTTCAAGATTTCATAATGATATAATTTTAAATTTTTATAAATCTATAATTTTCGAACTTATAATTTTATAATCCAAATAATAATTTTATAATTTTTCTATTCTCATAGTCCTACAAATTGCATAATTGTTAATTTTAAGATTCTATAATATAATACAAAATTTAATTTTTAATTTAATTTTTAATTTAATTTTTAATTTTAAGTTTTTATAATTCTATTATTTTTGTAACTTTCAACTCTAGTCTCACTGTCACGTTCTTCCATACGTTCTTGCTTTGCTATATCGCATTTTATTTTATTATTATTTTTATATATACTTTTTTGGCATATACAGTTGTGTGTGTGTATATATATATATATATATATGGATAGGTGTATATGTGCTGTATATTTTTTCTTACTTGTTATTAGTTCTGTTACCATATTATTCTAATCTTCATATCATGATCAACACTAAATACTCTCAATACTGTAAATGAAACTACTGAATCTGAAAACTTAGTCAACTCCCACTATATCTCAGTGGACAATTTCTTAAACAAGAAATACAACAATGGCAACCTGTCTTTCCTAAACTTAAACATTCGCAGTCTGGGAGACTGCGAATGTTTAAGTTTAGGAAAGACAGGTTGCCATTGTTGTATTTCTTGTTTAAGAAATTGTCCACTGAGATAAAGTGGGAGTTGACTAAGTTTTCAGATTCAGTAGTTTCATTTACAGTATTGAGAGTATTTAAAGTGTTGATCATGATATGAAGATTAGAATAATATGGTAACAGAACTAATAACAAGTAAGAAAAAATATACAGCACATATACACCTATCCATATATATATATATATATATATATATACACACACAACTGTATATGCCAAAAAAGTATATATAAAAATAATAATAAAATAAAATGCGATATAGCAAAGCAAGAACGTATGGAAGAACGTGACAGTGAGACTAGAGTTGAAAGTTACAAAAATAATAGAATTATAAAAACTTAAAATTAAAAATTAAATTAAAAATTAAATTAAAAATAAAAATTTGTATTATATTATAGAATCTTAAAATTAACAATTATGCAATTTGTAGGACTATGAGAATAGAAAAATTATAAAATTATTATTTGGATTATAAAATTATAAGTTCGAAAATTATAGATTTATAAAAATTTAAAATTATATCATTATGAAATCTTGAAATTAATGATTACAAAATCTGAAGGACTGTGAGAAAAGCAGGATTATAAGATTATAAGAATTATAAAATTTCAAAACATCATAAATTTATGAATTTTTTTAATTAATATTATATATAAGAGCAATGATGCACAATGATAGACTATGTAGTAATAGGTTTACTTAACACATGGGTTATGCTGAAGGCAATTCTATTTTTAGATGACGCCGAAAGTTGTCAAAGCTATGTTGAGTATGAATCGACACGCTTTGTCTTTCTTGGGTCGGAGCAATTGTAGTTCACGTCTCCCTGACGCAAAAGGCGACATAAACTACATTAGGATCTTTAAGAGACATTTTTAAAATGAATCCATCAAATAAAACGTTAAAACTAACGAAAATATTACGACTTAACCTAACCAATCGTCAATTTATTATATATATATATATATAAATTGACGATTAGTTAGGTTAAGTCGTAATATTTTCGTTAGTTGGGGAACGCAAACTGCACTCGGATAATGTGGGGAACGTAAATTACACTTGGATAATGGAGGGGAACGTAAACTACACTATGCACCACAGGGGGACGTAAACTACACTTGCTCCTTTGGGTCTTACGGGCATATGTTATACCGTCTTGTATGCACTTCTTATTTCTGGTTTCCAAAGTCGGTCACTCATTTTAAATTTTAGGTTCTTTTATCAGTGTCATCATTATTTTTTCCAATTCGGTGTGCCTCCGTAATGACAGTTTCAGTAATGTTTAGGCGGAGTTTTTCTTTGATAGCCTTTCTGACAATTTCAGTGGCGTTTTCGTTAGGGGAACCTTGAGGGATTCCAGGTCCACTGATAAAGTATAAGTTTTTGTGGGAGTTCCTGTTTGAGGTCGCTGTTTAACCTCTCATTTTCTATTGCTTGGTTTTGATTTGCTATAGTGGATACTCTCTCAGCGTTTATATACTGTTTTAGTTTTTTGTTTTCTTCTTCTAATTTGTTTATGCTTTCATCCTTTTCTGTCAAGCAGTTCAGGATAAAAGATAAGTACGATTCCATATATAAAACTAATTGTTTATTATCACCGCTAAACGCCCGACATTCCCGCCTTTTATTCGCTTGACATTCCTCAATCCTTTGACGAAGGGAGATCTCTCGGAGGCGGATGTTTGATGTGGAGGGAGAAAACATACCTTTCTCATGTTCCCTCATGGAGACTCCTCGAGATGAGGGAATGGGGGATGCCTGTTGTTTTTTGTTGTTGTTGATTTTTGTTTCCTCTTTTTGCCATTTTTGTAAAGTTTATTCACTGGAAAGGCTCACCTGACGATCAGGGCCCCCAGCCTTCTTTAGTTAGCTTTATAAGGCTAACTAACGAAAATATCACGACCTAACCTAACCAATCTTCAAGGGCGTACAATTGACCTAACGATTAGTTAGGTTAGGTCGTGATATTTACGTTAGTTAGCCTTATAAGGCTAACTAAAGAAGGCTGGGGGCCCTGATCGTCAGGTGATCCACTGGAAATTTAGATATTTGTTAATAGTTTTTGGAAGTCCTAATGAAATATCTAATGCATGAAATTTTAAGGAGTTTAAGGTTAAGTATAAGTTTAAGTTTAGGTATATAAAATAAACCTTCACATCATTACTTTTTAAACTTTTGACTTTCAATTTATATCGATTTCTTCTTGTAATTGACTTTGTATCCCTATCAAAAAACCTTCCTGTAATTTACATTATCAAAGCCATATATCAATTTTAAATACTCGAATTAGTTCTCCTATAAGTTCACGCTTTTTGAAATGAATACATGTGCAGTTTAGTTCAGTTAATTTTTCCTCAAAAATTTTACTTCTCAATTCTGGATTTACTTTGGCTGTTCTAGCCCGAACCCTTTGTAACTTATCAGTGTCTTTTCTCAAGTATAGGCTAACTAATTTAGAGACTGAACCTAGGGTAGGCCTATTGTGCATCAAGCGGTCTTGGTCTAAGGCTAGGCTCAGGGTAGCAGGATGGTTCTTAATTTTGAAAGACTTTACTAACCAAGGTCTAGCCAAATAAGTAAAAAATAAATGCATGAAGGACACTTAGAGGACTTAAGCCTACATGGAATAAGTGAATAGTGCATAACTATAATAAATGTTTTCTATTTTTTTTAGATAGCCCATAAATACGAACACTAAATAAAATGCATAAAAATTTCAAAATATTTTTTACCACAATGCGCATGCGTCTAGGTGCAAAGAACAGAAAACTAACTTATTAGACAAATGACATTTTTAATTTCTACGCCATTATATAGGTGAAACATTTAAGCACCGTTTTCAAATATTTGAAATATCTAATAAAAATTTCAAAATAGTTATTATTCATTTCATAAAGCTAAGTTCATTATGAGATTCATTACATATAACCGTGTTTTGTAGCCATATGGTCCTCCGAGAAAGATTCCTTGGGTGTTTCCAACTCTGTCAACTGCATGTGCTATAAGAGGCTTAGTAGCCGTATTATATCTGCGATGTTGAAAAAATTTGGTTCGCGATTAGTATACATAAGTTTCTTTACGTTTTTCCTATTGCCTTTTGAGTTTGTTTGGAGGTGATGGTAGTAGCACATTTTCCGTATTTGCAGTGCCCATGTCTTGCGTATTTCTTGCAAATTGCGAAGTGGTAGAATTTGCAGCTGTCACCAAATTTACAGTGACCGTTATTGTAGTAGAACTAGCACATGGTGGGGTGCTCATATATACACTGTCCTCCCTTATATATTAATTTGCTCCTTGCATAGTATCTGCATATAGTTCCTTCCCCATTTTAACAAGGGGCATTTGTTTTTGATGTTTGTTTCATCTCCTTATTTGGAGATAACTTCAGCCTATTTTCGTGGTTGCCTTTTTGTTTCTTGCTAGTTACGCTAGTGTCCTTCGTTTTATCTTCGTGTGTTATTTTTTATGCCTCTGTTACATTCATATTTTCGCCCTTTTTGTGTGTTGGTATTGTTTTTACCTCTGATTTAATTTTCTTCGTCTCCTCTTCTCTGCTCGTCATTCACAGTTCTCCTTCTTCATAGTTTCTTTCTACTTTATAAACTGCAAATGAGTTTATTTCAGTTATATACCTTTCGCAAAAGTATTTTATTCCATTCAGTTATTTGGCACTTGTTATGAGAGAGATCTCTTCGCCTTTCCATTTCAAGAAATTGAAGTCCAAAAAGAATTGACAGACATCACATCTAATTGCCTTTGATTCGTTTGTTGCAATGTTTCAAAACTTGCAGCGTTGGAGAAATTATCAGCCATTTCAGTGTTATTTATAAAAAGTAAAAGTTGGTGAGCAAAATTTGGAGGGTGGAGAGATTTTGACTCAAAATGAGTGAGGAGGATTTCTCCGTTCCTCCGGGAGATGGAGAATGTGGCGTGTTGTATCATACATTCTCACTGGTACCCGGGAGTGTGGCCGCGGAGGATAGCTGGGTAATAGTTGTAGGGATTGTTTCGCCCTACAAATGAGCAGCTAATGTCCTTCAGATGAAGCACTCAAAAAATGCTTTATAAATTAATTCACTTTGTTTAATTTGTATGACATACGCCGTAATTTCACCACTTAACGCAGAAATACCACTGCGTGTACTGGATATTCACTCAGATACTGGCATTACTTAAAATTTATTAACTGCGCGATTTTCACTACCATACAACATTTATTCCGACTTCAATCAAAACACGTGTTACCGTTGCACTGGGCAGAAGGAATATATATATATATATATATATATATATATACACTGGCTTCCGCAAGATAGACGTCCTTTATTTAAAACGCTGTTATTCAGGGTGCTAAAATTTCTACAAGTAATAGTAAACACATCTAAGTTTCTTCCAAAACAAATTTATTGAGATATCACTAGAGGAAGTCAAATTATAAAAGTTCGAAATTAGGGTTTAAACATGTTTTTCAAGAATGAAAAGTAAGGTATGAACATGTATTCCCTACCTGTCTTTGGATTATTTGCATTTTAAAAGAGAAAAGAATTTCAATTTTCCACTTGTTTTTATTGTTAATATTACAGATTTATTATTGTCTTTCTGTGATTATTCTCAATCCTATCAATGCAAAACCAAACTATTTTCCTTCAACGCTAATCTGTGTTTACATTGAATGCAACAGGCTTTTGAAATCATTCGTCTTTCTCACATAAATCTTTGAGTGCTCTATGCATGCAATCTTGTAAATGTCGACGTTTATTGGTTCCTCAAGTGGTTCCCTCTCAGACCAAAGGCCCCAAATTGTATATGAAACATTTATGAATATTTCGGGTTTGAAGAGAGATATTGAGTAGAAATGCTCCCGATCGGTATATTGAATTATTTTTCAATTTATTTTCTCTTTTTTAATGATGGCCACATATAATTTCTTCCTTTTTTTTAAAGCTAATTCTATCATTATAGTTGTATTATTGGTTACTCTAATTTGCAGTAGAGAAGATATTTCTTGTGCATCAAATTATTTTCCATGTTGTGCTGCTACATTATCTAATGGTTATTAACATATCGGAGACTCCATTACACCTAATTTTACACAATGGGAATGGGATAAAAAACAGAGGAGGTATGAATTAGAATGGACATCTTTACGATAGATGGTAGGAAGTGACTTATTTCAAATGAAGAAAATATAAGAAATCGAAATTTGCCCTTCTTGTTCATGCCCAAGGGTGAATATGATAGAGGAAACTTTTTCTTTTAGTGTAATTTCAATATCTTCAGGACTGAAGTGATAGGGTATTAGCGTGAACCTTTTGGTGTTACTGACATCACATCTCACCAAAATATTTGAAATAGTCAGGGAAAAAATATGACTTTTTGAAGACACAGGAAAGATTCAATGAGAACCAACACGGATTCCGATCAGGAACATCATGCCTAGCTCAACCAATAGAGAGCTATAACAATATCATAGACACACTTGAGAGCAATGATAACTACGATGTCATATACACGGATTTTACTAAAGCGCTCGATAAGTGTGATCATGATATAATAGCACATAAAATGAAACACATGTGAATAACAGGCAAAGTGGGTAAATGGATCTACAACTTCCTCAGGGAACGACAGCAAGTAAAAATCAAAGATATATCATCATCAGAATCGGAAGTACGCAGCTCAGTTCTACAAGGAACAGTATTAGCCCCACTTCTATTTATTATCATGCTAACTGACATAGACAATAAAGTAGCCGACAACAGTATAGTAACATCCTTTGCTGACTGCAAAAATGAGCAGAAAAATCGGTATTGCAGAAGTGGAAGCCTTACAGAAGGACACAAACAGAATTTACAAGTGGTCAGAAGACAATAACATGAATTTTAACACCGAAAATTTTCAGATCTTAAGATATGGAAGAAATGAAGAACTTAAACAGACATCATACTATGGTCCCAGATAGACAGGAAATTCAGAAAAGCGCGAAAGCAAAAGATTTAGGGGTAATAATGACCGATGATGCAAAATTTTAAACACAGAATCAGATAGTGATAAATAGCAAAAGGAGTTACGGGACAGCTACTGAGAACCTTCAAAATACGGAATGAGAAGGTAATGATTCCTTTGCTGAAAACTCTGACCATACCAAAACTTGAATACTGCTCAGTCTTGACGTCCACATACAAAAAAGAAATTAATAAGTTAGAACTTAGAAGAAACCCAAAGAAATTTCACAGCCAAGATTTGATGGCTGCAAATAACTCAATCACTGGAAAAGACTATGTAAATTGAATCTATATTCGCTGGAAAGAAGAATAGAGAGATACACCATAATTTACATATGGAAAATAATCGAAAAACTGGTATCTAACCTCAAACTAAACCCAGGAACCATCCAAAGAACACTGGAAAAGAGGAAAGGTAGAATGTGTATTTTGTGTAGTGTTCCCAAACTAAAGACCCAACAAGGGACATCTTCAACACTGAAGGAAAATAGCTTAGTTATCAGAGGGGGGTCCAAAAACATTTTAACCAGCTCCCAAAGGAACTCGGAACATCACAGGTGTCAAAGTTGAAGTCTTCAAAGGAAGAATAGATGCCTGACACAGGACGGTACCAGGTGAACCGGGGTACCTGGCTATGTGCGATGGAGATCGCAAGAAAGCAACTCTCTCCCCTACATCAGGCCAGGCCTAAAAGTGGGGCCACCAGCTTGACCTTCCTGTGAAGAAAGACCGACGCACGGAACTTTTACCAGGTTTATCAGGTATAACGGTATCAAACGGTATCCAGGAGAATGTCAGGCAAAAATCTGTTCGAACAGCTGTATAAAAGTATTACTTAAAGTCGCAGTGTCTCAGCCCTTTTCGATGTCTAAAACATCTGTTAAAAGCAAAATTAAAGTGGTCAGGCGAGAATTTGATCAAACCAAGTAAACATTTTGGTGAATGGGTAAAGTGTGGTTAGTGATACCAAAGAAATCGTCTGACCAGTGGTATAAGAGTCACAGGGACATTGCTGAATAACGAAATTGCGTTGAAACACTATAATTTTGTTAGTGAGATTGAGATTCTTGATCTTTGAAAGGATATCATAAAAATCTTTCTAGAAATCGTATTCAGACAGCCATTTCGAGAGGTTGAAGTTAGGAAATTACTACTAGAATTTATGGGTCTTGATAGTATGTCGCTTTTATGGACCTTTGGCAAGCATATACAGTATATGCAGGAAGGAGAGCGTATAAGCAGTGAATTTTTTAATTAGGTCAGATCACTCATTGAACAGGCTTTTGGGTGTGATTAGAGGATTAGTGCTAAGCTTCTCGTAGGCCACTTAATCATTGATGAGAATATTGGTATTAGTCAATAGAGAAACTGATAACATGCGAGATCCATCTCCTTTTATATCAATGGTTCAAGCGTCCTTTATCTTAGATGCGTTTGCGTGACATTTTCTTGGAAATGTCTTTTTGTTTCGAAGCTGTTGATCTGAACGAAGAGACGCAGTGAGAAATTTACAAGTCTTTCGCCTTTTCTTGTTATTTAAACTTTTTGTTTTTAACACTTTAAAAAATATTTTAAACTTTTAGTATGTTATACTTATATACTAATATACAGTATATATATATATAATATATATATATATATATATATATATATATATATATAATTAATGTAAAGAACGACGCTTGTGTAGAAGAGCGTTCCGCACAAGATGAGGAGGGAGAACGAGCAAATGAAAAATAAGGCACCTCCCAGGAATCGAACCCGGAATCATCCAATTGCCGGTCGGATATGCTAACCACTGCACCAAGGACCCCGATCAATCAGTACTCGTAATTCTCCTACATACGAGCGGAATCAAATGTCCCGAGGGGGCACCTTCTCATGCCGTACATATATACATTTTAACTGCAAACAACACACAGTATAATTAATGTAAAGAACGACGCTTGTGTAGAAGAGCGTTCCGCACAAGATGAAGAGGAAGAATGAGCAAATGAAAAATGAGGAACCTTGGTGCAGTGGTTAGCATATCTGACCGGCAATTGGATGAACCCGGGTTCGATTCCTTGGAGGTGCCTCATTTTTTCATTTGCTCGTTCTCCCTCCTCATCTTGTGCGGAACGCTCTTCTACACAAGCGTCGTTCTTTACATTAATTATCCTGTGTGTTGTTTGCAGTTAAAATGTATATATGTACGGCATGAGAAGGTGCCCCCTCAGGGCATTTGATTCCGCTCGTATGTAGAAGAATTACAAGTACTGATTGATCGGGGTCCTTGGTGCAGTAGTTAGCATATCCAACCGGCAATTGGATAATCCCGGGTTCGATTCCTTGGAGGTGCCTCATTTTTTCATTTGCTCGTTCTCCCTCCTCATCTTGTGCAGAACGCTCTTCTACACAAGCGTCGTTCTTTACATTAATTATACTGTGTGTTGTTTGTAGTTAAAATGTATATATATAATTATATATGATACACACAGGCCGTGCTTGGAACAAGGAACTCTTCTGGGGAAATTAAATCTACCATAGTCCGAATAAGTAATGGTAAATGACAAACACTATAGTTTTTTCTTTATGTTAGCCCGACGTGGGCAACGGGTCACTCACAAAGAGTCCCAAAAAATATAGCTTCCCTCACCAGCTATCTGCAAAGCAGATAGGATCCAGCTTTGGGGGAGGATCTATGGGTTACAGCTACACCGAGACTACTATATTCAGAACCTCAATATAAGCAAAAGACTCGTTGCATTCACGTCGGATTGAATACATCAAAGAAAAAGGGGGTAACTATTGTATTTTTAGCCAACAACCAAAACTTAAACCTCAACTGGCAAAATTGAGCGTCCACTTTTCAAGGCACATAACATGTCCGTTTCATGATGGGATTGAACTCAGAATGGTCCCCTGAGGTTTTTTCATGATGCACAGTGACTGCACACAGTCCGTGCATGGATTATTGATCTTGAATTCTGAGTTCAATCCCATCACGAAACGGACATGTTATGTGTCTTGAAAAGTGGACGCTCAATTTTGCCAGTTGAGGTTTAAGTTTTGGTTGTTGGCTAAAAATACAATAGTTACCCCCTTTTTCTTTGATGTATTCAATCCGACGTGAATGCAACGAGTCTTTTGTTTATATTGAGGTTCTAAATATAGTAGGCTAGGTGTAGTTGTAACCCTTAAATCCTCTTCCAAAGCTGGATCCTATCTGCTTTGCAGATAGCTGGTGAAGGAAGCTATATTTTTGAGACCTCTTTGCGAGTGACCCGGTGCCCACGTCGGGCTAACATCATGAAAAAGAAAAAATTATAGTGTTTGTCATTTACCATCACTTCTTCTCTCTCTCTCTCTCTCTCTCTCTCTCTCTCTCTCTCTCTCTCTATATATATATATATATATATATATATATAAAGGGCTGGAAGTTAACGAAGACCCTTACTTATGCACAAGTCATATAACTTTATTCTGAAATTCATGAGATTTAAACTTTAAAGGAAAAGACTTTACAACTCAATGTATATAAATCATTTCAACATAAACTACTGAATAAAAAATTAGATTCAAGCAAAATTACGGATATATGAATATGCAAAATTCTTTTATGATAATGATAAAGATAAGTTTTATTGGCAGGATATAAGTCCCATAACATATAATATACTTGTCAGTATAAAAGATAAATCAAACGATAATACATTTAAAAACAAACTAAAAATTATAACTTAAGGAGATAAACGTAAGACACGTACTGAAACGAGTAATAATAAAAATAGAAAAAAATACCCATTGCTGAGAATACAAAAATGATGGTAATGATAATGACAATAATGCTATTAATTGGCAGCAGGGTTGGCAAAAACCCAGCAAAAACCCAACTGTTTTTTTTGCTGGGTAGTTGGGTTTTTGCTGGGTTTTGGGTTTTTGCTGGGTTTTCGCGAACCCTGATTGGCAGGAGACGGATCCCCCAACCTAAAAAAAAAAGGTACAATATCCATCAAGGTAATCAACGATGCAATCAATTAAACACTACCTTTAAAACCAAAAATAGGACTACGGTAACAAAGAAATAACAATGATACACATAAGGAGACGAGAAATAATAAAAATAATAAAAATAAAAATATAAAGTACATGTAATGGAAGGGTTATTGCAGTAGTTAAGTGAAGCTATTTACACACCATTTCATACCAAAAGGTCCACAGTCTAGAAGACATAAAGCAGGACTGAGGAATAGCTTCGACAAGTGCAGTGCTGTCCAACTTCTATAAAGCGCGGCCAAGATGTTGCCTTAATCATACACTGTTGGTTAATACGACTTAGGAACCCGCTGAATGTTGTTCTCCCTACTAGAAATGACAAAATAGGGAAGAAAATTCAGAAATGAAATTTGGCAAAAGTCCATCGGCCTGCGGGCCTCTAGTTGGACACAACGCTGGACAAGTGGATTGTCTGAGTTTTTAATTTTCCGCATTAGACTGTATTGGGCACGTCCTGTTCCCTCAGGGAGGCTTCGAACGTTGCGGTTAGCGAACATTTGAGAGGCTGAGCATCTTGGAGGTAACTTATGTAGCAGTCTATAGGATCTGTTGTAAAGCAAATTTAGGGTTCTGCAGGAGCTTTTTTTATAATTAACCAAGAGTTGCTGTCCATAAATATTAGTGCAGAAAGTACGAAAAAGAATGTCTTTAGCTTGAGCTTGTACAGCTGAAGGAGCTGGTGATAGTTTAACCCAGATATTTAAATTCTTGTACCTGCTCTATTAGTTCGTCTCTCAATTTGAAAATAATATCAGCTCTTTGGTTTGAGCCCTTGGGATAGAATTGCATAACGTTAGTTTTAGTAACATTAAAATTAATGTCAATGTTCTGAGAATATAATTCACAAATTTTTATGAGACGATCCAGACCTTTTACCAACGGGCTTATTAACACCATATCATCGGCATAGTCGAAGTTATTTATCCTCATGTCATCTATACAGCATCCCACTCTTGCTCATTAAGAGAAGCAATTAATCCATTAATATATATATATATATATATATATATATATATATATATATATATATATATATATATATATATATATATATATGATGAATAAAACCACGAAGGAAAGGAAACACAAAATGGTGCTCAAGCGCTTTCGTCTAATGACATCCTCAGGAACACTGACGAACATTAGACGAAAGCGCTTGAGCACCATTTTGTGTTTCCTTTCCTTCGTGGTTTTATTCATCATAAATATTTTTCACGTGTTACCTTCGTGAAATAATTTTCATATATATATACTGTATATATATATATATATATATATTAAACAGCAGAGAAGAGAGTAAGGAACCTTGTCTAATTCCGTATGAGAAAGAAAAAAAAATTGGACAATACATTGCCATATCTAACAGTAAGTTTGGTGTGTGTGCCAAAATTTCAAAAAATTTAAAACATATGGTGAAACAATCCTGTCTTCTAATTTTTTAAATAGAATATTGTAATTCACTCTACCATATGCTTTGCTTATATCCCCCAAAAAAAATATAAATAGTTGAATTACTGATAGTGTATCTATATACAACCTCTTTCAAAACATAAATACATAGGTTCGTTGAATGGGACCTTTTAAAACCAAACTGGCAAGGAGACGTCCATAAATAATCATTCAGTCGGCGTAGCAAAAGTTTTTCAAGTAGTTTTGAGAAGCAGGAAGGTTGGAAGTGATAAGGTTGGAAGTGATTTGTGTTACCTACCTGCGTTTTTGGAATCTTGTCTTAACAAGGCAAAACGAACTTTCTATCGTGTGAATAATAACCCTCGCACTTTGTCGAAGAATATTTTAGTACTTCCATTTCTCCCAGGCTTTTTAGGCATTGCTAATGTACTTAAACTTTCGAATATTAATGTAGTATTTTCATATGATAATATTGTGAAAAATATCAAAGTGGAAAATAGCCATTCCAATAATTCAGGCATTATCTATAAAAATGGATGTAAACAATGTGATTCCTTTTACATTTGTCAGACGGGAAAGGATTTGCACACGCGTGTAAAACAGCATCAATATTGCGTTCGAACGGGACAGTCGTCCAGTGCCCCTTTCGTCCATTTGTCAGAGTTATCCCACTGTATTGATTGGAATAATGCTTCAGTTTTGTTTCACTCAAGCAACATTGTCAATAGAAATATTCTTGAATCTGCCATTATTCATCTTACAAATAATTTTAACATTAGCCAGTGCCTTTTTTCGCTTGATCCAGTTGTTTTGAATTCGTTCAGAACGGATTTAGACAAGAGAGGCAAAGTGCTAAAACTCTGGTAGTTTTTCTTTATAAATTTGTATGGTCTTCCTACAATTTTTATTTTTATTTTTTATTTTACTTTATAACCTATATATAGTCTCGAACTTGTTATTTGTTTCAGTGTTCCTGAGGATGTCATTAGACGAAAGCGCTTGAACACCATTCTGTTTCCATTTTCCTTTGTGGTTATTTTCATCATAAATATTATTCACGTAAATGCAAAGAAACTTCACTTTTTTTACGTGAAAGTCACAATATGATAATAAAAACCCACTCTAATAGACGGAGTTTATTTCCACAACAGTTTCGATGTCCACTAGCATCCTCTTCGGGTGGATACAGAAAAACGAATGAACCAAAAACAAGAGGGAAAACAGTCCAGAGCCTTTAAGAAATTCGCACATAGATTAGGTCCCGTTATCCCGACAGTGGAAGGGCATTTTATTAAAGGGACCCGCTTTTTAAACACATTCGCATAAATTTAAAACTATCTTCTTGTTGTATACATATAGATTCTATTATTTTACATAATTATTACATCTATTATTAAATATGTTACATTTAATATTGCATTATTATTTATTACAGAAATTATAAATTTATTATTACATTGATTATTACAGTGTTGTTTATTATACGAAAATTATAAACCGAAAAACAAATGAAAAAGGAGGGGCGAGGAAGGAACCTTCAAGAGACCGCTACGAATAAATTAGGTCCCGTTCTTCCGACACAGGAAGGGCATTTTTATTAAAGGGACCCGCTTATAGGTACATTCGCATGAATTTAAACTATAACTGGTCAAAAAAAGAAACGCAATTAGCTTGCATATGGTGTAAAATTTAAGTTGTTAGTGGTATTATCACAGTTTCAAGATTATGGTTAAATGTTTGTTCAAATCTTTTAAAGCCACTTAGTGCATGTTTTTAAACCTGACTAATCACGGCTAAGACGCCATTTTGTTACAAACAATAAACAGAGATTAAATTGAATGTATTCTTTATGAAGGCATGCATTTTTTCTTTGACTTCACAGAATACACACTGCCCGTTGAGAAAACCAAACTTTTTCCCGCGATTGAGGCATGCCACGACTCTCAGAGGTCAACAGAGGTCGTGCCTTGGGCATGTTGGATGCAGGCATGTCTGCTGTCCAGCACAATCTCTAGGCTTGTTAGACGGTACAATGCCACAGGAAGTGTTCAGGACCTGCCAAGACGTGGGCGACCTCGTGTGACGACCCAACGCCAGGATCGCCACATTGTACTGCAGCACCTGCGTCATCGGCAGCGGAATGCTCGTCAGACAGCCAGAGAGACACCTGGTATCCACAACAACAGAATTAGTGACCAGACCGTCAGAAACCGACTCCGTAATGCAGGACTCCGATCCCGCAGGCCTTACAGAGGTCCTTTTCTCACTGATGCAACAGGACAATGCCAGACCTCATGCAGCCAGGATAGTGCAGGCGTACCTGCAGGGACAACAGGTGCAGACCTTACCATGGCCAGCCTTCAGCCCAGACATGTCACCGATAGAGCACGCATGGGATGAACTTGAACGGCGAGTTCGCAGACGTCAGCATCAGCCGCAGAACATCAGGGAACTGACCAATGCAATTATTGAAGAGTGGAGGGCCATCCCTGTTGCTTCCTGCAGAGACTGTTGAGGTCGATGAGGGCCAGACTCCAAGCCTGCATTGTGGCTAGGGGTGGCCATACGCGTTATTGACTGTTTGTTATGTTAAAGAATCATTTACTATATACTGAGTCCTCATGTTTATTAATAAATCTCAAAAATTGCGTTTCTTTTTTTGACCAGTATATATACTTGTTCTATACATTTATTATATATTTATTATCCAATTTATTACATTTAATATTGCATTGTTATTTATTACAGAAATTATAAATTTATTATTACATTGATTATTTATTGATTGGTATTGTTATTTATTATACAGAAATTGTAAACCGAAACCGGAAGGGCATTTTATTACAGGGTCCCGCTTATAAGTACATACATACAGATTCTACTATTTTGACATAATTACTGCATTGATTAATTATTTATTGATTGGTATTGTTATTTATTGTACAGAAATTGTAAACCGAAACCGGAAGGGCATTTTATTACAGGGTCCCGCTTATAAGTACATACGCTCAAATTAAGACCATCTTCCTGTTCATACATACAGATTCTACTATTTTGACATAATTACTGCATTGATTAATTATTTATTGATTGGTATTGTTATTTATTGTACAGAAATTGTAAACCGAAACCGGAAGGGCATTTTATTACAGGGTCCCGCTTATAAGTACATACGCCCAAATTAAGACCATCTTCCTGTTCATACATACAGATTCTACTATTTTGACATAATTACTGCATTGATTATTGCACTTACATTTTTTTAACATTTATTATTATTACCTTTACACTAATTACACTTATGTTAGAACCCGTTCACCCGACCCCGTAAAGGATTTTTTGACCAAGAAGCTCATTAAAGGGTCTAACTTATAGGTACCCTTGTACAAATTAAAATTATCTGCTTGTTCTACACACACAGATTCTATTATTTTTCTTTTGACATAATTATTACATTTATAAAGTACTTTACTTGATTCCCAATCTATAGCATGATTATTTTGGCTAGCGTGATGAAAAATAGCATTATTGGTGTTGCAACTTCTGAAGGCATATTTGTGTTCCTTAATGCGGGTTGCAATATTTCTTCCAGTTTCTCCTACGTTTACTAAATCACAACTTTTACATGGAATGCTGTAGACACAGGCTTGTTCCTGTTTTGAAACGTTATTCCTAACCAATTTACTTTTCACGGTAGATGAATATTTGAAAGCCAAAGCAAACTTAAAATCTTTCGTCAACGGTTTAACTCTTTCTAAGCCGGCACTGTAAGGCAAACTCACATATTGTTTTTGATTAACTGACGGTTCCCGAGGGGCATAAAAAGTTTTTCTGGCTTTAGAGTGCGTTTTTAATTATCATATTATTCACGTGTTATTTTCGCGAAATAATTTTCATATATATATATATATATATATATATAATATATATATATATATATTATATATATATAAACTTTGTAATTTTAATTCTGTTATTTTATATCGGTCATTTTTATCCAACCTACAGTACTGAGCAAATTAATGTGAACATGGAACAAAAATATGATTTTAAATTGTTTTTAATGAAAAAACAATGAAAGCTTTTTAAATGTAATTTTATGAATAAGTTTAATTATTTATGGTATGCACTACATTATTGTATCATCTGAAACATTATTGCAGCATCTTTTGAAGTCGAGCTTCTTATTCAGTTTCTAACAATTTAGTTTACTCTTGTCAGTCATCAGCGTCAGTACGTGTGATTTCTGTGCTGTGTTTTTTAGAGTTGAATTTGAAGATTACACCAAGAAAAAGAAGTAAAATAATCACATTGCATGAACATACATCGCTCATACAGAGAAATTGCCAATGCAATCAAAGTTAGTGTGGGAGCGGTCAATAAGATTATTAAAGAGAAACAAACCACGGGCTCAATATCCTCATCAAAGAAAGGCAAATGCGGAAGAAAACAGAAAACATCACCAAGAGATGATGCAAAGTTAGTACGAATGAACAAGCAGGATCCCAGAAAAACTAGTGACATGCTTAACCAGAAATTAGCAGCATCAAATATCTAGGTATCATCATCAACTGTATGACGGCGATTGCTGGCGGTGGGACGCAAAGCCGAGAAACCTATAAAAAAAAAATTGCTAACAACAATAATGAAGAGAAAACGCTATGCATGGACCAAGAAATATGCTAGTTGATCAAAAGATTGGTAAAATGTATTATTTTCAGGCGAGAGTCATTTTTCTTGTTCAAGGTCAACAAAATCGATTTGTACGCCATTCACCTGGTGAACCCAAAACCAGTTCCAAAATAACCAAACTGTGAAACGCCCAGAAAAGAAAACGTTCTGGGGTTGTTTTTCTGCACGATGAACTGCCTCATTAGCGCTTGTGGAAGGCATGATGAATAGTAAGCGATATATTGAGGTTTTAGAACGCCATGGCAAACCAGGGCTGCAGAAACTGTTCCCAAAGGAGGTATTCCAACAGGGTCTGGCTCCATGCTATACATCAAAATCTGTTAAGGAGTGCTTAAAGGTGAACAATATCAACTGTTTAGACTGGCCGGGAAACTCGCCAGATCAAAACGCAATCAAAAATCTATGGGACATATGCAAGACTCGACTTCAAAAACTGGACTGTACAACTAAAGCAAAACTGATCGTGTCTGTCATCCAAGTCTGGTTTCATGGTGAAGAATTAAAGAATATCTGAAAAATTGGTATATTCTATGCTAAAGTGTGTCCAAGACGTTGTTAAAGCTAAAGGTAGCTGTATCAAATATTAAGGTTTGTTCCAGTCTTCAAAATATATGCTCTTTACTGAAAATTCTAATTTTTTTGTCCTGTTCACATTAATTTGCACAATACTCTATTTGCATTCTGATGATGGAGTGAGTGTATTCCGAAATGTCAGTATCATTAAAGTTTAAATAAAGTTTATTTTATCTCTGGTGTGCTGTTCACTGTCAAACTGTGCTTTCCCGCAATCAGTCAGTAGCCGATACTCCTCGTAACCTCGCAGAAGTGCCGTGCGTTGACCTTTCTTCACACGAAGGTCAAGCTGGTGGCCCCACCTCTTATATAGATATATATAAGACCACAAAACTAATAGACAATAATAAACTAAAACAACTAGAATTAATTACACATCTTTAAGCCACATAATTTGACAAAGTAATTTCAGTTTCAAGAAGAATTTTAATGCTTAATGAATACTGAACAGAGCCATAGACTGTTCGACTGTTCCAAACCAGTCTGAGAAATGGAGAAGGGAATGCAGTGACGAGCCTGCCGCACGTAATGTACAGGGTGTCTCAGAAGTCTGGACTCATAGACAGAGTTCACTTTTTACTTTTATTTTAACAATTGTTCAAATTGCTTCATACCGTTAGCTCCCATACACATCAATTTTTGCACGTCGGCTTCTTTGAATTAAATTAATCAATTAAATAAATTAAATTGTTAATAAATAACCTTAATGGCCTATGAGTTCAGACTTCTGAGACACCCTGTATTTAATTCAACCCAGTTGTCCTTTTAGGGCCTTATTTTTCCCGGTTGGTGGCGTTACCATCCGTCAGAGTGGCCTCAGTAGGACGAAGGACGTAAAACGTAGCAATGGACCATTATGAAAATTGATTTGTTTGACTCCGTTTTCACTTTAGACTACCTTACTTTGATTTAAATAACTATAAGTATCTTGTGTATTTTGAAAAATTACATTACATTTTAAGAAGATTTACATTTATATGAATCCAAAATACCATAACAAATATCACAGCTTTAAGTGTTAGTAGTGGTAAGCCGTAGTGGTAAGGATTCATTTTACTTTACATTCTACTTTTCAGAGTTTTCTTAGGATAGTTATTTATGTTTTCAAATTGACATTGAATTTGTTTTCAATATTTTACATTTTAAGATTTCAGAATTCCAACTGAAACCGCAGAATCTTTCGAAAGCAGCTAATAGCTCTCTTCCTAAGGAACAAAGTAATTTATGAATACTTAAGGATAACCTTGCAATTCAAAACACCAACCCCATCCGTATACTACCCATGACCTACTCGAGCACGGATTTTTTTAACTTTTTGATAAAAAGGATCTCTGAAAGCACAGCGTTTCGGAGTAAGTCAAGCTGACAGAGATCTTTAGTATTACTGACATTCTTATTTTTAAAAATCACAAAGAATCGTCATTAAATTTTCTCAAATTCTATTCTTGTTTCAATAACCAGACTCAATTTTTTTGTGTTTATCGGGTGATCTGTATTGAATATGAAAGTGCAGTTTTTATCCCATTTCTTAGGGTATGACTATGTTCGCAAATATACAGTATCTTTCTAAATCTGCATTTCTTTTCCCAAACATCACAAACTATGCAATATATTTTCATCTTTTGATCCTCATTCGCTGCAATTTGTTTATTAGTGAACTATTTATTGTGTGCGTTCATTTATGCGTTAATCTGATAAATTTAAAAATAGTGCGAAAGTTGATGATTCGCATTTTTCTGGTTTGAAAGGTTTTTCTTATTCACTTGATATCCAATTAAAAATATTCCCGTGATACTTTGGAAGTCTGTTTTTAACTTAAAAAATTACAGAGTTTTCATTTTCCCAAAATCGAACAAAGGAAATGATATACTCACCATGGATAAGAAAAAACACAGTACATAAATAATGTTCACCGTTTATTATCAGATAAAAATATTTATATTTGATAAATTGAAGCATTACTGAATAGCCACCAGAGACACAAAACAGAAATTAAGGGCACTTTTACAGAAAGCCCTGAGATTGTAAAAAGTTCCCATTTTATATGCCTTCCGTGTCAAATATATATTTTGCCATAGCTTCATACACCAAATATGCCTAAGAGTACCAAGAGTTACAATAAAGGTTCCTGTAACTTTTCCCTAAATAAATTAGTTGGGGGCAGTGAAGACTTTTAAAGAATTTTAAAGAATATGTAGGGCAAAAAAGCTCACGAAGATTTCAGAAGAAAAACAAGGACATCATTTGCCATTTGCTGCAAAAAATTATTTACTGTGGTACCTGTTTAAACCTTGCAGACACATGGGGAACATTTAGCAACTCATAATATAGATTTATCATTATCACCATTATTATTACTTACAGTGCTACTTAATTAACGCGATAGATATCCAGCATTTTCATCAGCAAATTACTCTAAAACTTTCCCAAGTTATAATTCCATATACTGTAATGTTGAGTTATAAAGTGAAAATAAACTGCAATTTTTAGATGTCCAACTTATTCAAACAAGCAACAACAAACCAGAATTTTGAATCATACGGAAACCCTCATGCAAAAAAACATTCGAGGGTCGGTACGAAAGTAATGCCTCTTATTTTTCAGTTCGTAAATACAATAAGAGGCATTACTTTCATACCGACCCTCGTACATTCATTATTACTTATTTTATACTAATTAAAATGGGTGTTAGAATCGGGTTGTTTCTTAGCGTTTTCAGGATTTGAAGGCCGGATTACCTTTCCAGAGGTTTGACAAAAGTAAATGGACATCTTCGGCTTTTTCATAGTTTTCGATTTGATAATAAAAGTCAATAATTAACAACAAATGCATTGAATTAATATATTTAGGATCGTGTTACGTCCCCCTTCGCGTTATGAAAAGCTAACACACGTTCTAGCATTCCATTGATGATCTTTGTCATTTGTTCTTGGGGACAATCATTGTGGTGTCTTTACTTCTGTTAACCCTCTATAGGAAGAAATCAGACATCTAAAAGTGGTACTCTACTTAAAAATTATTCTACTCAAAATTTTTTATAAAAAATGCACGGATCAGTGATAAAAGTTATTATCATGATCCTAAATATTATAGAATGGAAAGTAAACTTTTGAACACTGATCAAAATGTCAATAACTAAGACATCACATAAATAAATAAATCAACAAATACAGTGAGAAGTCAACTCATAAAAACAATAATTCAGTAAAGGAAGGGCAAAGAGTGAAAAGAATGAAAAAAAAAAAAATATGACGCGATATCATCTCTTAGAAACAATGATGAAATCATAATAAAAAAATCAGATAAAGGTAATAGTACTGTTATATTGAACAAGAATGAATATAATAATAAATTAAGAGATATTGTCAGCAATAATAGTAAATTTTCGAAATGTAATATTAACACAACACTTAAAACAAAAAATTAAATAAATAAAATTGCTAATTCAATAAATGACGTAAACATCTCCAAATTACTAAAACGATCAGGAAGTTATAATGATGGTCATCTTTATGGACTACCTAAGATTCATAAAAACTCTACTAATCCACCATTACGCCCTGTCATCTCAATGAGCGGAACTGTCACACATGATATCGCTCAGTTTTTAAATAAGATAATAAGACCGTATCTTAAAAAATTTATTGTAAATTCTACAACCGAAACACTAGCTAAATTAGCTAACTTAAAAATAGCCAACATTCGTCCAAGTAAAATTAACAAACATTACAGAGTAGATCATAAAATATTAAACTTAAAAAATATCTCACGAAACTTTCAAATCTTATGCTCATCACATAACGTACAAAAACTAAAAATTGCCGAAGCCTTTTACATTAAAATGAAAAAACCGAAAATTAATATAAAATTTAATGAACTTTCGAATATTCTTAAATTAATTTGAAATTGTATCAAATTTACAATAAAAAAATATATATATAACCCATTTTACTTTAAAATTATGTATAAAGCTCTAAAGATGTTCAAAGTATATGAACGAAACGCGTCAGCAGAAGAAAAAATGAAGACAGTATTCTTAGCATACTGCAGATTCTTATCTAGAATTATTATTAAGAAACCCAGTACTGAAAATAAAAAAACTATTCAGAATATTGGAAATTAAATGTAAATCCTTTATTAAGACATAGGCTGATATCGACTTTCTAAAATAATAATAATAATAATGATTACTCTAATGGAGATTGGTACAATACTATTAAAAATTATGTAAAAACTTAGTCCTTTGGTGCAAATAGCTCCAACTTAAATTGGCTAAAAAACTATTCAAATTCCGCTTCTTATTCGTTAATCAGCCAATGAATCACTTTTTATACAAACGTAAGTAAATATGCCTTAAATTGTTAATAGAATCTATGCATTACTCGACTTAATTTTAACTTTCTAACTGCGTGTACATAATTTAAAATGTTAAGAAAAACTTATACAGAGAGTCGTATTTTGGAATTGTCCTGTTTAAATTTACCCCATGAAGTCTAACTTTATGGAAGTTGAGAGAGTATTCATCGATTTTAATTCAGTCGATAGCGTTTTCCATAATTCCCACAATAAATAAGTGTAAGAATTTCTGCTGCATTGAAGAGCTTAATTTGCCTTTGAAACTTCTCCACACGCCATATATGCTCTTCGCTGTTCATTTCCCATTGACATTTTCGATTATTATCATCGGGGAAAATTGTTTTGGAACTCTGAACATGAAAGAGTACATCTGTACTCTAAATATATCCTTAACTTTTAATGTACGCAGCTGCTGAAAGATCACTGAAGTATGAGCAAAATACTGCAATCACTTTCGTTTATTTTTTTTATAGTGATCTCTTCGTTTGTGATTAAACAGTTAATGATATAATCACATGCGTTCCCACGCACCAAAACTGGAATTTTCAATATGATGAATTTTTTTCGTCGAGCAAGTGCTCTCAGTTAGTAAATATTTTTTATCAAACTCATTTTTTGATGAAATTTTTTTTATCAAACTCATTTTTTTATGAAATATTTTTTATCAAATTCATTTTTTTATGAAATATTTGTTATCAAACTTATTCCTTGATGAGAGTAATTTCATTAAATTTTTCCCAATGAAATTCAGCTTCATTATTTGGATTTTTTTATGTACAATAACTTCATAATTTTTATATCAATTTTGGATGACTGAGATGAAAAAATAAAGAATTGGTTTACTTATATTATGTGTACAGTAGGGTGGAGTGAAATTTTTTTTTTTAATTTCAAAATGCTTGGGGTAGGGAAAGTTGCGTATTTATGTGAAAAGTACTGCGTGAAATTTTTGTAATCGTACGGCTATAATTAAATTGTGCACACTGAACTCAAGGTTTTTAAAAATTGGCAAAATTACTAAAATTTCGCCATTTTTATTTTCAGTATTTTTTGGACACGTACTGTGTGAAATTTTTTGTAATTTTGTAATTTAATTTAAAAATCTGAAAATAAAAATGGCGATTTTACCAATTTTTAAAAACTTTGAGTGCAGTGTGCATAATTTAATTATAGCCGTACGATTACAAAAATTTCACACAGTACGTTTCACATAAATACGCAACTTTCCCGACCCCAAGCATTTTGAAATTCCAAAAAAAATTTTTCACTCCACCCTAGTGTACAGTTCACTATGGTTGCGAATAACATAATATTTAGGGTTAGATAAGGGGCGGCCTGCTCGGTGGTAAAGATTCCTGGGTTTGGCAATCCTGTTTAAATTGTATGCCAGTTTGTCTTGTTTTTATTTAAAGATAAATTGTTGGCTCTCGGCTAGTCATAGACTACACGATGTCCATTAGCAAGAAAACAGAAAACTCTATAATTAAGGTTTTAATATAATGCACCTAATATGGTTGAAATGGCGTCGCTTGTTTTATGGCCCCCCTAAAAACAAACTGATACTTAGATATAATATTATTTTCTTTAAAGTATTGCGAGTGTTGCGTATATAAAAGCTTTTCAACTATCTATCCTACTGTAGGCAAAATAGATATAGAGCGGTAATTAGGTAATGATTTTTTCTTCTGACTTGAATATTGGACAAACGTTTTCCTTAATTTTAATATTTCAGGAAAATACCTTCACTGAAGGATGAATTAAACAGTACCGCTGAAGGGAGAGATATAGAATATGAATAACACTGGAATACTGTATTGGAAATAGAATCGACGTGTCATGACTTGTTTCTAAGGGAGGAAATTGCCTTTTTGACCTCTCTCTGAGAAATAGAAGTGCATTATTGGACACCATGCAAATTATATATATGTATATAATTTTTTCTACGATGTTGAATAAAATTGTAAGGTTAGTGATTTGTGTATAGGAAATGGACTTGTGTACGTAAATTGTAACCCTCCTGCCTTCTTTCCGTCACGTTGATAACAAAGATTTCTTTCAGCTTGACTTACTTTGAAACGATGTAATTTCATGTATCCTTTTTGAAAAAAATTACAAGGATCCGTGGGTCGAGTTGTTCACGGATAGTATCGGGACGGTTGGTTGGTGTCTTGAGTTGTAAGGACATCCTTAAGCATCCTTGAATTACTTTGCTCATCAGGAAGAGAGCTTTTAGTTGTTACCGAAAGATATTAATTTTTTAGTTTGACTTTCGTGTGTATATACAGTACTGTGCAAAAGTCAGAGACCACTGTCGATCTGATAACTATTAGATAATCTGTTGTATGAAAATTGGTTTTGATACTAAAATACATATTAACTAGAACCTCTGGTTCATATTAACGTATAACTAAGTTATTCCTTAAGTGTATAAAGTTGTATAAGCTGGATGACCCTCAAGTCTGCATAAATTGGACTTGAGGGTTGATTCATTATATTACTTATAACGCATGTGTTTAAAGATCTAGCGAACTATTACTGATGGATCTGTAGTAAATGCTCCTAAGCTATTGTTATATCAATATTTACAATTAAAATTATTGACATATTCACTTAAATTCTGCAAAACAAATTTATCCAAAACGTTTCTCATTATAATCCTAATTCATGCTGTTTTTTCTTTCACAGGCTTAATAAATGACAAAAAGTACAATTTCTGATGAGATTAGACATAAAATAATACATTTGCATGATGAGGGACTGAGTCAAAGAAAAATAAGTGAATCTACAGGCGTTTCCAAAACTGGTGTACAAAATATCTTGGCTCGTCACAGATCAAATGGGACCCCAGTTGATCGTCCTAGATCAGGGAGGCCCTCTAAGCTTTCTCCATCTGATCTACAATATCTAAAGATTACTTCCCTTCGAGACAGACACAAATCCAGCACTTCACTTGCAGCGGATCTCGAAAAAACAATAGGTGTCTCAGTTGATCCTTCTACTGTGCGAAGGAAGCTTAATTCAGTAGGTTCAGATGTCCAATACTTGTGGTCCAAAGCACATTTTCTTCTCTTCTCTTTATTTCCATTCCATAAAAGTGGCTTTTCAGCTGCAACACGTCTTTTAAGACCTACTGAATTAAGTTTCCTTCATACAGTAAAGGGATCAACTGAGACACCTATTGTTTTTTCGAGATCTGCTGCAAGTGAAGTGCTGGATTTGCGTCTGTCTCGAAGGGAAGTAATCTTTAGATATTGTAGATCAGATGGAGAAAGCTTAGAGGGCCTCCCTGATCTAGGACGATCAGCTGGGGTCCCATTTGATCTGTGACGAGCCAAGATATTTTGTACACCAGTTTTGGAAACGCCTGTAGATTCACTTATTTTTCTTTGACTCAGTCCCTCATCATGCAAATGTATTATTTTATATCTAATCTCATCAGAAATTGTACTTTTTGTCATTTCTTAAGCCAGTGAAAGAAAAAACCCAGCATGAATTAGGATTATAATGAGAAACGTTTTGGATAAATTTGTTTTGCAGAATTTAAGTGAATATGTCAATACTTTTAATTGTAAATATTGATATAACAATAGCTTAGGAGCATTTACTGCAGATCCATCAGTAATAGTTCGCTAGATCTTTAAACACATGCGTTATAAGTAATATAATGAATCAACCCTCAAGTCCAATTTATACAGACTAAAGGGTCATCCAGCTTATACAACTTTATACACTTAAGTAATAATTTAGTTATACGTTAATATGAACCAGAGTTTCTAGTTAATATGTATTTTAGTATGAAAACCAATTTTCATACAACAGATTATCTAATAGTTATCAGATCGACAGTGGTCTCTGACTTTTGCACAGTACTGTGTATATATATATATATATATATATAATATGCGGGTTGCTTCTACAGAGCTTCAATTTAATATTTAGGAGAAATCCAATGCAAGGAGAATTGTAAATTCCATGAAAATCTTCTTTATTGCGCAACGTTTCGAGCAATACGCTCATCTTCAGGCTGTTTAATAACAATGTGAAATTAAAATCAATATTGAATGAAAAACAAACAGAAATTTCTATAACCTATTCGTAAAGACAAATTTTAAAAGACTGAGAAAAGAGGGTTAAGTTCTAAGTTATACAGATTTACATATAAAAATTAAGAAGTTATTTTTAAATACATGTAGTAAATGTGAAATTAATACACTGGAAAAATTACCAATAGTACACTGGAACAATGGAGCTATCTACCTTACACAGCAGTATCCGAGGCCGACTAATTTGAGCAGAGGAAACGGGAACGAAGGATGGCGAGGGAGATAGGGGAAGGAGGGATTATAAGGAATTGGGGAAGGAGGAGGGATCATAGCAAATTGAGAGGGACGGACGATGAGTCAACATTCAGACTAGGGGACAATGCTTTAATGAAAAGGGATTCTAAAATTCTTAGTGAGTTGGGACAAGTATTACAACCAAGAATTTTAAAATTGTCTAAAGTGACATCAATTTTACATTTGATGCTATGTTCGCGAATACTCGAGGCTTCCTTAGTTTTTAAAATTTTACCTGTTCGGCCACTTATTCCCATATGCGAATAAATCTAGCCCTGAGAGAGCGAACAGTGCTGCCGATGTAATTCCCAAGGAGACACCTGGGGCAGGTAAATAAATATACAACACCGCTACGCAACGAGTCAGGGGTTCGATCCTTCGCTGAGAAAAAGCTACCTAAAGACGTTTTATTAATAAATATGATGCGGAAATCAGTATGATAAAAAAATTTCCTTAACAATTTTGTAAATTTAAGCTTAAATTCCTTATTCAAGGGACCCATTCAGGTACCAAGAAATATTTTATATCCTTCGGCACTGTAATACATGGAAGTTGAGGGCTATAAACATTATTTAAGAAGGATCTAATTAGTTTGTCTACATATGAACAGGAAAACTATTATTAGTAAAGTATGATCTTAGATTATTAAATTCATCATTAAGTAAGGTAAAATTAGAGGTCAAATTATATCCTCTGAACAGGAGAGTTTTAATACAAGACATCTTATAGTTGAAATCAGTAAAACTAAAAAATTCATGCCCAAACCAGTGAAAGTGGGTTTCCTATAACTGATGTAGTAATAGAATCACCGTTTTTCGAAATTAAAAGATCTAAGAAGGGGAGGGAGCCATTTTGCTCAGTTTCCATTGTATACGTTATATTGGGGTGCAAAGAATTTAGGAAGTTAAAGAATTGTTGCGCTTGTACCGCATTATCAAAGACTGCTATCGAATCATCAACGAAGCGTCGATAGAAAATTGGCTTGAGATGAGTGGGAGATTGTCTAAAAATTACACTTTCTAAATGAGTCATAAAAAAGTCAGCTGCTAACGGTCCGACTGGTGATCCCATCCCTACCCATCAATTTGTTGGTAAACCTTATTGTTGAAAGTGAAATAGCATTGTTTGAAGACCAATTCTAAAAGTTCCTTCAAATGAGACAATGAAAAACCATGAAAATTATCAACTGAGCTAAAAACCCTATCTAAAATAATGGCAATAGTTTCAGATACAGGTACATTTGTGAAAAGTGACTTTACATCAAAACTGACAAAAAACTTTTTTGAATCGAAGTTTTTACCCAGGAGTTCTTTTTGGAATTCAAACGAGTTATTTATAGTGTAAACATTTTTCGCAAAGGGGGACAGGAGACGAACAACAAATTTTGCCAATTGAAAGGTGGGTATCTGAAACTATTGCCATTATTTTAGATAGGGTTTTTAGCTCAGTTGATAATTTTCATGGTTTTTCATTGTCTCATTTGAAGGAACTTTTAGAATTGGTCTTCAAACAATGCTATTTCACTTTCAACAATAAGGTTTACCAACAAATTGATGGGGTAGGGATGGGATCACCAGTCGGACCGTTAGCAGCTGACTTTTTTATGACTCATTTAGAAAGTGTAATTTTTAGACAATCTCCCACTCATCTCAAGCCAATTTTCTATCGACGCTTCGTTGATGATTCGATAGCAGTCTTTGATAATGCGGTACAAGCGCAACAATTCTTTAACTTCCTAAATTCTTTGCACCCCAATATAACGTATACAATGGAAACTGAGCAAAATGGCTCCCTCCCCTTCTTAGATCTTTTAATTTCGAAAAACGGTGATTCTATTACTACATCAGTTTATAGGAAACCCACTTTCACTGGTTTGGGCATGAATTTTTTAGTTTTACTGATTTCAACTATAAGATGTCTTGTATTAAAACTCTCCTGTTCAGAGGATATAATTTGACCTCTAATTTTACCTTACTTAATGATGAATTTAATAATCTAAGATCATACTTTACTAATAATAGTTTTCCTGTTCAATATGTAGACAAACTAATTAGATCCTTCTTAAATAATGTTTATAGCCCTCAACTTCCATGTATTACAGTGCCGAAGGATATAAAATATTTCTTGGTACCTGAAATGGGTCCCTTGAATAAGGAATTTAAGCTTAAATTTACAAAATTGTTAAGGAAATTTTTTATCATACTGATTTCCGCATCATATTTATTAATAAAACGTCTTTAGGTAGCTTTTTCTCAGCGAAGGATCGAACCCCTGACTCGTTGCGTAGCGGTGTTGTATATTTATTTACCTGCCCCAGGTGTCTCCTTGGGAATTACATCGGCAGCACTGTTCGCTCTCTCAGGGCTAGATTTTATTCGCATATGGGAATAAGTGGCCGAACAGGTAAAATTTTAAAAACTAAGGAAGCCTCGAGTATTCGCGAACATAGCATCAAATGTAAAATTGATGTCACTTTAGACAATTTTAAAATTCTTGGTTGTAATACTTGTCCCAACTCACTAAGAATTTTAGAATCCCTTTTCATTAAAGCATTGTCCCCTAGTCTGAATGTTGACTCATCGTCCGTCCCTCTCAATTTGCTATGATCCCTCCTCTTCCCCAATTCCTTATAATCCCTCCTTCCCCTATCTCCCTCGCCATCCTTCGTTCCCGTTTCCTCTGCTCAAATTAGTCGGCCTCGGATACTGCTGTGTAAGGTAGATAGCTCCATTGTTCCAGTGTACTATTGGTAATTTTTCCAGTGTATTAATTTCACATTTACTACATGTATTTAAAAATAACTTCTTAATTTTTATATGTAAATCTGTATAACTTAGAACTTAACCCTCTTTTCTCAGTCTTTTAAAATTTGTCTTTACGAATAGGTTATAGAAATTTCTGTTTGTTTTTCATTCAATATTGATTTTAATTTCACATTGTTATTAAACAGCCTGAAGATGAGCGTATTGCTCGAAACGTTGCGCAATAAAGAAGACTTTTCATGGCATTTACAATTCTCCTTGTCATTGGATTTCTCCTAAATATATATATATATATATATATATATATATATATATATACTGTATAATATATATAGTTTTTAGCAAATTTTAAAATCATTAATTTCGTATTTGTTTTAAACATCGCAGATTCTGTAATTAAAACTTTTTGGTGGTTTTATGCATAATGATTTTAAATTATAATGTAATTACAATAAATTATCTGTAATAAATATATAAAAATCTAGTTCACTTGCACTATTGCTGAAGCTAAAAACTGCGCAAGAGACAACTTGATCAGGATGTTCCAAGCCATATGAGTGTTAATGGAAATGTAACTATTAATGTGGAACATTCATGGTTTCCTTTCAAAGGTTTAATATATGCCGGATGTGAACTATCTTATATTAAGTTGTTTTTTCCATCCGTCTAAATATATAGCTTTCTATGCAAGAAAAGAGATTGGAGTGAAAGTTATGATGATACACACACACACACACACACACACACACACAGTCTGTCTATATGTCTGTCTGTCTCCCTATCTCTCTACATATATATATATACACACACACCTCGTTATCCCCGTTGCTGTTCCGTCCGTTGGTCTCTCTTCACATGAAGGTCAAGCTGGTGGCCCCGCATCTAGGTCTTTCTTGGTGGAGGAGCGAGTTGCTTTCTTGCGGTCTCCACCGTACATAGCCAGATACATCCGGCTCATCTGGTACCGTCCTGAGGCAGGCATCTAGTCTTCTCTTGAAGACTTCAACTTTGACCCCTATAACGTTTCTGAGGTCCTTTGGAAACTGGTTAAAAAGTCTTGGCTCCTCGACAACCAAGCTATTTTCCTTCAGTGTTGAGGAGGTCCCTTGTCGGGACTTTAATTTGGGAACACTACACATCCTGCCTTTCCTATTTTCTAGTGCTGCCTGAATAGTAATTGGGTTTATTTGAGGTTTGGTACCAGTTTTCGAGCATTTTCCATATGTAGATTATGGTGTACCTCTCTCTTCTTCTTTCCAGGGAGTACAGATTTAGTTTACGTTGTTTTTCTCAGTAGTTTAGTTCTTTGCAGCCATCAATCTTTGCTGTGAAATGTCTCTGAGTTTCTTCTAGTTCATTAGTTTCTTCCTTTTTATATAGGGACGTCAAAACTGAGCAGTATTCAAGTTTTGGTTAATCAGTGTTTTTAGCAGGGGAATCATTACTGTCCCGTTCCTTTTTTTGAACGTTCTTAGTACCTGTCCCGCGACACTTTTTGCTTTATTTATCACTGTCTGATTTTGTGTTTCGAATTTGGCATCGTTGGTCATTATTACCCCCCAGATCGATCGCTTTCGTGCTTCTCTGAATTTCCTGTCTATCTGGAGCATAATATGCAGTCTGTTTAAGTTCCTCATTTCTACCATATCTCAAGAGCTGAAATTTCTCGGTGTTAAATATCATGTTGTTGTCTTCTGACCATTTGTATATTTTGTTCGTGTCACTCTGCAAGGCCTTCACTTCATTTACAACGCTGATTTTTCTGCTGATCTTTGTATCGTCTGCAAAGGATGTTACTATACTGTTGCTGTTTCCTCCGCTCTCTATGTCCGTTCGCATGATAATGAACAGGAGTGGGGCCAGTACTGTACCTTGTGGTACTGAGCTGCGTACTTCCGATTCTGATGATGATATACCTTGAATTTTGACGACCTGTAAACGTTCTCTGAGGAGGTTGTAGACCCATTTTCCCACTTTGCGTGTTATTCCCATATATTTCATTTTATGTGCTATTATACCGTGATCACATTTGTCGAAAGCTTCAGCAAAATCCCTGTATATGACATCGTAGTTGTCATTTCCTTCCAGTGCATCTAGGATATTGTTGTAGTGTTCTATTGGTTGTGACAGGCATGATCTACCTGATCGGAATCCGTGCTGATTTTCGTTGAATCTTTCCAGTGTCTCCAAGGAATCATAAATTTTCTCTCTGACTATTCTTTCAAATACTTTGGTGAGGTGGAATGTCAATGACGCTAGTCTATAGTTCTTTGCTTGAGACCTGTCCCCTCCTACAGTATATACAGTATATAGGGACAATGTTTGCTCTTTTGAAGATGGTTGGTATTTCCCCAGTGTCAGGGGATCTTCTCCATATCCAGTATAAAGGTGTAGCTATTTCATTTTTACAGTTTTTAATCAATAATGCGTTCCAATTGTCATTATTTCTCTTCCTTAAGGCCCAATACCGACGCGCGTTTTTGTTTTCCTTTTCGCATAGCTATAAAAGTATTTTGGATTTTCCTTCATTGCTTCTACCGCAATAATAAATATATATATATATATATATATATATATATATATATATATAATAAATGTTACAGTCAAAGTGTGTAACCAGCTATTTCGCGTAATGGCTGAAACGTTTATTCATTTCGCGAAATGAATAAAATCTTTAGCCATCACGCGAAATGGCTGAAATTCCACCTTGGTCATTTCGTGAAATGGCTAAAATGACTTTTGTCATGCATTCATAGAAATAAACATCACAATAAAATTGGAAACCTTTATTTAACTAACTAAATCTGCTAAAACATACATACATCCACAGGTCTGTTCAAATAAGTGAGAAACTCTTCAAATACACATTTGAACACATTTGAACATTTGAACACATTTGAATTTGAATTTTCAATATAGAGGTTTTCAAATAGTAACCGGGCCTTCAATGTTATTCCAATGTCTGCCATTGAAGGCCCGGTTAGGTCAACTGTATGCCCTTGACAATTGGTTATGCTAGGTTAAGCCGTGTTATTTTCATTAAAACTAACGAAAATAACACAACCTACAAGATCATTTGCCCGGTTAGGTCAACTGTATGCACTTGACAATTGGTTAGGTTAAGTCGTGTTATTTTCGTTTAAACTAACGAAAATAACACAACTTAACCTAACCAATTGTCAAGGGCATACAGTTGACCTAACCGGGCATACAGTTGACCTAACCGGGCAAATGATCTTGTACGAAATGACCAAGGTGGAATTTCAGCCATTTCGCGTAATGGCTGAAGATTTTAGTCATTTCGCGAAATGACCAAGTGAAACAGCCATTTCGCGAAATGACTAAAAGTTTCAGCCATTGCGCGAAATGGCTGGTTACACACTTTGACTCTAACATATATATATATATATATATATATATATATATATATATATATAACTTTTCTCTTTGTATCATGAATTCATGAATATTTTTACTTGGTTGAAAAAGTTAATTTAGGGAAAGAAGAAAGAAAAGCTAAACGCGAAAGAATTCGTATCAGGTATGCATAGTTTTCGACACCAATTTAACTTTCCATCGTCTTACGCGCGTACTTCAAACGCATGCCTGCACCGTTGTCTAAAAATTTGTTTACAGAATTATATGGACTCTGGGAGAAAGAGTGACCAAAGCCTACACTATTACTTTATTTTTCATCCCATTTCAGACGATTGAAACGTTACAATTTTCATCTTCATTTAATGTAAAATTATAGCAGGTGACTTTCGAAACGTCTGAAGTTAAGTGAAAGTGGGAAGTGTATCTGTGTCAGTTTGTTCATTTTATTTCTTGGAAACGAGTTTAATATAAACAAACATTTTCTGATATTTGCATTTCATGTTACGAGTCTAACTCTTAAAATTGATATTTGTATTTTCATGTTTACAACTTGTATTTCATTCTGTAAATATTGTAACAAATACAGACAGTGTAAATTCAAATAGATGTGTTTATAATGTATTTAAAGTTATAATTTAGAAATGTATTCAAATAAAATGTAAAATTTTTTCCATATTGTAAAAGAGAAACAAACCAAATTAATTCCTTTCCTGTCTACCTCTCTAACGCAAAGGTTAATCGGTATTTTCAACCGGTCAACTATGAAACAATCTTTCTCAGTAGTATGTTCTCAAGAATGTAGAGTGCAAATCAGTTGCATGCAACATGATCAATAATTGCAACATTGCATGCAACAAGTTGTGGGTTTGACCTCCCAAGGGGGGAGAGGGGATTATTTAGCAAGGGAGGAGAGGGGGGGTTAGACCCTCCAAGGAGGAGAGGGAGGTATGCATGAAGGGTGAATGGGTAATCTAACCGAACAAGGGAGGAGAGTGCGTGGTTGAAGAAGGACGAGGGTAGACCCTTCAAAAAGGAGGAATGGGTAAGCTAACCTAACAAGGGTATTAAAACGCAAGAAGGAGAGAGAGAGAGAGAGAGAGAGAAGATGTTCTCGCATGCGAAACGCGGCGCATAATGGAGGCTTCAAAAGCCTTCTTGGGGGGCTTTAAGATCACAGCCATTTGGCATAGAAGCCAGCGAATCGTGTGGCGTAATCGGCTGTCAGGCAGTTTCTTTAGAGAGTAAGCAGCCAGAAAGAGCGGCACCACCTCTTACAACAAATTCTTAAAACAAAATGTGGCCATCATGGTCGGTTCCCGAACTCCCGCCAGTCGAAACTGCCAGAGAATACTCCCGGTTGCCCCCCCCCCCACACACACACACTGTATCGTTATATATACACACATCCCCTATAAAGTATTCTCCCTCACGCTCTCTCTGTCTACACATAGGGAATAGAGCACCCTGTAGCATTTATATATATATATATATAATATAATATATATACTTATCAAAATGGCAAATTAATAAGGGTCTTCATAAGTACAACTAGTTTGTCAGGATCATATTACCATAAGGCCACGGTCGGGGAGTTAAATGGTTAAAGAAAGCTTAAATCATGATAATAAAAACCCACTCTAGTAGACAGAGTTTATTTCCACAACAGTTTCGATGCCCACTGGCATCCACCCGAAGAGGATGCCAATGGGCATCGAACTGTTGTGGAAATAAACTCTGTCTATTAGAGTAGGTTTTTATTATCATAATTTGACCTTCACGTAGAAAAGTGAAGTTTTTTGCATTTAAAGCTTAAATCTCTGATATTTACAGTACTTGATTTATACCCTCTTTCAGATCTTTATATATACATAATATATACGTTGTTTATATATATATATATATATATATATATGTATATATTTATTTATTTATATATATATATTAGTAGAAACCTGATGCTCTAGAAATGCCTCCCCTGCACACATAAATTCCTTGTACGCGTCCAAAAGCGACGTGTTTTAAGATAAAAGTAACGGCGACCGATAAACGGGCACTACGGGTTCGGGAACGCTGGCGGAACGCTGCGTAAAAAGAGCCATGAATTTTTCCTACTCTACTCAACTTACACTTAGACTGGTTAACCTATCCCCGTTTCAAATACAGTACAGTGAATGTTTGTTTTCTGTTTTAAATGTCGCTTAATGGATTAATTATAATAACAAACAACCAATTTTTCCTTCAATATTGCCCTTTTTATATGCATCATAATTTTTCGTCTTCCAATACTCTGATCAGAAACACCCCGCTTTACAATATATCTTTTTTCTATCTACAAAACCTGTTTAAACGGCAAAGCTGGCGCCAACGGGACAAATAACCCAAGGGACAATAACGATATGAAGCCGAAATATACATAATATATCTACAAAGATAAAAAGTGTAGGTATCCCATGGCGACACTCTGATCAGAAAAATATTACTTTGTAGGCCTAGTGCCTTCTCCAGATGTGCCCATTTGGTACCTTCAATCTAAAACAAACAATGATATTTATTTCCGAAAATGTCAAGTTGTATCATCTGTGGTTTTTGCTTGTTACAAACACGGCTTGAACCGAACTGCCACTTCTGTAAAATGAAGGCAATGGGTCAGACTTTTAAAAGAAAAATTCTACCATTCTTAGATAAAATAAATGTATTGTGTTTGCATGGGATATTCTGAAACCAGTTATATCACCACTACTATATATATATATATATATATATATATATATATATATATAATATACACAGGGTGGGCCGTAAGTTTCCATACATAGGAAAAATAAACATTTTTTTATGGACAACCATTTTTATTTATATAATATGCTCTACATGGTTGCCATTGTTTTGAAAACATTTCAATACGTGTTCCCCACTGTTGATGAACACGCATTAGCACAGTTGACGTTATGCTTGTAATGGCGTTGGTGATACGTTCCTTTAGATGATTTATGTCTCGTATCTTTTCCTGATACACCATGGCCTTCAAGTGCCCCAAAGATAGAAATCAAGGGGGGTGAGATCTGGGGATCTGGGAGGCCACTCCACAGGACCACGCCGACCAATCCAAGCATCCGGAAACTGCTGATCCAAATACCGACGCACGTGAAGACCATAATGAGGTGGAGCTCCATCTTGCTGGAAGTAAACTGGGAAGTTACCTTCCTCGTTTAGCAGGGATGGGAAAATCTCTTCTTGCAACATGTTAAGATACCTTTCGGCATTAAGATTTCCACTGACAAAAATTGGTCCAATAATTCTGTCATCCCATATCCCGGCCCACACCATCACTTTACCGGCACCTTGCATCTTCGTCGGACTCAGCCAGTTAGGGTTAGCATTACTCCAATAACGTATGTTTTGCCGATTAACCTCTCCATTGACGTAAAAATTTGCTTCATCAGTAAACAAGATCTTACGTCAAACGCATATTCTTAGGGTATCTGAAACATAAAAACAAACGTTTAATTTTTCCTATGTATGGAAACTTACGGCCCACCCTGTATATATATATATATATATATATATATATATATATATATATATATATATATATACATACATACAAACATACATACATATATATAAGAAAATCATATCATGACCTATGTGCGTACTTTTACATATGAAATATTTTATTTAAATTATTTAAATTACAGTATATATAAAAGTATGATTGAGAGGAAAAGTTTCCATTGCGGCAACTGATTCTAATCTCAGTGTGTATATATATATATATATATATATATATATATATATATATATATATATGTCTATATTATATATATATATATGTGTGTGTGTATATGTATATATATATATGTGTATGATGAAAAAAACCACGAGGGAAAGGAAACAGAGAATGGTGCTCAAGCGCTTTCGTCTAATGACATCCTCAGGAACATTGAAGTAAAGAAAGAGTTCGAGACTATATAGGTCACAAAATATATATATATATATATATATATATATATATATATATATATAATATATAGAAATAAAAATTGTAGGAGAAACATACAAATTTGTAAGGAAAAACTACCAGTTTTAGCACTTTGCCGTTGTCGTCTAAATCCGTTCTGAACCAATTCAAAACAACAGGATCAAGTGGATTGTTTACAACTAATTTTATAGATAATGCCTGTTAATTTATTAACATTAAATATCAAATCCTGACTAATATTATTGATTCTCGCTGATATAAATTTTATTCTATCAGAGGGTTAAACTTGATTATAGTTAAACACCCTCTTTAGTTGGTAGTAATTGTCCTATTCTAAGAAAACAAAATAGACCATTACCTTAGTAGTTTTAATTGTAAACACTTTACCTTGATAACACTTGAATAAATAGAAGATTGAGTACCTGTTTTCTGAAAAGAAAATGTTATACCTAACTGCCTTATAACCGGTACGGTTTATGGGTGTAGTGGTTTGAAAATACGGAAAATACATCCGTACAAAACTCGAACCAACCATTTGGTAAATAATTAATGAAAGGACCGAATATAATGATAAAAATAATAAATAATTAAGTAAGGAGGAAAATAAATCTAATAACGAGGAGCATACAAATTTATAACGGAAAACTACCAAAGTTTTAGCACTTTGCCTTTCTTGTCTAAATCCGTTCTGAACGAATTCAAAACAACAGGATCAAGTGGAAAAAGACTTTGGCTCATGTTAAACTTATTTGTAAGTTGAATAATAGCAGACTCAAGAATATTTCTATTAACAAAGTTGCTTGAGTGAAACAAAACTGAAGCATTATTCCAATCAATACAGTGGGATAACTCTGACAAATGGACAAAAAGGGCACTGGACGACTGTCCCGTTCTAACGGAATATTGATGCTGTTTTACACGCGTATGCAAATCCTTTCCCGTGTGACCAACGTAAAAGGAATCACATTGTTTACAACCAATGGTTTTTTTATCATAAATATTTTTCACGTGTTACTTTCGTGAAATAATTTTCATATATATATATATATGCTGGAAATTAGGGATCACCGATCAGCGAGAAAAACACTAATCATGCACATTATTTTGCATAAATCAGAGCGATTGGTCGCATACAGGCTCAAGCCACGCCCACCATCACAGTAAACCCAATGAGAACACTACGTTCTGAATGTGGGCGATTCCATCTTACTTGTTCGTCGTTTGAAAGGGAGCGATTCTCCCCCCCATATAAAAGAAGCTCCTCCATAACCGAGCCGCGTAGATTACAGAGATTTCTTTCATGACATAATTCTGCAGTCGCTGTTTTATATATAGTTAATTTTTTGTTTCGCAAGAGACGTTTTTGTATATTGAAATGTGCTTTCTTTTTATTTCGGTAGGGGTGCAGATTCCTATGTCACACCATCCATTTTTGAAGACGTCGCCAAACTGTAAGTAACGTTTCACACTATAAGTTACAGGAATATAATATATATATATATACACACGCAGGGGCGGATTAACTGTACTTGGGGCCTGAGGCTAATTTTATTTTGGGGGTCCTTTTCTATAGATTTTTATTAACCTTATATGGACGACTGTTACAAACTTCTAACCTTTCATATACACGCATTTATAACAACCCTACAGAAAATTCTGTCCATAGAGAATCAAACTTAAAAGAACCTTAGCACATGTTTTTTGCCGTTTGCTAAAACAAAACAATATTAAACAAACTTTACTTTAGGGCCTATAAAACATAAAATAAAACAGGGAATTTGCCAGTTTGTGTACTCTGTCATATTTATTCAAAGAAGTTTGCGAAATCTCGAATTATATCATCGAAACTCAGTTGATTGGGGGCTCTCTCAAGCATGGGGGCCTGAGACTTCAGCCTCAATTGCCTCGATGATAATCCGCCACTGTATATATGCACATTGAAAAGTGATTTTTTATGCTCGCCAGGCCTGAATCGGGAGTACTGTTATTTCAAGCTGTAGACAACGGCAAGCTTTTCACTTTGAAAGAGATTGATAGCGTTTTTGGAATCACACAACCCGTGGCAATGGTTGCAATGGTTCCCCCACATTGCTCTACACAAGAATTGTAAGTGGAAAATTATATGTTCGCATTTCAGCTTCGCACGTTCTGTCAAAGCGATTAAATTCTGTTTTAGTTTGAATTAAAAAAGTATACACCCATAGCCCTTTCATGCATGATAGTTTAATTTTCTAATTTCTTCGGAATGAATCTAAACGAGTTGCATTATATATATATATATATAATATATATATATATATATATATATATATATATACACACACACACACACACACACACACATATATAGTTATATATATATATACACAGGGTGGTGTATCGGGGGCAAAAAAGTAAAGCGATACGATACTCGATACATTGCCAAAAAAGTATCTCGTTACGATACCAGATATATGAATGCTATATGTATCGCGATACGATACAATATGTATGTTAACCCCTCCGTCTATGTTCTTGGGCGGTTCGAAGTTGACGGGGGTTCTGGTAAGGTGGCACCAACGGATTTCTTACTCTGGAGTATCTGGTACCGTATAGGGAATCGCAGAAGTTTCTCTTTTACTATTCTCCGATTTCTTCTTGTAGTGGATCGGAGGATTCTGTGAGGCTTACTAAATTCTCTGAAGGTTCCCCGATTCTTCTTGTAAAGTATCGGGAAATTATTTTTCTCTATTTATGACTAAGTTCTCTGAAGGAAGCAAGGCTCGAAGAAGACAAAGATATTCTCTTACTGTAGTTTACTGCTAAAATGTTACAGATAATGCTCAGCCTCTAAGTTAGATCAGACAATCAGAATGACCATTTGAAAAATTATTTAACTTTGCAATTTTTTGGGTGACATCATTATTATTTAATGTTGATCTGTTTTGTTTTTTATTCTCAATAGGCTGAATTATTTTTCCAAATATTTGAAGATAAGGTAAATATTTTAGCTGTACAAAGTCTAGACTGATAAGCAAGCTATTTGGAGATGAAGCCGTATTTTATTTTAAACCGCATATTGACAGATCTGATGTTATCATGATCTGCAGAGTTAACTAAAAATGGAAATTGAAATATGCATTTTATTATGAATTACAAATAAACATGCATATGAGCAAAAATTAAATGCTTAAGATTTAAAATTAAACGTTAAGCAAGACATGCCTTCATCTTTTACAAGGAAGAGAGAATGTACACAGAAAATGAACACTGTAGAATTTAACAAGTTTACATTATTAAGGTAAGTCTAATAAAATGATTAACTAATTTAAAAAGAAATAATTCATCAATTATTCAGCAAAAATAAAATAGAAAGAAAATAAAAAATTATCCAAACTCCTGTCAGCGTTATGCGAATTTGGACACTATGTAAAATTGAATATAAGAATATAAATATATAAGAATATAAGGATTATATAAATATAAGGATTACATAAATATAAGGATTATATAAATACAAGGATTATGTAAATAAACGAATTATATAAATATACGAATTATACGAATGAATATAAAAATTATACGAATGAATATAAGAATTATATGAATTAATATAAGAATTATATGAATGAATATAAGAATATAGGAATATAGGAATTATTCATTGTTAATTTTTACAGGGCTTTCCCGTCTAGGATGATATTAATACAATAATATAATATCCTAACTAATTCTAACAGATGATAACTAATGGTTTTCATAATACAGATTTATATACACAATATAAGTCGGGGTGGTTAAGTTTATTTTAGGCAGTATGAGGACGCACTCTTGCCGTGGATATATAGCTTAACATTGTACAATGTGTTTTTTTCTTTGCCATTGTGAGAATAGTCTTTTCACTGCAAATATACCGAGGATAACAACACACACAATGATAATACTGACGGCAGATGTTGGTAAATAATTGTTAGTGGTTTCAGTATTTGTTAAAGGTTATTCTGGTTATCATCCGAAATTTTTAAAAACGACTCAATTGATAATTCCATTTAGGGGAATGAAGTCCGGGTAGGATGGTCACCAGTTTCATGGCGGAATTCAAGATTTTTATACTAGGTTTGAATTTAGTTTCAGACAGAAAGGGGTACGAGGTGTTAATTGTAATCTCAACATTATAAGGAAACAATTTTATTCATATTTACGTCTTAAATTATACGGAACTGTTGGTGGTCGTGCAGATGTTTGTTTGTATGCGGAGTGGTCGGCGTCGCTTAGGTGGTAGTGAGAGTCGAAAATTAAGCCCAGATTCTGAGTGTGTTCGTTTTTTTCGTGAAGGTTATAATTCACGTGGTTGATGCATTTGCGGCCGGTATGTAGAGTCCGTACGTCGATCATCAATCGGTGAGGGTGGTGACGGAGGAGATGGTAGAGTTGGAGGAGATGGTAGAGTTCTACTGAGTGATCCTCTAGAAGGGGTTTCTCCAGGGTCTGGTTCCGATGGGACTCTCGGGTGTGGGACATCTTTTTGTTCAGAGACTGGCTCGAGTACTGGTGGTATTACGAGGTCCCAATCTTCGTCATGGGTAGTGGTTTCTGCGGTGACCACTTCGGTTTTGCGGTCCCTGCTGGATTTGTTAATACCTGGCTCGTTCGAAGGATAGGCGGCTCGAGCGCCTGGCAGATGTTTCTTGGGAAGGTGTAAATTATTAGCTTGAATAACACTAGGCAACAAAGATTTTGTTACAGAAGACCAAATAGGTGCTCCTAGCTAATTTCGGTATGCTGATTTCAAATCTATAATTAGATTTTTTCTATCACGTCTAGATTTTGTGTAAAATGCAAATCACTTTTAGTAAAATTTTCTACCACGTCCAGATTTTGGTTTTAATCGGCTTAATGCCAGTAATATGAAACTTGCTTTTCAAGGTTAAAGCAATTTTTTTTGCCAACTATATACAAATTCGAACAATTTTGATAAATAAAATTTATCCCGAGTTGGCAACACTGAGTCAAGAGCATAGTAACGGGCAACGGCCCAACGGTCAGTCGCTACGTGACAATCAAGCAGAACGGTTGTTGAAGCTCTCTGCTGATGAGCAAGTGACAGGTTGTGGTGACTTGTGTGTTTTTATAGCATTTGTTTTGTATTACGGTGTGTATTTCTTTTTATTTTGCACATTGTAATAATTACTTTCTACGTTTTTTCAGATATTGTATGGTAATTCAAAATGGCATCAAATAGACGTGCTTGTGTAAATCACCCAGACAACTTCTGCTTTGTCTGTGGACAATATACACCTAAGCCACAACGTAGAAACATAACAACAAAGATTAAACTTGCCTACAAGTGTTATTTTGACTGTAAGTTAGGAGACCAACAGAGGGACTGGGCACCACATATTTGCTGTGCACAGTGCAATGCAATGTTAATAGCTTGGATGAATGGTAAAAGAAAAGCTATGCCGTTCTCAGTCCCCATGGTTTGGCGTGAGCCGAAAAATCACTTCAATGATTGTTATTTTTGTTTGACAAAGATTGCTGGTTTCACAAAGAAAAACAAATCAAAGATCACGTACCCAAACTGCGAATCAGCAATGAAACCAGTACCACATGATGAAACAAATCCACCACCAGTTCCACCAGCAACGATAACAGACAGCAGTTCATCTGAAGATTCTGCTAGTGATATAGAAACAGGGAAAGATGGCATATATGTTCCAGATGCAAATATTTCCCCACATTTTTTAAGTCAAGCGGAGTTAAATGACTTAGTGCTCGATTTGGAATTACCAAAAGAAAAGGCAGAGGTGCTTGGTTCAAGACTTCAAGAATTTAATCTTCTCCAACCAAACACCAAAGTTTCCCATTTCCGCCATCGCCATTTGCAGTTTTCATCATTTTACTTACAGGAAGAAAACGTTTGTTTCTGCCACGATATCAGTGGTCTGATGCAAGGGATTGGCTGTCGCTATGATCCAAAAGAATGGAGACTGTTCATTGACTCTAGTAAAGCTAGCCTTAAAGCTGTATTACTGCACAACGGCAATGAAAAACCTTCAATACCTGTAGCACATGCCACTGGCCTTAATGAGACTTATGAATCGATGAAACTGCTGCTAAGATTCATCAAATATAAAGACCACACATGGAATATTTGTGGCGACCTTAAAGTTGTATCATTACTTCTTGGGTTACAGTTGGGCTACACAAAGCATATGTGCTTTTTGTGTCTATGGAACAGCAGAGATGACAAGAACCACTACAAAAAACATGATTGGCCATCTAGAACTGAACATGTTGTTGGTAAATACAATGTGAAACACCCAGCACTTATTGACCCTCAGAAAGTACATCTTCCACCACTTCACATTAAACTTGGCCTTATGAAAAATTTCGTGAAGGGTATGGATCATCAAGGTAGTGGTTTCCAATATTTAAAGGATAAATTCAAAGGAATATTGACAGATGCTAAGCTAGAAGCTGGAGTTTTCACTGGACCACAGATCCGCAGTGTCATCCACGACTCATCGTTTCCATCTAACCTAAATGAGAATGAACTAGGAGCATGGACATCTTTCGTTGAAGTTGTCAAAAATTTTCTTGGAAACCACAAAGCTGAAAACCACCGTAAACTCGTAGAAAACATGCTTAAATCTTATGAAATAATGGGATGCAGAATGTCTTTGAAAATTCATTTTTTACATTCTCATCTTGACTTCTTCCCGGCCAACCTTGGGGCTGTAAGTGACGAGCATGGTGAGCGCTTCCACCAACAGATCTCAGTTATGGAAAACAGATACCAAGGTAATTTCAACCCAAATATGATGGGAGATTATTGTTGGTTCCTGCAGAAGGAGAGCTCGTCATCCTACAAGCGACAAAGGAAGAGGACACACCAAAGTTTCACTTAAGAACAGGAATTTGCCTTTCAGTAGTAACAACAAAATACAAACGCGCTTTGGGTGGATGGTTGGGCGCAGGGGTGGTAACTCCGCCAGCGGAATTCCGCTGTCTGTCTTAAGCCAGAATAAAGGAGGAAAGACATCCCTGTTCACTAATTACACTAGGCAACAAAGATTTTGTTACAGAAGACCAAATAGGTGCTCCTAGCTAATTTCGGTATGCTGATTTCAAATCTATAATTAGATTTTTTCTATCACGTCTAGATTTTGTGTAAAATGCAAATCACTTTTAGTAAAATTTTCTACCACGTCCAGATTTTGGTTTTAATCGGCTTAATGCCAGTAATATGAAACTTGCTTTTCAAGGTTAAAGCAATTTTTTTTTGCCAACTATATACAAATTCGAACAATTTTGATAAATAAAATTTATCCCGAGTTGGCAACACTGAGTCAAGAGCATAGTAACGGGCAACGGCCCAACGGTCAGTCGCTACGTGACAGTCAAGCAGAACGGTTGTTGAGGCTCTCTGCTGATGAGCAAGTGACAGGTTGTGGTGACTTGTGTGTTTTTATAGCATTGTTTTGTACTACGGTGTGTATTTTTTTATTTTGCACATCGTAATAATTACTTTCTACGTTTTTTCAGATATTGTATGGTAATTCAAAATGGCATCAAATAGACGTGCTTGTGTAAATCACCCAGACAACTTCTGCTTTGTCTGTGGACAATATACACCTAAGCCACAACGTAGAAACATAACAACAAAGATTAAACTTGCCTACAAGTGTTATATTGACTGTAAGTTAGGAGACCAACAGAGGGACTGGGCACCACATATTTGCTGTGCACAGTGCAATGCAATGTTAATAGCTTGGATGAATGGTAAAAGAAAAGCTATGCCGTTCTCAGTCCCCATGGTTTGGCGTGAGCCGAAAAATCACTTCAATGATTGTTATTTTTGTTTGACAAAGATTGCTGGTTTCACAAAGAAAAACAAATCAAAGATCACGTACCCAAACTGCGAATCAGCAATGAAACCAGTACCACATGATGAAACAAATCCACCACCAGTTCCACCAGCAACGATAACAGACAGCAGTTCATCTGAAGATTCTGCTAGTGATATAGAAACAGGGAAAGATGGCATATATGTTCCAGATGCAAAATTTCCCCACATTTGTTAAGTCAAGCGGAGTTAAATGACTTAGTGCGCGATTTGGAATTACCAAAAGAAAAGGCAGAGTTGCTTGGTTCAAGACTTCAAGAATTTAATCTTCTCCAACCAAACACCAAAGTTTCCCATTTCCGCCATCGCCATTTGCAGTTTTCATCATTTTACTTACAGGAAGAAAACGTTTGTTTCTGCCACGATATCAGTGGTCTGATGCAAGGGATTGGCTGTCGCTATGATCCAAAAGAATGGAGACTGTTCATTGACTCTAGTAAAGCTAGCCTTAAAGCTGTATTACTGCACAACGGCAATGAAAAACCTTCAATACCTGTAGCACATGCCACTGGCCTTAATGAGACTTATGAATCGATGAAACTGCTGCTAAGACTCATCAAATATAAGGACCACACATGGAATATTTGTGGCGACCTTATAGTTGTATCATTACTTCTTGGGTTACAGTTGGGCTACACAAAGCATATGTGCTTTTTGTGTCTATGGAACAGCAGAGATGACAAGAACCACTACAAAAAACATGATTGGCCATCTAGAACTGAACATGTTGTTGGTAAATACAATGTGAAACACCCAGCACTTATTGACCCTCAGAAAGTACATCTTCCACCACTTCACATTAAACTTGGCCTTATGAAAAATTTCGTGAAGGGTATGGATCATCAAGGTAGTGGTTTCCAATATTTAAAGGATAAATTCAAAGGAATATTGACAGATGCTAAGCTAGAAGCTGGAGTTTTCACTGGACCACAGATCCGCAGTGTCATCCACGACTCATCGTTTCCATCTAACCTAAATGAGAATGAACTAGGAGCATGGACATCTTTCGTTGAAGTTGTCAAAAATTTTCTTGGAAACCACAAAGCTGAAAACCACCGTAAACTCGTAGAAAACATGCTTAAATCTTATGAAATAATGGGATGCAGAATGTCTTTGAAAATTCATTTTTTACATTCTCATCTTGACTTCTTCCCGGCCAACCTTGGGGCTGTAAGTGACGAGCATGGTGAGCGCTTCCACCAACAGATCTCAGTTATGGAAAACAGATACCAAGGTAATTTCAACCCAAATATGATGGGAGATTATTGTTGGTTCCTGCAGAAGGAGAGCTCGTCATCCTACAAGCGACAAAGGAAGAGGACACACACCAAAGTTTCACTTAAGAACAGGAATTTGCCTTTCAGTAGTAACAACAAAATACTAACGCGCTTTGGGTGGATGGTTGGGCGCAGGGGTGGTAACTCCGCCAGCGGAATTCCGCTGTCTGTCTTAAGCCAGAATAAAGGAGGAAAGACATCCCTGTTCACTAATTATTTAAGTATGCTTAACATAAAACGTGGCACGGAAAAGTAGCTTAGACGGCTTTCGTAATAGAAGCGGGTGAGAAAAAAAATGAAAAATAGGGGTTTTCGGTTACACAAAATCTGGACGTGATAGAGAAATTTTGATATCAGATCTGAAATCAGCATCAGCGCTTTAGTAGGAATCAGTAGTTCACGTGTCTGTAACAAAAAAAAAGTTGAAATTTGTTGCCTAGTGTTATTTAAGTATGCTTAACATAAAACGTGGCACGGAAAAGTAGCTTAGACGGCTTTCGTAATAGAAGCGGGTGTAATCTTTAGTTTCGAATGGTCTCAGAGGTCGAGGATTTCGTAACGGTTCTTTCCGAGGTTTTTCATAATCCTATATGGGCCATCCCATTTTGGGTATAATTTGCGATGAGCACTTGGCGGTTTCACGCTCTTTATGTAACATCGTATACGGACGACAATAGTCCGTTGACGGGGATGATGCCTATGTTGTCTTCCTCCATCTATTTGTTTCGTTGGTCGAGGGCATATCGGATTATGTCAAAAATTTTGAAAGATCGTTCAACTAGTTGCTGATTTGCTTCTGCCATCTCGGAAGGTGTTAGAACTGCCGGGTCGATTTGGTCAGACAAATCAAAAGGTAGCTGTTTGGCGTAGTGATATAAGACGAAATGAGGGGTGTCCCCGATGGACACGTTATAGCCGTTGTTCCCCACCATGGGGAGGGAATCATCCCATGTACGGGAGGATGCATCGACAACGTGGCGAATGGCTTCTAAGATCTTCCGATTGTATCTTTCCACTAAGCCGTTTCCCTGTGGATGGTATGCCACAATGTGTGTGTTTTTACTTTTACACATGTTACAGAGTGACTCGAACAGTTTCGAAGTGAAACTAAGGGCATTATCCGAAATTAGAATGGAAGGAGTAGTATGATTTTGGATGACGCGTTCCACTATGGCTCTTGCCACAGTTTCAGAGGTCCGGTTTGGAATGGCAACTACTTCGCTGTAATGCGAGAAGTGGTCCGTAAACACAATGATGTACTGGTTTCCCTTTGATGTTTTGGGGAATGGTGCCAGTATGTCCATTCCAGTTCTTTGCCAGGGCCGTTTGCATACTGGATATTTATGCATTGGAGCTCTGGACGGTACGTTGCCTTTATGTTTTAAACAAGACGAGCATTCAGCGATGTATTTATGTACCTTTTTGTTCATATCGGGAAAATGGTATCGCTTCAAAAGACTCTTGATGGTGCGTTCTGGCCCCATGTGGTCATACAAAGGTGAGCCGTGAGAAAGTCCGATGGCTATATCTACGAGATCCTTTGGTATATCCACGAAGTCGTTTCCATCTTCGTTCTTAAAATGTACGAGCCTATCTTTTAGGTTGTACTGTTCTTTTACCTTCGATGGTTCCTTTTGTTCCATGCGAGCCCGATGGTTCTGAGTGTGTTGGTCATGTTGTTGGGAATATTGCACACATTCGTGGTCAAACACAGGAAGAGTTTCTATCTTATTCACTTGGGTGTCGGGGTTGAGTCTCGACAATCCGTCTGGAATAACTTGAAGTTTTCCTGGTTTGTATACGATTTTTATCGCAAAGTCCTGAATCAACAGAGCCCATCTACTCAACCGTCCTTTAAGAGTCTTGTCCTTGAAGAGATACGTGAGTGGTTTATGATCAATTTTAATGGTTACATCGTAGCCGTAGCTGTATTTCAGAATTTTTTTCATAGCTCAATATACCGCTAGGGCCTCTCGGTCCGCAGTAGAATAATTCCGTTGAGGTTCAGAGAAAAGCTGACTGGCATAAGCAATGGGTAATTCCACACCATCTATGTCCTGTAATAGGACGGCTCCTAGTCCATAGGAGGAAGCATCTGTGTCTAAGACAAAGGGTTTGGTGTAATCGGGATACTGGAGGATGGGATGACAAGTTAGTTTACCGATTAAAGTTTCAAAAGCATGTTGGTGATCAGATTCCCACAAATTTAGCATTTTTATGGAACAAATTGGTAATGGGTTTAGCAATGTTTGAAAATTGGGGGATAAAATTTCGATAGAATCCGACAAATCCAATAAATGCACGAGGGTCGTCGATGGTTTAAGGTACAGGGTACCTTTCCACTGGGCCGGCTCAAGGTACCGGCAACTCGGGCAGTTGCCCGGGGCGCCACGTGCTAAGGGGCGCCACGTCATGTGTTTGGGATCTTCCAAATACAAAGGGAAAAATAGAAAAATAAATAAATAAAATAAAATGAAATAAAAGAGTCAAATGTGAAAATTTCCTGATGTGGAGTCAAATTTTCAAGGATTATGACATCATATTAACCAATAGCATTAGTACCAGACTACCAGTAAAGCTAAGGTCAGCTTGGCCCGACATGGGATGACATGTCACATGGGTTGATGTGGCCGCGTAGGTGAGCGTTGAGCACAAATTACATACGCCTGGCAGCGCTGCCATCCTTTAATATCTCATCAGTGTTGCCACTTTGTGGAATTTTTACATTTTTTTGTGGATTTACCTCAGACAAAAGTTGCAACACTGTCTCTCATATTTTCATACATGGTTCCATTTTGAGAATGTTTAGTTGTACTTTGAGTGAATATCGTTAATTGTAATAAACTCTTTATTCCTACATTTGTAGTTTTTCCTCATTGTGAACAAATTTAAAAATTATACTTGTAAGGGCGCCGAAGTTCAGCTTGCCCGGGGCGCCAGCAATCCTAGGGCCGGCCCTGCCTTTCCAGTGCTTCAAGTTTGGCTGGATCAGGTTTAATTCCAGTGGATGATAGTAGAAATCCTAAGTATACCAGGGATTCCTGTAAAAAGTTGCACTTCGCAAATTTCAGTTTAAGGTGTGCTTTTCTCAAACGTGATAACACGTTCTGAAGACGTTGAAGGGGTGTTTTTATATCCGAACTATAAACGATAATATCTTCAAGATAGACGAGACCTTCGACATCTAATAGGTTGGAAAGGACTATATTCATCAACCTAGAGAAATTAGCAGGCATATTTCGGACTCCGAAAAGTAAAACCTGGAATTCGTGATGGCTCGATTAGTGGAGAAAGCACTCAATGCCCGAGATTCGGGTCTGACCTCCATTTGCCAAAAACCGGATGCTAAATCGAGAGATGAAAAGAAGTTAGCTCTCCTTACGTTCAGAATTGTTTCGTGCATGTTTGGAATAGGGAAACGGTCTGGGATGGTAATGTGGTTTAGGCGTCTAAAATCTATACAAGGGCGAGATGTTCCGTCCTTTTTGGAAACAAGAATCATAGGAACGAACCAGGGACTAGCTGAAGGCTGAATGACATCTTGCTCCAACATGTCCTTCATGTGTTCCTCAATGAAGATGGGTTTGGAATTGGGTTCCAGCTTGATTTCGAAAGGGACCAAATTAGTTCGGCCCAGAGGATCTCCTTTTAGGGCAATCACATCTCTATTTCTTATCAGGAAATCGAGAAGTGATTCCAGTAGTTTGGGATCCTGTAAGGTTGGTAACTCCTGAAGGGAGCGCTCCAGTCATTTCTTATATTCTTCTTTTAAAGCTGAAGTGTTTAACTCTAAGAAACTGGAAACACGATTTATAGTACTGGTGAGGAAATCTGAATTTATTTCTACTGTGGAAACAGTTCCCACTCTCTGATTTGAAGTAATTCAATAGGGCTTTTTCCTTTGTTTAAAGAAACAACAGGGATACCTGAATTCTGACTATGTCTAAGAACTTGGGAAATAAGAACATCTCTCTTGAAATTACTTTTCTCTGTAATAAGAGTGCGATCTGACTCTAATAGTTTTCCTTCACCTTTTACTACTCTTGCTAGGAAACAAATCTTCTCATAAGGTGCTACTGTTATATGATCTGCAGGGCATATGAAAAATTGTGAATCTGACTCTGGTTCGGCGACTAAAGTTTCCCTTCTTGGTTGAAAAATCGTTTCATTTGGATTTTGAATCTCAACTGCTGAGTTAACTGAATCTGAATGACTGCAAACTGACTGACTGCAAACTGACTGTATTGATCCTACTGGGTTTAACAACTGGAACTGATTACTCTGGGGGGGCTGATTTCTGGGGCGGTTGTCCCCTCTGGATGCAACTGACTAACTTGAACTGCAAAAAACGAGTGGGTTTCCTATTTCTTTCGGAAATCCGATCTAAACTGATTCTGTTATCATTAAGCTGTGTATTATTCTCATAGTGAGGGTGTGTCCTATTTCCACACTTAACTAATTTTCCGCCTGGGTAAATTTCCCATTGATTACGCTTCAAGAAATCCATACCTAGTAAGATATCTGTCTGAAAGGTGGCAACTGCGTCCACAATACAACATTTTGGGGGATATACCGCGTTACCAACTTCTAAATATAATTTGATTTCTCCATATGTAGGTATGGGTGTGCCTGTAACTCCTTTGAGTTGGCAGGAAGGTGCCTTAATTTCATATTTATAATCTGTACTCTCTAGTAGCTCATCTGCACATTGTTTCTTAATTAATGTCGCATGTGCTCCTGTATCTAGAAGAGCGGTTAAATCTCCGTTATCTGTCCTGCAATTTATTATTAAATCTAGTAGGTTCGCACCTATTATCCTGATGGGTAGTTCATGTGTGTATTTGGGTTTATAACTGCTATTTAGGAGGAAGGGGGCTGAACTGCTGCCTTCAAAGTTGGATTTAAAAAAGAACTTGATCTGATTTCTATGGGAGGACCTGAGTCATATGCTACGGGATCACATACACTGGAGGGTCTTCTTTAAAAGTGTACTCTGGGGAAACTGATTCTTTAACGAGTACTTCTACGTACCGAACCATCCGACCTTGCTGATTATATTTGGGTGTGGACATCGGGTAATAGTGTGGTTGACCTTGTGGTCGTGATCTATTTGGTGGATGGTTCTGTTGAGGCTGGGAACTAACTGATTTCTGAGAATTGGAGGGCTTTTGGGAACGTTGGTGATTTGATCTCTGGAAGTTGGGCCTGTACCCTACAGGGCTTTGTCAGCACATTTTTATCGGTCGTCACGGCGATGACCATGTTCATGACAGTAGGAGCAATACGGGGGATAATTGCATTGATTCATCATATGCCCAAAACTATCGCAATTAAAACACTGAGGAGGAAGGCATGCATTCTGGGTTTGTGGGGTTTGTTTCTGAGGTGGTGTTCCCTGCATCGACCTATATTTATAGGGTTGATGTTGTTGTTGTTGTTGTTTTTGATGCTGCTGCTGCTGAATGTAGTGTATGGGGGTTTCTCTACCCTTTCGGTAGTTCTGGCTCGCTAAGTCTGGGTAATGTTCCCTTGTTTTATTTATGGCTTCACTTACTGGTTTGTCAGTATTTAGACACTTTTGAAACTTCTTTTTAGGGTCACGGGTAGGTTGTGGTAAATGGATGCTGCTACTCTTAGGTTTTTTTGCTTTGAAGTGAATGTAATGTCGCATGCATTTCCTGCGGCTCGGAGGGTTTCTCCTACGAGTTTGTGTTCGTGTAATAAAATTATTTAAATCTTCATGTTCGTCTTTCTTTCAGTTAGCATGGAAGACAGCTTCTAATGTAGCCAAAGGTTGTGCGAGTGCTATTTCTTTGAAAAATTAATAAGTGTTTTTTAAAATTGTCCCAAGTTGTAGCTTCGCTAATGGATGGGACGTATGTAACTGTATCATGGGCATTCCCCTCTTTAGGGTCAATATACCTTTTACCTTCCCTAATCTTTATATCATCATCTGTGATGCTTTCGTGTAAGAAATGCTGTTCTCGAGTCTCAATCCAAGGTCTTACGCGCGGTTCAACGAAGTTATTATCTATGGTTCCCTTAAACATTAGGACAGTGTGGGGAAGGTTTACAGGTCTACCTAAGTTAATGTATGGTGGGAAAGCGGTTTGAGATCATTGGGCTTTGAAAAAGTTCCGAAATATCGTCTACGGCTACGATATAACCATCAAAACTGACCATAAGCCACTCACGTATCTCTTCAAGGACAAGCTACTTGAAGGACGGTTGAGTAGATGGGCTCTGTTGATTCAGGACTTTGCGACAAAAATCTTATACAAACCAGGAAAACTTCAAGTTATTCCAGACAGATTGTTAAGACTCAACCCCGACACCCAAGTGAATAAGATAGAAACTCTTCCTGTGTTCAACCACGAATGTGTGCAATACTCCCAACAACATGACCAACACATCCAGAATCTTAGGGCTCTCGTGGAACAAAAGGAACCATCTAAGATAAAGAACAGTACAACCTAAAAGATGGGATCGTACATTTTAAGAACGAAGATGGAAACGACTTCGTGGAAATACCAAAGGATCTCGTAGATATAGCCATCGAAATTTGTCACGGCTCACCTTTTTATGGCCACATGGGACCGGATCGCACCATCAAGAGTCTTTTGGAGCGATACCATTCTCCCAAAATTAACAAAAAGGTACATAAATACATCGCTGAATGCTCGTCTTGTTTAAAACATAAAGGCAACGTACCGTCCAGAGCCCCCATGCATAAATACCCAGTATGCCAACGGCCCTGGCAAAGAACTGGAATAGACATACTGGCACCATTCCCCAAAACATCAAAGGGAAACCAGTACATCATTGTGTTTACGGACCACTTCTCGCATTACAGCGAAGTAGTTGCCATTCCAAACCAGACCTCTGAAACTGTGGCAAGAGCCATAGTGGAACGCGTCATCCAAAATCATACAGTACTCCTTCCATCCTAATCTCGGATAACGCCCTTAGTTCCACTTCGAAACTGTTCGAGTCACTCTGTAACATGTGTAAAAGTAAAAACACACATTGTGGCATACCATTGGCAGGGAAACGGCTTAGTGGAAAGACACAATCGGAAGATCTTAGAAGCCCTTCGCCACGTTGTCATGCATCCTCCCGTACATGGGATGATTCCCTCCCCATGGTGCAAACAGCCAGCAACAACGGCTATAACGTGTCCATCGGGGACACCCCTCATTTAGTCCTATATCACTACGCCAAACGGCTACCTTTTGATTTGTCTGACCAAATCGACTCGGCAGTTCTAACACCTTCCGAGATGGCAGAAGCAAATCAGTAACTAGTTGAACGATCTTTCAAAATTTTTGACATAATCCGATATGCCCTCGACCAACGAAACAAATAGATGGAGGAAGACAACATAGTCGTCATCCCCGTCAACGGACTATAATCGTCGGTATGCGGTGTTACATAAAGAGCGTGAAACCGCCAAGTGCTCATCGCAAATTATACCCGAAATGGGATGGCCCATCTAGGATTATGAAAAACCTCGGAAAGAACCGTTACGAAAATCCTCGACCTCCGAGATCATTCCAAACTAAAGATCATTCACGTTGATAATTCAAAGATAGCTGCCGAACAACACCTTCCCAAAAAACATCTGCCAGGCGTTCGAGCCGCCTATCCTTCGAAAGATCCAGGTACTAACAAATCCAGCCGGGACAACAAAACCGAACTAGTCATCGCGGAAACCACTACCCGTGACGAAGATTGGAACCTCGTAATACCACCGGTACTCGAGCCAATCTCTGAACAAGAAGATATCCCAGAACCGAGAGTCCCATCGGAACCAGACCCTGGAGAAACCCCTTCTACAGGATCACACAGCGGAACTCCACCATTTCTTCCAACTCTACTATCTCCTCCAACTCCACCACCTCCTCCGTCACCACTCTCACCGATTGATGATCGACGCACGGACCCTACATACCGGCCGAAAATGCATCAACCACGTGAATTAGAACCTTCACGAAAAAAACGAACACTCAGAATCCGAGCTTAATGTTCGACCCCCCACTTCCACCTAAGCGACGCCGACCACTCCGCACACAAACACAAACATCTACACGACCACAAACATCCACACAACCATCAACAGCTCCGTATAATTTAAGACGTAGATATGAATAAAATTGTTCCCCTTATAATATTGAAATTACAATTAACAACTCGTACCCTTTCCTGTCTGAAACTAAATTTAAACCTACTATAAAAGTCTTGAATTCCGCCATGAAATCGGTGACCATCCTACCCGGACTTCGTGCCCCTAAATGGAATGATCAATTGAGTCGTTTTTAAAATTTTTCAGATAATAACCAGAGTAACCTTTTACAAATTCTGTAACCAGTAACAATTATTTATCAACATCTGCCGTCAGTATTAACATTGTGTGTGCTATTATCCTCGGTATATTTGTAGTGAAAAGACTATTCTCGCAATGTAAAAAAAAGACAACCACATCGACTGATGTTGTGTATATAAATCTGTATTATAAAAACCATTAGTTATCATTTAGTCAGAATTAGTTAGGATGTTATATTATTGTACTAATATCATTCTAGAGGGGAGAGTCCTGAAAATATTAACAATGAATAATTCCTATATTCTTATATTCATTCGTATAATTCTTATATAATTCGTATATTTATATAAATCCTTATATTTATATCATCCTTATTTTCATGAAATTCATATAATACTTATATTTGTATACATTTACCTTCATATATTCATTTTTACATAAAGAGCAAAATCGCTTAACGCTGACACGAGTTTGGATAAATTTTTTATTTGCCTTCTATTTTACAATTGGTGAATTATTTCTTTTTAAACTACTTAATCATGTTTTAAAATTTAGCTTATTAATGTAATCTTGTTCATTCCTTGTATACATTCTCTCTTCGTTGTAAAAAGATGATGTCATGTCCTGCTTAACGTTTAATTTTGAATCTTAAGCTTTTAATTTTTGGTCATGGGCATGTTTGTTTGTAATTCGTGATGGGAAGGCATATTTCAATTTCCATTTTTAGTTAACTTGGCAGATCATGATAACATCAGATCCGTCAATATGCGGTTTAAAATAAAAATATGGCTTCCTCCGATCCACTACAAGAAGAAATCGGAGAGTAGTATAGAAGAAAACTACTACGATTCCCTATACGGTACCAGCTACTCCTACTCTAGAGTAATAAATCCGTTGTTGCCACCTAACCAGAACCTCCGTCAACTTCGAACCGATCAAGGCCATAGACGGAGGGGTTAACATATTTTATATATATATATATATATATACACACAATTTTAATTCATTACAGATTTAACAGCCATTACATTTTAAATTAGTTACAGAACATGATACTCTGCCTTATGCGTTACACAAATTAATATTAGATGGTACATTTTATAAATTTACACATTATAAGGTTAAAAGCTGTACTGCACACGGTGCATATTTGGTACAACTTAAAATAATTAAATGCTGAAGACATTTGTCGTTACAATTATATATATATATATATATATATATATATATATATAATATATATATACATACACTGTATATACACATAAAACTTCACACATTACACAATGTGGCTACAAAAGGGAACTGTTTTTTATCTGTACACAAACCAATTCATCATTAGGTTTACACAAGTCGAATAATTTTAAAAAGTTTGTAAATTCGTTCCCGCTGGCCATATGAATGAAAAAACTCAAACAGTACTCCAACAGACATTGCTGTACAAACTTTGGAAAAGATAAGGATTCCAAACTATTTGTGGAATTTGGAATTGTTCGAGAAATTTTACAATAATAGCATCATTCCATGGATGCTGACCCAGTGAATTAAAGTAGTATATTCACTTCCAACTTTTAAAATAAACGACTATCGAATGGAGCCCTTCTTCACTGCTTCCTCAGTTCACTCTTGTGTGGAAGTTTCACCATTTCATTCTTCGTAAACACTCTAATAAATTTGCCACGCGTGAATCGGTCGCTCGTCATCCCTCTCTTGAATGTAACCGTGTCCATTTTTGAAAGTCCGTCACGAATCCCCTAAACCGGTCAACTTCGATTAGAGCTTGTGACTCAAGATAAACTACTGCGCTAATAGGAGCAACTGTCGGGCTGTCGAATTCAAGTCTAAATATGATATTGCCACTCTGGTGAGGAATTATGTGTGTGCTTATACTCCCGTTGAAGTCGAGGGAGAAGTTGAAAGGGTACATATTCGACCTCGCGTGAATTCATTCTGCGTTACACGGTTCCTAAACCGTCACAACCACCGACGCTGTAGGATAGATTGTTAAACACTCTCCAGCAAAGTGAAAACTCGTTATCTGTAGAATAACTCGTTTCCATTGTCCCACCTAAAGCTACCCCTTTGACATACATTGTTACATTTTTAAGGCCGAAATTTTCGAATTTAAATGCAGATTTTTGTATTTTCCATTCACAGAAGCGTGTTCCTGCATTCCGTTTAATATCCTTTTAGGCAGAATCCCAAGAGCAACATTTTTCTCTTTGTTTGGAAGTTAAACCTGAAAGGATGAAAGGACTGTAAACACCTTAATCTGGACTCTATTAATTGGGTATTTTATTGTGGCATGAAGTAAATTTTTCTCAATTTCCATCTGTTTAACAGAGCTTAATTTTAAACGCCGTATGCGGAGATATGTTTCCATAATATGAATCACCACAGGCTTAACACCCTCTTCTTGGTCAGCACTCAGATTTAAACAAATCTCAGAGCTCGTACGGGTGTTTTAATTTCATATCGACCCCATTCACAAGCAACTTCTCCTGGAACGTGAAATTTCTGTACAGACGTCCATAACAGTCATAAATCTTCTTTTTAGATTTTTTAAATTTACAATTTATACCACTTTCATCTTTAGGCTGATAATAGCCTTCACCAGTTAAAAAGGTGTCCTTCGCTTCTATTGAAAAGTTGAGTACATTTTCCAGATAGGATCGTAGGTGGTAGTACCCAGATCCAGCCGAGATGTTGGCCTGATTTGAATACACGTCACACTGACTAAATATGGAGTGTAGAAAGTTCGTGTCTGGATATACAACGTATCGTTTTCGCAATCCGACTCATCTGAATGCGCTATTGTTAGTTTAGCGTAAATATGCACACAGCCTTGGTAAAAAGTAGAGGCCTCATCTTGGGATCACGAATTCTATAGGAGCACTTGGTGAGCTAATAGTGTTTAGCGGATTAACTGTAATAAAGTAGCTGTATTCTATAGATGCTTGTCTAGGCGACATATCAAAGAGAGCTAGCCATAAGACACCTGCAATTTCTTCTCCATTCAAATCTCTAACGTAATACATCATCACCTCGTCTTTTGGCCTCATAGTTCCAACTATAAAAATCTCACAAGTCCAGCCTTCCTCAAATCCTTTCGCGAATTTATTCCCCGAACGCGACAGTCTTACATAATCATTGATGTTGAAACGTACAGAGCATGGTAGTGCTCCACGATTATCTTTTCTCACCTCATGCTCTGTATGCATACCTCTTTTTAAAATTTCGTTAGGTGATGTACCAATCGTTCGGTGGTGTGAATGGTTGTAGGACGAAGACAGCGACTCCAGAGTGTGTATATATCTGAATGTGTTTTTGTTTTTTACGTTTTGTTTTTTAATAAATTCGCGAAAGGATTTGAGGAAGGTTGGACTCGTGAGATTTTTAAAGTTGGAGCTATAAGGCCAAAAGACGAGGTGATGATGTATTACGTTGAAGATTTGAATGGAGAAGAACTTGGAGGTGTCTTTTATGCCGATGAGTTGCAGAAGGTGACATTTAATTTAGGAAAAAAGTTTTTAAAATTGAAAATATTACAAGTACAAGAGTTTAAGTATTTGGGTCAAACTATTACCAGCTCCTTGAGGGATGACTCGGATATAAGAAAGCAACCTCGAAGCCTTTGTGTTTAAGCGAATATGACTATAAGGAACTTTCAGTTCTGTACAAGTGAAGCTAAAGACACTCTTTCATACTTTCTGCAGTAATATATACGGACAGCAACTCTGGGTGAATTATAAAAAAGATTCTGGCAAAACTCTAAATTTGCTGTACAACAGATCTTTTAGACTGTTACATAAATTACCCGCGAGATGCTTAGCTTCGCAAATGTTTGCTACCCGCACTGTCCCGAGCTTCCCGGAGGTAACAAGACGTGCTTAATACAGTCTAATGCAAAGAATTAAAAAATCAACCAGCCCGATTATCCAAGCTATCCATGAGTCTTGCCGTTTATCCTCTAAGCTATGGACTTCTTGGTACGAAAACGTCTGTCTGTAGCTCCATTTAACGTAGCCATTACTGTATTATTTCTAATGAATTATGCATATTTTTATCCTTAGTATGTGAACTGTCATTGTATTAATAATATTTGTCATATGGACTATAGTCTGCCAATAAATCTTTTCATTTTCATTATGTGTGAAATAGCTATGCTGCGTTCCTTTATGGTACACTGAACTCTTTCGGCTAGAGTCTAATAACTGATATTAAACTCTGCCAACATGTTCTGAAAAGCTCGACCATTAAATTCCTTCCCCATGTCCCTACAAAAATAGCGGGGATCTTGTTTACCTTCAACATCAGCGCTTTTCCAGCTTTAGCAACTGTTTCAGGCGACATATTTTTCAGTGGAATTAGCCACAAATATCTAGTGAATACATCTATTATGAATAGAATGTACCGGTAGCCGACATTATAAACCGAATACCTTTGTATGTCTGTTAAATGAACCTGTCAAATAGAATCAATCGATGCGGTTACTGTGTTGGCAGTTTTAAACCTTCTCACTGGTTTATGAAATGTATAAGCGTCCTGCTCACGCAAAAACCTCTCGACATCTTTTTTCTCTATTCCCTCATTATAAGCGCCTCTGTACAATCTATTAATACCCCCGTAGGAGGCTGGATTAGAAATATCGTAATAGTGCTTTCTTAATATGTTATCCATTTGCGTATTTTAGAGTCGCACGGGTAGCGTTGCGCGTGCTTGGTCTCTTCTGCTTCCTCTTCAGAGACGCCACCACCGTAGTCGAAGGCGTGTTCAGCTGTGGTACATGCGTTACTTGCCTCAAGTCTTTTAACCTGTTCTGGTTACGTAGCAGTGTTTTTGGAATGTTTATTTGCTGTAGTCTAGCTTTAATATGCTCCCATCCTGCTGGTGATGGCCTATCTCACTTTCTCACGAAATCATGTACGATATCAATGATGTTCGAGCCCTGTACCTTTGACCCTTCAACAACAACCTCGCCTGTATTGGACCATTGTATAATGGGATCCTCACTCAATAGATTATAAAGATTTAGTCCTTTATTCCTCAATGTATAAGGGAGACTTTTTTTTAATACATGCTCGAGATGTTGCGAACTCGCACAGGACTATTTACTTGTTCGTCTATAGGTTCAACATGGTAAGTTTCGCTCCAATGTTTGACAACTACAGGGAACTCCACCGGTTTTTTATGATTTTCGTACTCATGAAGAAATTTCAGCAGAGCTTCTTGGTATGAGATTCTTTTCTTGTCAGGAGGCTTTCACTGTTTTGTAGGTCAACCAATCCGCTTTCCATTCTTTTGAGACTGTTTTTGCTGGGTTCTAGAACCGTATTTTGACTCTTTGTGTTTTGTAGTGAAGCTTACACTTTCTTCATTATATTAAACTAGAAAATAAAGTGCTCAAAACTAAAAATAAAATGGGTAGGAATGAACCACTTCTTTGTACAATAATTTGCTTTTTCTTCCCCTCAGTTTGACTTTTACGAGCGAGTGCGTGTATTATGCTCTTGTAACCACGTAAGCGAGAGTTCTGAGAGAGTGTCATTGGTACATTGCATTTTATAACGTTAAGACAGATTTCGCAGATGCATTTTAAAAAGTCGGATTCAATATTTTTAACAAACAGGTGCTGGAGAGTTCGTGGCAGCCGATGATAGATTTTTATTAATCCACCGTATTTCTTTAACCTCTTTGTCACTCCGAGATATACACCGTTTCAGCCTCGGGAATATATTTGTTCTTCGAAGCACCCTAAACGTGTTTCGCGGATGAAAGTCACAAACCAAATATCCGTGTCGCTGGCTTGTAGCTTCTTTATAAACTTTATAAACTGCTCCAAGTCTTTTAACCTGTTCTGTTACCTATCAGTGTTTTTGGAATGTTTATTTGCTGTAGTCTAGCTTTAATATGCTCCCATCCTGCTGGAGATGGCCTATCCCACTTTCTCACAAATCATGTACGATATCAATGATGTTTGAGTCCGGTACCTTTGACCTTTCAGCAACAACAACCTCGCCTGTATCGAACCACTGTATAATGGGATCCTCACTCAATAGATTATAAAGACTTAGTCCTTTATTCCTCAATGTATAAGGGAGACTATTTTTTGATACATGTTGGAGATGTTGCGGACTCGCACCGTTGTTCTTCGCTTGTTCGTCTGTAGGTTCGCCATGGTCAATATCGCCCCCATGCTTGACAACTACGGGGAACTCCACCGGTTTCTTATAATTTTCGTACTCTTGAAGAAATTTCAGCAGAACTTCTTGGTATATGATTCTTTTCCAATCAGGAGGCTTTTCACTGTTTAATAGGTTCACCAATTTGCTTTCCATTCTTTTAAGCCTGATTTTACGGGGTTCTAGAACCGTACGTGGACTCTCTTTGTTTTGTAGTGAAGCGTACACCTCGTGTGAAATCACGATTACTTTCTTCATTATATTAAACTAGACAATAAAGAGACAAAACCTGAAAATAAGATGGGTAGGAATGAACCGCCTCTTTGTACAATAATTCGCTTTTTCTTCACCACATTTTGACTTTTACGAGCGAGTGCATGTATTATGTTCTTGTATCGACGTAAGCGAGACTTCTGAGAAGGCTTGAGAAGGCTTCATTGGTACATTGCATTTTATAACGTTAAGACAGATTTCGCAAATGCATTTTAAAATGTCGGAGTCAATATTTTTAACAAACAGTTGCTGCAGTGGCCGTGGCAGCCGATGATAGCTTTTTATTAATTCACGGTGTCTTTAACCTCTGTCATTCTGGGATATACACCATTTCAGCTTCGTTTGCGAATATATTCGTTCTTAGAAGCACCCTAAACGTGTTTGGCGGATGAAGGTCACAAACCAAATATCGATAACGTTGGCTTGTAGCTTCTTTATAAACTTCCAAAACTCCTTACGCTGAATCGGGAACAATTGATTGGCTAACACCCCAATTTCTGCCACATCTCTACGTTGTGCAAATAAGACAAGATATTATGTATTTAGCGATACATCGTGCATGTATCTATTTTTGAAAAATAGATTCTGATTGATGAAGAATACGGTTATGTTAAGATGGTGGGATAACACTGTAAATGTCTCGGCAAACGTTTTATCCATTTCTAACATGAGATCGTCAATTACAATAACCATGTGCTTATCGCCTTTTATCGAACTATCATCATAAACACCTTCGTGGAACAAAATATCATCTTGATATTCGTTGAATACGGCTTGGTATGTCGAATAGCACCATATCACGCTATTCACAAAATTTGAGAACAGTTCGTCTTTATCTTTAATGATTTTAAGCATAAACACGGTTTTTCCACAGCCTATAGGACCGGATATAATGCATGTAGAAGGGCTCGTGAACCTGAATTTTTCTAGAGACTCCATCTCTAACACGTCACACTCTTAAGTGGAACATTTACAAAATATAATAAAATTTTAAGTGATGCTCCTTATATTCTGCAGTCTTGTTTTTCTTCTTCCCCAGAACCGTGAATGATGACGAGAATGAGGTACTGTAGCAGTAACATTTCCCCATCGTAGATATTGCAGATGAAGTTGATGATAGCGACGATAGTGTAGTTGTTGTTGAGGCTACAGACTGCACTATCACTCCCACTAGCGTTCCGGAACCTTAGCAACGACAACTGTAGCACCCCCACTCAACAATTCGAGAAGAAATCGGGTGCATGATAACATTCCCGTTGCTGAAACACCTTCCACGTTAGGTGTAAAGTGTGTAAAACTCTCCACGAGTGCGTCGGCCGTTAGATCCACAGTAAGTTCTGAAAATATAATAGAACCTTAGCCCTCTACGTCTTACGGTACAACCCTTACATTAGTTACTACTAGAAATAAAATTGTACCCATTTATTCCTATTCAATACCACCCCCTGCTCTGCTCTCCACCTCGTCAGCAACACCTCAATCTGTATCCAGTAGCACACAGTTTTTCAAACTTTTTGAAGTCACGGAACCTTTATTTAAAAAAAAAATTTCACGGAATGACCAACAGGTAAAACTTTAATGATATAAAGCAAATGGTAATAAAACATAATTTAGCAAAGTTCTTTATAAAACATCATCATATATTTGTATAATATGCATTGTGAAAGCTAACACACATTTACACCGCAATGAATAACATTAGTGTGATCATAACTTCCGTGAACTGAGAAAACTAAACCTGAACAGAAAAACTCACCAAATCAATCAGACCAGTGCTTGTGGTCATCAGCTGTGTTTTGTTTACAAAATGGACTCCTGTTTTTTACTGTGGCTGCAAGAGGGCAACACTTATTCTGGATATCTCATCGTTTGAATTAAAATTCTCTCTCTCGCCCGCTCGCTCTTTGCCTACGCCTTTCAAAACACAACCACTGAATTCGCAGAATATGTATCGTAAATTCATCCATGCCGGTTGATATTATTTTATCTTACCTCTCTCTCTCCTTCTCAGTCTATCATGACATGCCCCACAGAAACCCATCACGTTCTCGCGGAACACAGTTTGAAAACCCCTGCAGTAGCATATCATTCGAACTGGAGCGTAGCGTCACCACCACCACAGCCCTGACTGGAATCCGGTACGTAGTCAAGGTCGACCCGCGAACCATGTATAACAATGGCTTTGAATGGACTGCGGTGCGTAGTTGAGCGTAGTGTGGAGTTTGCTCTTGAGAGCAGTGAGGGACATGAAGTCAGGACGCGGCTGTTCCTCTGGTTCATGTCAGATGATGGAGATAGAGACGATTTTTGGGTGGTAATACCCTACAGACGTCTGGCTGACGTAAATGTGGAGTACATTTTGAGGCGTATAATGCAGGGCTCTCAAAGCAGTACCGAATTTAATATGGATAATTTCATGATAGATATAGGCCATGTTTTCCGTGTTGCCGGACATACGGCCACACCTTATACACTTAACTATGGTAGTTATCAAATATTCAGAAACCACACAAACCTCGATCGCGGTTGTGGCTTTATAGCAATAGTCTTGGCTCTTATGCTTACTGTACTAAATACGGGTGCATATAATATTTGGTTGCCGACGGTTGCGCAGCGTGCACGTAAACTGGCCACAGACTGCAAGTTCGAATTTGACTGTGATATGTGCCTGAAGAGTTGAGAAGTGTAGAGCAGGAAATGAATGTGCGTATAGTTGTATTTGGGTTGGATGATCGTCGTAGGACTATGTATGTTTTAAAAAGCAGTGTGAGGGAACGTACAAAGCCTCTACTTAATTTAGGATTGTCCGGGACAATGTACCTCCCCATCCGCAAAATAAGGGCTCTTTACGCGAACTATGATAAAAGTCGAAAATATGGAAGACATCACGATTTGTGTAAGGGTTTTCTCGAGTTTACGAATGTGTTGAAACATTGTAATAATTGCCACATGGTATGCAAGCAGTGTAAAAGCCCCAGATGCGAAAGTCGAGTTGAAGCTGAGAAGAGGGACTATAATATATGTAGACACACTTTTTTCAGTAATAACTGTTTTGAACTCCATAAATCAAATGGGACGTGCAAGAAAATGAGAATTTGAGAGTGCGGCATGTTTCATACATTGAATGATAGCAGGCGAGTTCGTGCATAAATGTGATGAAATTCATTGCTATACATGTTATGAGAAATATAAGGCGTATGGTATGAAGCATGTTTGGTATATGAAAGATGCTAAGCCTAAAAATAAATCTTGTATAACTTTATACTACGACACAGAAACTTACACAAACCCTGAAATAAAAGAGGTTATCCCACATTTACGTGTAAGCCAGACTATCTGTGACGAGTGCATGAACGTCGAGTGTGATGAATGTTGTAAATGTGGTAAACGAACAAGCATTTTTAAGACGACTGTAAGAGATTCCACTGTGAAGCTCTTTGTAAACTATGTTGTCAAACAAGCGGACCAGTTCTAAAAAATGACTGTATATTCTTGCCCATAACGTTACAAAATTTGATACACATTTCCTTTATAAAGAGCGGCTTGAATAAGAGTCCTCCAAGGGATTCACAGATGATCCCTTGAAAAGAGGAAACAAGCTTATACAGATGCAGATAAGAGGAAATTTTCAGTTTAAAGACACTTTGTTATTCACACCTTGTAAATTATCTAAGCAACCCAAGGTGATGGGCGTAGACGCTGAAGTTTTAAAAGGGTATTTCCCTTACACTTTCCTCCCACACGACACTTTAACTTATGTAGGACTACCCCCCCGAAACACTACTTTAACTATGATAGCATGAGCGAAGGCAACAGTAAAGACTTTGAGCGTTACTACAACAGATTTAATGAAGATAATCCTTACAATATAGCGTATTAATGTGAGTGTTATTGTGTGAATGACGTACGCGTACTTAGAGTATGCTTCCAAGACTTTAGAAGGATGTACATAATTCGTTTCAACTGTGATTAGCTAAAAGCCGCAACCACGATCGCGTCATTGTGTTTTATCGTATTCAAGAAAAACTTCATGCCTAAAAACACTAGCCGTCATTCCCCGAAAAGTTCCGCGAGTTATGGGCATAAAGCTATTTATTGGCTCACACACATACAACAACAGACAGGTGTATACACAGAAAATGCGCGCAACACAGAGGAAGTGGCAATCAAAATCAATGGGCGTGTTTTTAGGGTGGGTCTAAGCGGAGACCCCGCCACTGGAAGATTCCGATGACCAGTATCGCGAAGAAATATGGGCTATCAAACGCTCAATGGTGCTGGACCCGTTCAAATGCGGCGACAGTTTGTTTGGAGGACGCACAATCCCTTTCAAAGTATACTTTCCAGCTACGAAAGGGGTGAAGATTCATTACTACGATTTCTGCTCATTATACCATTAGGTGATGAAGAAAAATCCGTATCCTGTAGGCGCGCCTGGAAAACATCGAAGAGTTCTCAGCTAATTTGACTGAGAACTACTTTCGTCTTTCTTTCGTAGATGTGCTCCCCACTCGCGACTTATGGATGTCAGTCTTACCCGTTGTTATAGATCATAAACTCATGTTTCCACTGTGTGTGAAGTGTGTAGAGGAGAACTGTGGGGACTGTAATCACACAACCAAACAGAGGAAGACCAGAGGCATGTTTATACAAGTCCTGAGCGGTCCCTAGCCATTCGTCAAGGCTACAGAATACTGAAGATATATGAGGTGTGGAGGTTTCAGAACCTCCCCAACCTTTTCACACTATATATAAATATTTTTTTGAAGGATAAGGTAAAAGCATCAGGATACCCGCGAGGAGATGAGACCGAAAATGAAAAATCAGCGTATATTCAACGCTACCGTGATAGTGAAGGGATACAGCCTGAACGGGGCCAAATTGTGCGGAACCATGGCAAGCGTTTTTGTGCAAAGTTCTGTCTAATACTCTTTGGGGAAATTTGCCAAGAATACGGATAAGGTGAATGTCCATCTCGCTCAAAGTTATAACGAAGTGTGGGATTAAGCCAATGCCATCGATAAAGAGGTCATGGAGATCGTGAATGTGGGTAATACGTACATAATAAAGTACAACAGAACCGAATTGGCTGCAGATAAATCACGTGCCACAAACATACCTGTAGCCAGTTTCACAACAGCATAAGCCCGCATCAAACTTCGGCGTCTGCTGCATTCTCTTGGACTGAGAGTTCTGTACGCAGGTACAGATAGTGAGATATTCACGGAGAGAGAAGGTGAATATATGCCTCCTATTGGGAAATTCCTCGGAGAATTGACTGACGAGATCAAGGATGAGTATGGAGATAGCGCCTAGGCTGATTCTTTTGTCTCAACAGGACCAAAAACTTACGGGGTATGGATGAGGGTGGGATAGGAGTTGAAATACATCTTCAAGACTAAAGGTATCACTCTTAACCAGGCGAACCGTCAGATCGTTACCTTTAATTCGCTCAAAGAGCTTGCAAGATGATGGAAATGCAGTGACCAACCATCCCACCTGGTTGTAGAAACTCATAACTTTCGGGCACAGAAGTTGGGGGGCGTGAAGGAACTTAGGGGGACAAAAATGTGTCGGAACACATACAGGAAACGATACCAGATGTCTGGCACCTACGACACTGTTTTCTTTGGATACCGTGAGGCGTGAATATTTGTTATAGAAATATATAGTTTTGTATTAGAGTCTCGTTAATTGTTGGAGAAATTTTTCAGTTTATTTAATTTTTCTATTTATTACGTGTGTTTAAAATCAATTATGTTTCAACAGGCGTTTCAGTTTCTCTTTTATGTGTGTGTGTGTGTTTGTGTACAGAAAAAAATCTAAGCACCGCCCATTGTATGTTGCGCACCAATAAAAAGAGTCATGTGACTCCTGCGACAAATCCAGTGGACGGAGTAGACGGAACATATCTCCCTCCCGTCCTGTTTAGTTGACCCCAGCAAGTCTCGGTTCTCAGACATATGTTTTACCTGTTGAAGAATTCTCGTGCCGACGTAAAATAACAATGGCTACCGATGATATTGCATGCTCTACATTCTTGAAGTGGTACTTGCTAAAGTCTACAGATGTGATGAACACTCAAAGATCTAGTCAAAAATCTTTTGAGAGATTTAAGGCCATATTAAATCTTGCGAAGCCTAAGGAGCAAGACGTCCAAATACTCTATGGATATTCTGGTGAGAGTATTGCGGGGTTTAGTAGTTCAAACGATATAATAGAATATGTTGCAGGATTAAACTGTACTAAAGAACACGCTTTCACAAGAGAAACAAAGGATGTAGGTTGTGAACCTTGTTGATGATTGGTGTGATATTATGCCATGTTACATCATACCGAGTACGCGTTCACTGTGTCGGAGAATGTAAATCTTGTGATTATGGACAGTTTAAAATATTTCTACCACTAAATCTATGTATATTATGATGAGGTGCTCAGTGAAATTGTAGCTAGAGGTTTATACGAATTTTTAGAAGAGTTTATGGATGAGTATTGTTTGTTCAACAAAAAGGTCAAGTATGGACACTTGTTTCTCTCAAATAGATAACCAGAGTGCTAATAAATTTTATATGAGCATAGTTCTTACTTGAAAGTACAATGGTGAATACAATTACCCCTGAATGTTGAAGAAGATGTATAGTGCATTAAAACTGATATTACTTCATGTATCGCAGATGGGAAAATTCTCTAAACATCTACTCAGTATAATGGGGTACAGTTTTAAATATTCGAATGATTTACCGGTGCACATCGGATCTTTCATTTTGGAACAATCTCGTACACGAATCTGTATTACTAACGCTTGGCGGCGTACATGACGCATCCCTTGTGACTCATACCCACTCCACACCTCCCACCTCCCCAACCGCCCCGCACGGTACCGCCGAGTCAAGCAGCGCACCGCTCGGCTCATAATCGCCTTAGAGCTTGACCCGACAGGACGTGTTCTTCTCACAGAATCAAGAGAAAACTAATAAAAGATGGAGCTTCTGTTGAGCAGTATCCTTAGTGCAGTATACGACGTGTCCGTGTTGAAGTCTGAGCGTGTGTTCAGGCGTGATACTGGTGCTATTAATTATGTACTTGAAACGAAATGTAGACATTCAAACTCTGGTAAAAGCAATGTTATTTATTTAAGTGTTGAAAAGATGAACAGAATCTTTGCGGTGGTTGAGAAGTAGGGTGAAGGCAGTTGTAAAATACCTATAGGTGTAGGCACAAAAAGAGAACAGATTAGTGGTGCACCCTCAGTCCCTCATACACCATTATTTGCACGCTGTGCATAAATCGTGATACAAACCAACCATTCGTTGATATACGGCTGATGTGGAAGAATGTTGCTGACAATAACGCCCTCATCCCAACGCGAAACCGTTTAATTCCCGACGGAATGTTTGAAGTCGTCGGTTTCCGTAAACTAAAACCTATATTAGACGCCCTTGCTGCCAATATTTGTTATTTTGACACGGTGCTTGAAACGCGTACACTGCCCTGCCAACGATTTTACCAAGTGTAGGGATGAACAAGGCGAGAATGGTTTGGAACTGGATACGTATTTAGAAGGTACAGACTCTTCGAAATATCATGAACTTTAGTTCAAAGGAATGGAGCGGTACAGGGCTGATCTCACCTTCACTGTTCACCCTGAAGAATTATTTCTTTATGTAAGACGCAGTTGTCAGCACGATTTAGGAACATACTTCAACTGCCGATATGAGTTGTGAAGATTTTACAGTTGAGAAAGTCAGCGAGGAAAGATTAAATGCACGTTTGGAAAGGACTGGTTATAAACTTGACTTTAATGGTGATGTTGTAGAAAGCGATGTCATCTTTGTGCGTGGTTTTGATTGTATTTGATCCGTGTTTAAGGAGCGTGATAGTTTTACTCCCAATCGTAAAGTGGGTACAAAAATAATGTTAAACGAGTTGAAAGCCCTTTATATTGAATATACACCCCCACATACTTTGAGTAGTAAATTAATATTAAATCGCACTTATTGTGTTGTACTAAGCGTTGTAGAATTTGACCTTAGAGCATATATATATATATATATATATATTATATATATATATATATATATCAGTGGCGTGCGGTGATTTTTCGTCAAGGGGAAGCAATTCAAGCAAAAACAACAAAGATTATATAAAATAAAAATAAAACTTTAAAATACTCGTATATAATAAAAACAAAACACATATAATCATCTACTTACTTTACTTATAGGTTAATTCTATTCTTCTTTCTTTTTTATTAAATATATCTATTATTTCTTCGTAAAAGGCATCGGTTTTCATATCCTTAAGAAGCTTTTTCTCAATTGAGATTAAAGCTAAACTTGCAAGCCTTTCTTACCCTTGCGCATTTCTAGCGTAGTTACGTATTCGCTTTAAATGAGAGAATGACAGCAGACAGCACGTAAAGTTGCCAGATATTTCAAGAAAACTAACTATAAGATCTGGACAGCGATTTCTAAATTGCTTCCTTTTTGACATAGGGATGGATAAAATAACGATAAATATATATTCTTTTTCGCTTAACACGGCCATGGAATTTTTTAGTAGAAAAACTATATATGAAACTTGTTGTATTCAATAAATACTACATTATTAAACATTAAATGAGTTTTGAGAATGGAAAGAAACAATTTGTAACAGTAAAAAAAAGCAAAAGTCATTGGGAAAAAGGATGCATTTCGTCAATTGTTGTCCAACTCGAGATTTTTTGCCTCGGCTTTCTTAAAGGTTTTTGCACGAACGGCAACCAATGTATATACTATGTATCCACCTGATTACCAATCAAATGCTATAAATAGTATAATAAAATGATTTTGTACAAATTATTAACACATATTGAACTGTTTAAACTTTAAAGTATAATACAGCATTTTCTTCTTTCTTTGAATAGGGAAGCATTGCTTCCCTTGCTTCCATGGACCGCACGCCACTGATATATATACATATACACATATATACATATATATACACATAATATATATATATATATATATATATATATATATATATATATATAGATATATATTGAACATATGTTGTGTATTCTGATTTTGTTGTATATAGAATTCTTCTGTACTAGCTGTATTATTTTTGTTTTGATGCGTATATAATATATATATATATATATATATATATATATATGTCAAATACCTGAAGTGTGTATTAGTCCTATTTTTGCGTCTAATGTATACACAATTCTTCTCTACTGGTTGTGTTATTTTTATGTTTGATGTAAATATATGTTAACTAAGTCATGTACGTATTATCCCTGTTTTGCACGTAATGTATATACATATTTACCAAATGTATTTCATGAATGATATATATTAAATAGGCAGAACGATGTAGTTGTGTTTTATTTCTCCTTTACACCTTTACACCCCCTTGGAGGTTCTAACCCACACCTTGTTGCATGCAATGTTGCATAGAATTGATGTGCACTCTACATTTTGGGGACCATACTACTTTCTCAATCAATGTTCTCCCTGTCTATGACCCTCACTCTTTCAAACGCAGAGTGTACAGTTATCTCAAAATCCTTGGACCTTGATTTTGGCTCTTTTCTTCCTCTAACGAGGTGGGGAGCCGTTTTGCGGGCATTCGCCCTTGGCCCCGCCTTCCTGCAGGAAAAAATATATCATACATATTAAAATTTGGTCCCTAAAAGAATTCGATCCCAACACCTCTTAAATAGGAGGTGAGGGCGTTAGTCACTACGCCACGACAGGATAAAATATTTCACAGCCTGCCATACATTTAAGCAAACGATGAAACGCATAACGTTTTTGTGTTCAGCAATATTTTACGTGTCAACCCTCCCGCATTCGAGGTATTGATCAGCACGTTGGGGGCGATTTTTTGTCATGAATTATCGTGCGGATTTATGCATAGTCCATTTATAGCATACCAGCGTTGCATGAGATAGTTTGACTAAAATGCTGGTTATTACTTCGATTGCAAGAGGGTTGACACGTAAAATACCTCTGGACGGGAAAGTGTCATGCATTTCCTCGGCTGTTTAAATGTATGACAAGTTGTGTTAACTTTTATCCTATCGTAGTGTATTGACTAGCTCTCTCATCTCTTCAACTGGTGATAGGTTCGAACCCTGATGTGGACGATTATTTTATCATAAAAAATCGTGCGTATTCATGCATGATAGTCTCTCTCTCTCTCCTCTCTCTCTCTCTCTCTCTCTCTATATATATATATATATATATATATATATATATATATAAGACCAAGGTACAATCTGTCCTCTTGAAAGGGTTTTATCGAGAAAAAGTAAAATGATTTATTTTTACTGTAAATGTGTTTTGCCGTTTTTAAATTTTTAATAGAAGGAAGAACGCTTCTGTGTTTATTTCTTTATATTTATACGTTTTGAAATGTTCCCCACATAATAAATGCAACATTCTCGTGCGCATCTCAGATGGGAGCAATCTTTTGCATCTCAAGAGAATAAAGCATTTATATAGTGCATAACAAAGACCTTTGCAACTTGCTACAATATTTATTTTGATAGAAAATTTCCGCAAAATAAGCGGTAAGTTCCGAAGCCAGTGGAACAATGGAACTGTTAAATAATGCATACAGGGAGCGTCAAAAATGTAAGGAAATATGAGGCTGTGTTCTCAACGGGTTTTCATGAATTTGTTTCTCTTTTCCAGGGTGAAGTGAAGGTCGGAGATTCTCAAATGATATTTTTTAACCCACAGTACTGAGCAGGCCAATGACAACTGAACAGACGATAAAAGTGGTAGAATTCTTCTTGGACTGTAAATTAAAGAATTTCGCACTGTAAGTCGGTGGTTGAGAGTCAAAGGCGTTCGCACTCAAAGTGCACCATATTTTTCATTTCGCACTGTGGAGAAGTTTTTCTGCAACTTATTCAGAAGGATCAGTTCCCCAAAACCTGTAATTATAAATTTACTACACCATCCATATGAAAGCGAGCCTTGTCTGTAAACCAGACGTTATTCATCCACTTTCCATTCTCATCCATCTTTTCGCTAAACCAGATGCATATGTCCACTCGAGAAAGTTTGTCGGTATCGGTTAGCTTTTGTGAAACCTAGATTCTATAGGGGAATATCTTTAAGTTTAATTTCATGACTTTCCGAACGGATGTGGCCGACAACTCAAGTTCCTCTAACCGTCTTCGATGATTTAGAACTATCCTCTTATCTCTGATCGTCTTAACAATGCTGCGAATCGTGCTATCAGTCGGCACAGTTCGCACGTTGAAGGGACAACAGTAACACCTTTGAGTTTCAACCACCGATTCGATTTATATTCCAAGAAAAATTCAGACACTTTTATTTCTTGTTCACCTGTCAGCGGCATGTTTAGTACTGTAGATAGGGCAGCCGAGAGGGCGGGGAAGCCGGGATAAATCCCCGGGGCCCGGGAAAAGCAGTTGATCGAATTTATAGAATGCCAAAAATAGGTACAGAGCAAACATGTTATGGATATTATTAATCGATAAATAATCGATAACTGTGGAAAATATTTTCCGACACAATAAATAAATTTGAGAATAAGTTATTTTATAATTATACAATGCGAGATCCATGCGCCTCATTTCCCCACTCTTCCCACTCTTTCCGAGCGAGCAAAAATCCTCCCCAAAATTTCACGGTGGGAGAGGCCTCTGACGGAAATTCTTCCGACAAAATTCTAACCAAAGATCGTGTATGTGTGTGTGTGTGTGTGTACTACGCCTATAGACACATATATATGTACAACTTGCATTGCAGTATACCAATATTAATCTGCATATCAAAGTATTAAATACTTGTTTTTTACTGCATTGATGATTTAAAAATCACAATATTATATTCATTCATATTTGTATTTATACTTCAATTATTTCAACAATTTATATACCAAATTATTTTTTATCCCATACTCTATATATATATATATAATATGATGAATAAAACCACGAAGGAAAGGAAACACAAAATGGTGCTCAAGCGCTTTCGTCTAATGACATCCTCAGGAACACATGTCATTAGGATGTCATTAGACGAAAGCGCTTGAGCACCATTTTGTGTTTCCTTTCCTTCGTGGTTTTATTCATCATAAATATTTTTCACGTGTTACCTTCGTGAAATAATTTTCATATATATATATATATAATGTTATAATGTTATAATGTTTCAGACCAACAAAGAACCTACGATCCACTCATGGCTGGTCTACCTAACTGTGTTCGTAATTGTGTATTGGGCAAGTCCTTCTTGGTGGCGGAGGGGACCTACAATTTTACGTGGGTTCCGAACCACAAAACTTTAATTTTACTACCTTAAACTATACTCAGTCTATCAACATATGTGTCTAATCGATTTTTAAACATGTATTTAGACGTGCTACTAATTACTTGTACCGGCAAACTATTCCAGCTATTTACTATTTAATGCGTAAAAACGTTCCTGGCAACTGCTGTCTTGAACCTTCTACTTGTCAACTTACACCCGTTATTTCTAGTCCTATTATATTGAGATATTTCGAAAAAGCTATCTCTATCTACCTTATCGAACCCATTCATAATTTTGAAAACCTGGATTAGTTCTCCCCTTAGCCTCCTAGTCTCGAGTGTAGTCAATTTTAATTCCTTAAGCTTATCCTCGTCCGACTTCGACCTAAGCGACGGAATCATCTTAGTTGCTCGTCTTTGAACTTTTTCGATTTTGTCTATATCTTTTCGCATATGTGGATTCCAAAAATGGATCGCGTACTCCAAATGAGGGCTAACTAATGATATATAAAGAGGAACAGTAATATCGCGCGATTTGTACTAAAAATTCCTAGCTATAAAAGCTAACACTTTGTTCGCTTAATTGACGCTGCTGTACTTTGTTTCGCTCTTTTAAATCACCAGTGACTATAACTCCTAAATCTTTTTCCTGCTCTACGCTTTTTAACTCCTTCCCGTACATCCTATATGCAAAATTACCGTCACGCGAACTTATATGTAAAATTTTGCACTTATCAACATTAAATCTCATTTGCCATGTGACTGACAAATCAACGATTTTGTTCAGATCTTCCTGGATTTTACCTCTATCTTCGTCATTAATCGCCCTACCACCCATCTTCGTGTCATCCACAAATTTGAAACTGTAATGACTAGGCCGACATCTAAATCGTTAATATATAGTATATAAAAAAGCAAGGTGCCCAATACAGAACCCAGAGGAACGCCGCTCGTTGCATTAGCCCAACACGACCTCGCTCCATCAACGACCATCCTTTGTTTCCTACCTCGCAACCACTCCTCTATCCATTTTATTACTACACCCCTGATTCCATGAGCCTTAGTTTTTCCAAACGCTTTTTGAAAATCTAAATACACTACATCAACCGCCCGATGACTATCGTATATTTCAACCACGCTTTGAAAAAATTCTAAAGCATTAGTTAAGCAAAATTTGTTTCCCTAAAACCGTGCAGCGTATATCTAACCAAGTTATGCAATTCTAAATGTTCGACTACACGATCCCTAATTATTGATTCCAGTAGCTTACCTACAACAGACGTTAAATTGATTGGCCTATAATTTCCCGCCGCACCTTTATCACCTTTCTTAAAGATAGGTGTTACGTTTGCTGACTTGAAATCATCTGGTACGCACCCCTCAGAAAGAGACGCACTAAAAATATTTGTTAGCGGCACAACAGTGCTATCTTTTAATTCTTTTAGTTGTATAAAATATATGGAATTCGGCCACGGTAATTTAAGCATTTTCTTTTTATTAATGTAGAACATAACCTTCCCTTCACTAACCACAATATTATCCAAAATATTACCATTATCAAAAGGTATTATGTCTATGACCGTAGGGATATTCGTTACATCTTCTATAGTAAAAATTGACATAAAAAATTCGTTTAGCAACGTAGCCATTTGCTTGTTTTCAGAAACTAGCTCTCCGTTAACATTTTTCAACGGCCCGAAGACAATTTCTACTGGATTTCTATTGTTGACGTATTGAAAGAATCGCTTGGTTTTTATTTACCGTCACGAGCTATGGGAGATTTCAATTTCGCACTTGGATTTTTTTATTACACTTTTCGCTTCACGCCTTAGAGATATGTTGTTGTTTCGTACCCACAAATTGTCTTTATCACAGTTATGTAGCCTATAAGCCTTATCTCTACTCTTTGTAATGTCTCCTACTCTAGAAGTAAACCATAAGGGCTTGTTGTTTACTTTCGCACGCTTAATTTTGTACGGTACACATTCCTCATTTATAGTCGTAAATAATGTTTCAAACGATTCCCACATTAGTTTTGCGTTCGAAATCCCCATTACGTTTTCCCAATTGTCGTGTGACAATTTATTTCGAAATTTACAAAAGTCTGCGTGCTGGAAGTTAGGATTTTTGTCGAGTTAGCTGGTTTAGAGTTACTTACTGAGAGGACAAACTCTACCATATTGTGATCGCTATTCCTTAACGGTTCTATTACTTAAAGATCAGTGATTAGCCTATCATCCGTAGTTATTACTAAATTTAAAATACAGTTCAACCTCGTAGGTTCTCCAACCTTTTGAATAAGAAAGCTATCCTCGAGAAAATTAACTAAACGATTACCTTCCGCGTCTCCCTGCATTGTGTCGTAATTCACGTTGGCGCAATTAAAGTCACCCATAACTAAGGCCTGCTCACTACCTATTATTTTCTTTTGTTCACGATATAATGCTTCGTCTGTATGAGCTGATTGATTAGGGAGCCTATATATAACGGCAACAACAAGTTTGAAATCTTTCAATTTAAGTTTCGCTATAGTCTAATCTATCGGTTCTGGAGTTGTGTGCTTTACGTCTATAACGTTCGCAATATTTTCTTTAATATACAACATAACACCGCCTCCTCGCCTACCTATTCTGTTTTTAACAAAAAGTCTATAACCTCTAATTTGATACTCCCCTACAAAGTAACGTGTTTCAGTGCTAAACCACGATTCATTTATCGCAATTAAATCATAGTCTTTACAAGCAATTAAAGAAAAAAATTCGTTTATTTTATTTCGGTGGCTACGAGCATTTAAGGATAGAACCTTCAAATTGTTTGTAATTGCGACACCTACGCGAGCGCAGGGGAAATTTGAAGAAATTACGCTGGGACCGTTCGAGTTGCGGCAGCCGGAAAAGAAGAGACAGTATTATGAAATATTCTTCCTAACGCGCAGCTCCAACGTCATTAAGATGAAATCCATCCCCAAGGACATATATATATATATATATATATATATATATATATATATATATATATATATAATATATATATATATATGCATATATCATATATATATATATATATATATATATATATATATATATATACATATACATATACATGTACATATTACATATACATATAAACAACAAGCCCTTGTGGTTTACTTCTAGAGTAGGAGACACTATAAAGAGTAGAGATAGGGCTTATAGGCAACATAAGTGCGATAAAGACAATTTGTTGTTACGAAACAACTACATATCTCTGAGGCGTGAAGCGAAAAGTGTAAGAAAAAAGTCCAAGCGCGAATTTGAAATCTCCATAGCTCGTAACGGTAAAGAAAACCCTAAGCGATTCTTTCAATACGTCAATAATAGAAATCCAGTAAAAACTGTCTTGGGTCCATTGAAAAATGTAAACGGAGATCTAGTTTCTGAAAACAAGGAAATGGCTACCTTCCTAAACAAACTTTTTACATCAGTTTTTACTATAGAAGATACAACGAATATCCCTACGGTCATAGACATAATACCTTTTGATAATGGTAATATTTTGGATAATATTGTGGTTAGTGAAGGGGAGGTAATGCGCGATATTGATAAAATGAAAACGCGTAAATCACCAGGTCCGGATTCCTTATATCCCATACAACTAAAAGAATTAAAAGATAGCATTGTTGTGCCGCTAACAAAGATTTTTAAAGCGTCTATTTCTGAGGGGTGCGTACCAGATAATTTCAAGTTAGCAAACGTAACACCTATCTTTAAGAAAGGCGATAAAGGTGCGGCGGGAAATTATAGGCCAATCAGTTTAACGTCTGTTGTAGGTAAGCTACTGGAATCAATAATTAGGGATCGTATAGTCGAACACTTAGAAGTGCATAAACTAGTTATAAATACGCAGCACGGTTTTATGCGAAACAAATCTTGCTTAACAAATCTTTTAGAATTTTTCCAAAGCGTGGTTGACGTTTACGATAGACATCGGGCGGTTGATGTAGTGTATTTAGATTTTCAAAAAGCGTTTGACGCCGTGCCGCACAAAAGACTCATTGAAAAAACTAAGGCTCAGAATGAGGGGTGTAGTAATAAATTGGATAGAAGAGTGGTTGCGAGGTAGGAAACAGAGGGTGGTCTTTGATGGAGCGGAGTCGTTTTGGGCTAATGTAGTGAGTGGCGTTTCTCAGTGTTCTGTATTGGGCCCCTTGCTTTTTCTTATATATGTTAACGATTTAGATGTCGGCCTTGTCAGTACAGTTTCAAAGTTTCGGATGACACGAAGCTAGGTGGTAGGGCTATTAATGACGAAGATAGAGGTAAAATCCAGGAAGATCTGAATAAAATCGTAGATTGGTCAGTCACATGGCAAATGAGATTTAACGTCGATAAGTGAAAAACTTTACATATAAGTTCGCGTAACGGTAATTTTGCGTATACTATGTCAGGGAAGGAGTTAACAAGCGTAGAGCAGGAAAATGATTTAGGAGTTATAGTCACTGGTGTTTTAAAAGTAGCGAAACAAAGTACAGCAGCGTTCAATAAAGCGAACAGAGTGTTAGGTTTTATAGCTCGGAATTTTGAGTACAAATCGCGTGATATTATAGTTCTTCTTTATAAATCATTAGTTAGACCCCATTTGGAGTACGCGATCCAATTTTTGAATCCGCATATGCGCAAAAATATAGACAAACTCGAAAGAGTTCAAAGACGAGCAACTAAGATGATTCCGTCGCTTAGGTCAAAGTCGTATGAGGATAAGCTTAAGGAGTTCAAATTGACTACACTCGAGACTAGAAGGCTAAGGGGTGATCAAATCCACGTTTTCAAAAATATGAGTGGGTTCGATAACATAGAGATAGCTTTTTCGAAATACCTCAATATAATGGGACTAGAAATATCGTGTGTAAGTTGACACGTAGAAGGTTCGAGACAGTAGTTGCCTAAAACTTTTTTACACATAGAATAGTAAATACTGTAGCTGGAATAGTTTGCCGGTAGAAGTAATTAGTAGCACGTCTATAAACGTGTTTAAAAATCGATTAGACTCATATGTTGATAGATTGGGTATAGTTTAAGGTAGTAAAGTTAAGGCTTTGTGTTTCGGAACCCACGTAAAATTGTAGGCCCTCTCCACCACCACGGAAGACATGCACAATACACAATTACGAACACAGTTAGGTAGACCAGCCATGAGTGGATCCTAGGTTCTTTGTTGGTCTGAAACATTTATAACATTATACACACACACACACACACACACATATATATATATATATATACATATACACACAAATATATATATTCATATATACATACAAATACATATATACATATGCATATATATACATATATACATATACATATATACATATATACATATACATATATACATATACAGACGTGGTTTATCAAGTGTCCAGTTTTTTCAATTGAATAAGTGGGTTTCGTTGAGGTGTCTTTAAAAAAAAGAAGTGTTTGGTGCATTCTTAACTAAATTACTTCATGTCACTAATCATTCATTAACGAAAATATTTCATCTATTGACTTTATTCAGTACTATATTATTTGATCAAACTAAGGATAGTGCACGTGGCTTGCCTTGTTTATTTTTCAAATCTATCAGAAAACGAGGAGTCATAAGGTTCATTTTCCCTTCCTTAGGGAAGTCAGGTTGAGTGTGGTCACACACCGTGGGAAAAAAGGAAAAAAGTCGGTCGAGTCGCGGACAGATACGTATTACTAATACTCTTTCTTTTACAGATCTTTTCGTCGGTAGCTTAATTATATATTAATTTAGTATAAATTTGTATTACAAGAATCTGTTTCTGCGTTTGAGGAACATTTTTGCGGGTTTGCTCACGTGACGGCGCAATTCAGCACGCGGTAGATCTACGTTGTAATTTATTAATTTCCAAGCGCTCGTTTTTTTGTTTTTTGTTTTTTAACTAATTAAGAGCATGGCATCCCCGTCAAGTACTTGCAGTCGCTGTGAAGGGAAATTTGCCGCTAACGCGTTTACAATGGTTAATAATAATGAACAGTTAGTTTGCAGTTGGTGCTCAAGCATGGAAGTGCTGAGGAACGAGTTAGAACGTAAGAGGGAGGCCAGAGTTAGGTTTGAAGAAAGCGTGATGCTCTTGACGGCAAAATTAGAATTCCTTGAGACTCCAGTTACGACCCCTCCTGCCTCAGTTTCTACTAATAATATAAATAGTACTATTAGCCCTCTCTTTTTCCCTAGTTCCCAACCCTTCGTTCGAGTGCGTAATGGAGCCCCATTGAGAAAACCTAAGACTTGTCTACCAGTAATAACAAACTATAAGTTTTCTGCTTTAGGTCTCGAAGATGCTGATGAACTGGAAATACGACTCGCTGGCGATTCCATTGCTCGAGGGTAGTTCGATGAATTCTGTGGGAGAAACCCTCGTCGTAGACCCCGTTACTGCTACCCTGGTGCAAGGGTGGAGGATATAACTAATAGAGTTGACCATTTTACAGACGGTACCGCTGAGGACACAACGTATGTTATTCATGTCGGTACTAATAACGCTTTAAATTCTAGATCGGAAGAACTGCTGGCTAGGTACAGGGACTTACTAGAGCGATTAAAGGAAAAAAGTAATAAGATTGTTTTAACAGGTATACTTCATCGAATTATCCAACGTAACGATTTCTACAGCAAGGTGACTTACATTAACAATAACCTAAAGTCTCTTTGCCAAGAGGAAGGAGTGCATTTTGCGAATTTTTGGAACAATTTCTACGGCAGGAGAGACTTGTTCCTCGGAGATGGACTTCATCTTAATGATGTTGGAGCTGCGCGTTTAGGAAGAATATTTCCTAATACTGTCTCTCCTTTTCAGGCTGCCGTAACTCGAACGGTCCCAGCATAAATTCCACAAATTTCCCCTGCGCTCGCGAAGGTGTCGCAATTACAAACAATTTGAAGGTTTATCCTTAAATGCTCGTAGTTTACGTAATAAAATAAACGAATTTTTTTCTTTATTTGCTTGTAAAGACTATGATTTAATTGCGATAAATGAATCGTGGCTTAGTACTGAAACACGTGACTTTGTAGGGTAGTAAAACAGAATAGGGAGGCGAGGAGGCGGTGTTATGTTTAATATGAAAGATAATATTGCGAACGTTATAGAAGTAAAGCACACAATTCCAGAACCAACAGATTCGACTATAGCAGAACTCAAATTGAACGATTTCAAACTTCTTGTTGCGATTATATATAGGGCCCCTAATCTGATACGGACGAAGCGTTATATCGTGAACTAAAGAGAATAAAAGGAAGTGAGCAGGCTTTAGTTATGGGTGACTTTAATTGCGCCAACGTGAATTACGATACAATGCAGGGAGACGCAGAAGGTAATCGTTTAGTTAATTTTCTCGAGGATCTACAGATCTACAGAAGCTAAGGCTAACAAAGACCCTAAGATCCACTCTAAGGTTAGCCCGAGAGAAAGGAAAGAGTAGGGAGTTAAGAGAAGAAAATAAGGGGTTAAGTAAGTAGCAACACCTATCACTCATGGATTAACATTCATTCAGAAAAAGAGAAAAAAGACTCACCATCATCATCCGCCGGGCGCTGCCTACAAGTCAGAAAAATAGTCGGTGAGAATAGGAAAGGGGTGAAAGATGAAAAGAAGTAAAATAAAAATACTTACAAACCATGCAAACACAGTCTTAACTCACAGTCATACCATGCAAACTGCAGACATGCAAGTAAAGAGAGTTACAGACATGCAAGTAAGGAGAGGATAAGAAAAAAAATAGGTAACGTTAAACAAAAAGTGGGTCAGTTTACGCTACGAGCTACATCTACATTCGTGTTAATCTAATTTTTTTTTTTTTTTTTGCTGGCATACACGCTGGCATGTCACAAGCTGGCATTAATCGTCAACAGACTCATCCCGAACACCCCAGAGCTCCTGTTGCTAATTGTTTTTTTTTATTTTAAGCAACGTTAATATTTTTAAAATGCCTATCTAAACGGTTCTTAAACATATTAACGCTGGTAGAGTGAACGACTGACGCGGGAAGATTACCTATTCCATTTATCAATTACTTTAAACGTAAAATTTTTTTTAGCGATATTAGAAATAAAACGTCTGCCACGCAACTTAAATTCGTTATTACGAGTATTCCTATTATCGAAAGTGAAGAGTTTGTCAAAATTTACGTTATCCATGTTATTAACGATTTTGAAAACTTCAATAAGCTCTCCCCTTAATCTCCTAGTTTCGAGTGAATGCAAGTCTAACTCTTTTATCCTATCTTCATAAGGCTTGTTGCGCAATGACGGAATTAGTTTCGTGGCACGACGCTGAACCCTTTCTAACCTATCAATATCCTCGCGCAAATACGGGCACCAAAACTGAACGGCATATTCTAAATGAGGCCTGACTAGGGACTTGTAAAGGGGCAATATAATATCCTTCGATTTAAATTCGAAATTACGCGCTATGAAGCCTAACATCCTATTAGCTTTTGCGCAAGACTCCAGGCACTGGTTCCTAACTTTTAAATCCTTAGATACGTACGCCTAAATCTACTTCCTCGTCAACGCTCGCTAACTCTCTATCATCCATCGTGTACGTGTAATTATTGTTACGAGAACCTACATGCAAAACTTTACATTTGTCTACGTTAAATTGCATCTGCCACTTATCCGTCCACTCCATAATCCTATTTACATCGTCTTGGAGCCTATTTCTATCGTCCTCGTTAACAACCTTACCGCCTATTTTAGTATCGTCCGCGAATTTTGACACGTTACTAGTCAATCCTACATCTATGTCGTTAATGTAAATTACGAATAGCAATGGGCCTAACACTGAACCCTGTGGGACACCGCTACCTACATCCAACCACCCCGATTCACTACCATTAACAACGACCCTCTGTCTCCTAGCACGAAGCCATTCCTCTAACCAGTTAGCTACCTGACCGCGTATACCGTGCGCTTTAACCTTCGCAATTAATCTTCTATGCGGAACTGTATCGAACGCCTTTTTAAAATCTAAATAAATAACGTCAGCCGCTCTATGCCTATCGTATTCGCGCACTATTTCGTTATAAAATTCTAACAAATTAGTTAAACAAGATCTATGGCGTCGAAACCCATGCTGACTACTATTAATCAAATCTCTACTTTCTAAGTGATCGATGATACGATCCCTAACTACGGATTCCAAAAGTTTACCGACAATTGACGTTAAGCTAATGGGCCTATAATTGCTAGCTACGTGCGGTCGCCTTTTTTAAAAATAGGCGTGACGTTAGCTAATTTGAAGTCTTCAGGAATAATCCCCGTTTCGAGTGACTGATTAAAAATCTTCGTTAAGGGGCCTACGATAACGTCTTTCAAATCTTTCAAATGTCTGGGATAAAAAGCGTCAGGGCCTGGAGCCTTGCTAACTTTTAGCCTATCGATATAATGCGCAATCTCACCCTCGTAAACAGTTATTTCATCCAAAATAGTCTCGCTACTAAATGGAACGATATCGTCCACGTCGGGGACATTATTTACGTCTTCTACGGTAAAAACTGTCGCAAAAAAGTTATTGAAAATACCCGCCATCGCCTGAGCGTCAGAAGCCAAAGCGCCGTTAACATCCACTAGAGGGCCTATGTTATCTTTTATCGGCTTACGATTATTGACGTATTCAAAAAACTTTTTGGATTATGTTTACTATCCGCAGCTATAAGTATCTCTAAATTACGCTTAGCATTCCTAACTGATCTTTTAACCTGACGTCTAAGCTCGATATATCTATTAAAGTTAGCTGCCGTGCCATTGCGCTTATTAAGTCTATACGCTGTTACGCTCGTTTATGAACTCGCCTATTTCCCTAGTCCACCACTTGGGCCTACCATGATTTCTAGCGCGCTTGGGCCTACGAGGAATAAACTCCCTTTCAATATTCATAAAACTTTCTTTAAACGCCTCCCAATGCAAATTTGTGTCATTACCCATAAATAAGTTATCCCAGTCCACTACTCTCATCCTATCCGCAAAACTATCAAAATTAGCCCTACGAAAATCAGGGACTTCTATTACGTTACTATCCTTAGTGTTTTCTATCGATAACTTAAACCTAAGAATTTGATGATCACTACATCCTAAACTCTCGCCTACTTCTAAACTATCGACTATATTTTCGCCGTTCGTCATCACCAAATCTAAAATATTGTCACCGCGCGTTGGTTCGGTAACTATCTGTCGTAAAAAATTATCCTCCATGAACTCAATCTCAAACCCTCCTCATTACCAGTAAAAGTCTCGTAATTAACATTAGGGCAGTTAAAGTCTCCGACAATTATACTATTCCGATTGTCAATAAAGTTACCAAGAAGTGAGTAAAATCTAGTATCGGTATCGAAGGGTTGAACGGGAGGTCTATAAACAACAACAAAATTAAAACTAATACTACGCGCCCTAACTTCAACGCATATCGCATTAATTGCTCGGAAAATCTATCTTAACCTCGATAGCCCTAAGGGAATTACGAATGTACAGCAAAACGCCGCCACCAAACCTATGTAACCTATCATTAGTAAAGAGTTTAAAACCCGGTATATCAAGTTCCCCCAACAAGTCCCGAGTCACGGTATTTAACCACGTTTCAGTGATAGCAACTATATCGTAGTTGCCGGAATAAATTATCGCCTTAAATTCGTTTAATTTATTTCTAATACTACGCGCGTTACAATAAAAGACGTGTAAGTTATTTTTTACCACGGGGCGGCGTTTTTAAACTATTTTTCACCCCGGGCCCGCGTTCCCCGGACCCACAACGTTTAAAGAAGGCTTCGACCTATACAGCTTTCGTACGTTTTCGTCTATTAACCTACCTAGCCTAGCATTACCTATTTCATTAAAATGCACCCCCATCTTTTATAAAAAGGCTAGGATCACTGAAATCGGACCACAGCTTTACGAAGGGTACATTTTCCTCAGCACAAATCTCTTCTAATTTAGTATACAAAAATATTGATTTTAACGTAATCCTAAGACCCAACCCGTGCCTAGGAGGAGTAATACCTAGAACTAAAGCCTTATCTGACCTCGCCTTCATAGACCTAATTAACCCCCTATATCTCTCCAAAAGGTCAGGCACTCTCGTATCGGGCCTATAAGAGTCGTTGCCTCCTACCATCGTCCACTTCGTCTCTAACTCTGTCAACCCTGGCCTCTCGGAGACAGACCCTCCTCCTCTTGGTTGGATGCCGTTCAACGAACTCTTTGTCCATGTGGCGCACTAAAGAGTCCCCAATTAAAATAGTTTCCCCCTCATTCACGTCCCTTTCCTAATGGGCGAAACGGTTCGAAACCTCGATAGGGGGGGGGATTCCTATCACCTAACGTACGCGGCCTAGCTACACCCTTAACTTCTCTAAATCCCTCCCCATCCATTACTCTCGGACCAACCATAACCCCTTCCTCAACTCTATCCAACCTTCCCGACAAGCTACCTAAACTAGAAACTAGGTTACGCACCTCACCCTTCGAATTACTAACGTCTTCAACGTTAGTATTGGTTCGGCTTTCGTCAACCGTAGCCCAACTCCTGCCCTCATCAAGCGTTACAAGTCTTGATGTCAACTATTTCCTCCATTAACTCGCAAAAGAAACAAACTGATCTCTCGGTAATTGTCATAGGACTGCCGTTATAATCTTTAAATTCCGAATACTACCGGTACACCCTACACCTAACACACGACGCTTTCTGCGACGGCATCGCGCAGTTAAAAATTAGTTTATAACCGTCACAAGTTCAAATTAAATTAAGCCGGCACGCTATGAAAACTTCTAAATCGCTAAAAACCACTAATATTCAATTACTTAACTATAACAATGTGAATATAAACGCAAGTATATAAAATTCAAAACTTTCCAAAAGTAAAATTCTTAGCAATATGCAAAAGGTTGGGGAACCTACGAGGTTGGACAGTATTTTAGATTTAGTAATAACTACAGATGATAGGCTAATTTCTGATTTTCAAGTAATAGAACCGTTAAGCAATAGCGATCACAATATGGTAGAGTTTCTCCTCTCAGTAAGTCACTCAAAATCAGCTAACTCGACTAAAATTCCTAACTTCAAGCACGCGGACTTTTGTAAATTTCCAAACAAATTGTCACACGTCAATTGGGAAACGTAATGGGGAACTCCAACGCAAAACTAATGTGGGAATCGTTTGAAACAGTATTTACGACTATAAATGAGGATGTGTACCGTACAAAATTAAGCGTGCGAAAGTAAATAACTAGCCCTTGTGGTTTACTTCTAGAGTAGGAGACATTATAAAGAGTAGAGATAGGGCTTATAGGCTACATAAGTGCGATAAAGACAATTTGTGGGTACGAAACAACTACATATCTCTAAGGCGTGAAGCGAAAAGTGTGATAAAAAAGTCCAAGCGCGAATTTGAAATCTCCATAGCTCGTGACGGTAAAGAAAACCCCAAGCGATTCTTTCAATACGTCAACAATAGAAATCCAGTAAAAAGTGTCTTGGTGCCGTTGAAAAATGTTAACGGAGATCTAGTTTCTGGAAACAAGCAAATGGCTACCTTGCTAAACGAATTCTTTACGTAAATTTTTACTATAGTAGCTGTAACGAATATCCCTACGGTCATAGACATAATACCCTTTGATAATGGTAATATTTTGGATAATATTGTGGTTAGTGAAGGGGAGGTAATGCGCTATATTGATAAAATGAAAACGCGTAAATCACCGGGGCCGGATTCCATATATCCTATACAACTAAAAGAATTAAAAGATAGCATTGTTGTGCCGCTAACAAAGATTTTTAATGCGTCTATTTCTGAGGAGTGCGTACCAGATAATTTCAAGATAGCAAACGTAACACCTATCTTTAAGAAAGGCGATAAAGGTGCGGCGGGAAATTATAGGCCAATCAGTTTAACGTCTGTTGTAGGTAAGCTACTGGAATCAATAATTAGTAGGCTGACCATACGTACCGTTTTGAACGGGACAGTACCGTTTTGTATGGGTTTTTGTATGGGTTCGGTCACTGAAGAATAATTGTAAGCTCAAGATGTTTATGTACTTACTTTTTCATGAATACAGAATATTACATAGCCCCCGTCCCTTTTTTGCCATCCCAATGTACCGTTTTTGTCTCAAGGAAATATGGTCAGCCTAATAATTAGGGATCGTATAGTCGAACACTTAGAATTGCATAACTTAGTTAGAAATACGCAGCACGGTTTTAGGCGAAATAAATCTTGCTTCACTAATCTTTTAGAATTCTTTCAAAGCGTGGTTGACGTTTACGATAGTCATCGGGCGGTTGATGTAGTGTATTTATATTTTCAAAAAGCGTTTGACACCGTACCGCACAAAAGACTCATTGAGAAAACTAAGGCTCATGGAATCAGGGATGTAGTAATAAATTGGATAGAAGAGTGGTTGCGAGGTAGGAAACAGAGGGTGGTCGTTGATGGAGCATAGTCGTGTTGGGCTAATGTAGCGAGTGGCGTTCCTCAGGGTTCTCTATTGGGCCCTTTGCTTTTTTTTTTATATATATTAACGATTTAGATGTCGGCCAAGTCATTACAGTTTCAAAGTTTGCGGATGACATGAAGTTGGGTGGTAGGGCGATTAATGACGAAGATAGAGGTAAAATCCAGAATGATCTGAATAAAATCGTTGATTGGTCAGTCACATGGCAAATGAGATTTAGCGTCGATAAGTGCAAAATTTTACATATACGTTCGCATAACGGTAGTTTTGCGTATTGTATGTCAGGGAAAGAGTTGATAAACGTAGAGCAAGAAAAAGATTTAGGTGTTGTCGTCATTGGTGATTTAAAAGTGGCGAAACAGAGTAGAGCAGCGGTCAATAAGGCGAACAAGGTGCTAGGTTTTATAGCTCGGAATTTTGAGTACAAATCGCGCGATATTATTGTTCCTCTTTATAAATCATTAGTTAAACTCCATTTGGAGTACGCGATCCAATTTTGGAATCCGCATATGGAAAAAGATAGAGATAAAATCGAAGGAGTTCAAAGACGAGCAACTAAGATGATTCCGTCGCTTAGGTAGAAGTCGTACGAGGATAGGCTTAAGGAGTTAAAATTGACTATACTCGAGACGAGGAGGCTAAGGGGTGATCTAATCCAGGTTTGTAAAATTATGAATGGGTTCGATAACGTAGATAGAGAGAGCTCTTTCGAAATATCTCTATATAATAGGACTAGAAATAACGGGTGTAAGTTGACAAGTAGAAGGTTCGAGACGGCAGTTGCCAAAAAAAAGAATAGTAAATAGCTGGAATAGTTTGCCGGTAGAAGTAATTAGTAGCACCTCCATAAGCATGTTTACGAATCGATTAGACGCATATGTTGATAGATTGGGTATAGTTTAAGGTAGTAAAATTAAGGTTTTTGTGGTTCGGAACCAACGTAAAATTGTAGGTCCCCTCCGACACCACGGAGGGCATGCGCAATACACAACTACAACCACAGTTAGGTAGACCAGCCATGAGTGGATCCTCGGGTCTTTGTTGGTCTGAAACATTATAAGTCAAGTGCATAGGCAGTGGCGTATCAAGGGGGGGCGAGAGGGGCGACCGCCCCGAGCGGCACTTCCCGAGGAGCGGCAAATTACTGTCAGGCGGGCGCAGTATGCAAAATTTTGGGTTTTTATGTTTTAAAATGCAAACCTCCAAAAAATTATATCTCATCATTGTCGCGCGTTATTTGTGTACAAAATATCCATGGTTTTGATGAAAAATCATCATTAAATGCTATATATGCCACCTCAATGCCACTATTTCCACAAATAGTTGCGTTAAATTTTCACATCGGAAACGTTGCCAGCCTTATTTTTCAGACTTTCCCTATATTATTTAGGTTAGGCTTTGCATTCTTTGAGCTTTGATGATGTTAATAATTAATTGTTGTTTTATTTTGCAGATACCCTACTGAATTAGCAAACATGAGCAAACGACAGAGACTGAGTGGTGCTGCATACAAGAATCTTCGCGAAAAAAAAGAGGAGGAAGGCAAGCGTGCTGCTAAGCGATTTCATCAGTTAATGGGATTCTCAGACACACCTTCAGTGCCTTCTGGGAAGCAAGGAGATCAACCGCAATGTGATATATCTTTAGAGATAGATGTTCAAGCGGCAACTTCAAGTGAACCCCCAAATAATCAGGATCAACCCTCATCTACATCACAAAGTCACCCACCCACCCATCACCCACAGAGTCTGTTTAACGATTCTGGCAACTGGCCCGTTCCAATGACGGACAATTTGAGAATCGAACTCATTAAACGTGGACCATCACATTTGAAAAACATGAATGGACCCTTTCCAGCTGATTCAAACAATAGGTCAATGTCAAAAGTTTGGTATTTCAAAACTTTGGAAAATGGCGAAAAAATTGAAAGGTCATGGCTAATCTTCTCACCTTCAAAATGTAGTTTGCATTGCTTTTGCTGTCATCTCTTCAACAACATCTCCAGTGCATTTGGAAAAGAAGAAGGATTTTTTGCCTGGAGGAAACTGAATCCAAGAGTACCTGAACATGAAAACAGTCCATATCATACCCGATGCTTTGAACAATGGAAAGAGTTGTCTATGCGCCTTCAGTTGAATGCTACAATAGATAATGCACATCAGTTGCAAATAAAACATGCTACTGCTAAGTGGAAAGAAATACTGAGACGAATTTATGACTGCATCATGTTCTTGGCAAAACAAGATCTTGCATTCCGAGGGCACCGAGAGAACTTAAATGAAGAAGCTGGGCTAGCTGGCAATTCTGGAAACTTTTGGAGTTAATAAAACTAATGGGCAAATATGACCCAGTAATTAGGGAACATCTTACAAAAATACGAATGACTGACAAGATATCCTCTACGTATTTGTCACCTAACATTCAAAATGAGTTCATCACACTAATCGGCTGTAATGTTCGAAAATGTATAATTGATAATGTGTCTAGTGCAAAGTACTTTGCAATAATTTTCGATAGTACACCAGATATATCGCATATTGATCAGATGTCCCAGGTAATTCGCTATGTGTCGATTAAAGATGGTAATGTAGAGGTGAAGGAATCCTTCGTTGATTTTATTAAATTAGAGGGGAAGACTGCTGAGGCAATTACTGATCTCATTGTCACTAAGCTCCGTGAGGATGGGCTGGATATCCAGAATTGTTATGGTCAAGGGTATGACAATGCTGCTACGATGGCAGGTATTCATCTTGGAGTTCAACGCAGAATTCTTGATGTTAGCAAACACGCTGTTTTCATTCCTTGCAATAACCACTCGCTGAACTTGGCTGGAGTTCATGCCGCAGGACTGAGTCCTAATGCTGTAACTTTCTTTGGAACAATTGAACGAATTTTCGTCTACTTTTCTTCCTTTACTCATCGTTGGGATGTCTTAACAAAACATTCCAAAATCACTGTCAAGCGAGTCTCTGATACGCGGTGGAGTGCTAAGTATGATGCTGTTTCTAGTCTTAAGAAGAACTTGACTCATGTTGTTAGTGCCTTGGAAGAACTGAGTGAAGGGGTCTCCGAAAATCTGGACACAAAGGGCGATGCTGAAGCTCTGTTGACCTCCATCATGTCATACATATTCATTGTGTACTTATTTTTCTGGGATCCAGTGCTGAAAGAAATCAATGATGCTCAGCTATATTTTCAAAGAAAGGGACTTCCTTTGGACCAGTGTGCATTAAAAATGAACTCTTTATCCGTGTTTTTAACTAATGAACGAGAGGCAGTAGTATCAAACGCTGCAGATGCCGCCGAAGAGTTCTGTAATGAAATGGATATCAGTGTAGACCACAGAGTCAGGAGACGGAGAAGAATGCCTGGAGAGCAAACTCGTGATGCTGGATTGACCGTGCAAGAGGATGTACGCAGAGAATTTTTTGAAATCATGGATCGTTTATTAGCAGAAATTGAAAAACGCACAGTTTGTCTTAAAAACACGAATGATCGCTTTGAATTTCTGTCTCCTTCGTACCTTTTGAATCAGTCCAAAGATGAAGAAATTAATACCAAGGTCAATAATTATTCTTCCATCTACAATGACATTAATCCAGGAAGTCTACTGGAAGAAATAAAGCGTTTGCGCAGACATTTGCACAGTTTCGAAAGCATAAGCGTCGACGATGATCCAAAGAACTGGGATATGTTAAAACTACTTCAGTGGATCGTTAAATGGGATCTAGTGGAATCTTTGCCTCATATAACAATTGCCCCCCGGATCTGTCTAACTACATGCATGTCCGTGGCAAGTTGCGAACGAAGTTTCTCGAAACTGAAACTTATAAAAACTTACCTCAGGTCAACTATAAGTCAATCTAGACTGAGCAATTTGGCGATTATTTCAATTGAACGCGAAGTTGCAGAGACAATGGATATAGAAAAAATCATCCATGAATTTTCTGTTATGAAAGTCCGAAAATTTAACTTGGCATTATACATTATATAGTTATTGTTAAAATTATGTAGTGTATTATGTACGGTACATTATGTAGTATTGTTAAAATTGAAGTTGCTTTATTTAAGTTTTTCTTCCAATAAAAGTTTTGTTTAGAAGTGTATTTTTGTAAAGGAATTGTTTTTAAAATTGAAAATTGTTGCAGGGGGGGGGGCCTTGGCACTTTCGCCCCGAGCGGCAAAAAGTATTGGTACGCCTCTGTGCATAGGTGACTATGTGAAGTTATTTCCTTGCATCTTTATGGCTGGAATCTGGTTAAAGGTACTTGTGATAATTGACCAGCGCAATAAAGTACTCGAAGCCCGCAAAGCAACTATTGACATTGAAGTGGCCAACATTGAAAGCTTATTGACAGATCTTAAGGAACTGCGGAAAAAATGGAAGTCAATTCTTACTGAGGCTAAATTAGTTGCAAATAACATGAATATTCTGCACTACTGCCTGCAAAAAAGAAAAACCAGCATCCAGGGGTAATGATGATCCTTTGCCTAGTAGTGAGGATCTGGACAATGAACCTGTAGAAGAGACAAATTTCAGAAGGAACACATTTTATAAGATCACAGACTGTCATTGCTGGTCTGCCAATGAAATCAATGAGACCTATTCTTTTTTGTGGCAATACCTTGCTGTATCAGAGAGTGACCTGCACTCAGAACTATGGATTTTGTTGCTAAGTACAAAACTGATGTATCAGAAGAGATAGTGGAAGAAATGAAGCATCTCAGGCTATCCACAGAGCCAACTTTGGTGATACTGCACTAAACCATTTGATCTTTTAAATGACCTACACAAACTCAAGCTACATCCACTTTTCCCAGATGTTTCTGTAACTCTTCGAATATTCTACACTATTCCAGTGAGTGTTGCAGAAGGTGAGAGAACATTTAGCAAACTACCATTTCCCAAGAAAGACTGACAAATCTGGGAATATTACCAATAGAAAGCCAGTTGGCTCGTTCTTTGAATTTTAACGAAATTAGTGATCATTTTGCCAGACAGAAGGCAAGGAAAGTTCATTTCTAATCATGAGAATTGAGTAAAGTGGATTATTGTCTATTTGTTTTTTATTTATAGTTTATTTATTTTTATTTATTTACTTTGTTTAGTTATTTATTTTATACAAACTGTACACTCGCAGACAATAGTTACGTAACTTGCATTCATCACGATCTAGATTAAAATGCTCTGTAGCTTTTAGATTTCAAATTACATCCATCAGCTGTTGGAACTATCGAGATCTGAATAGTTGAAGAAAATATAGATGGTATTGATGCATGTGGTTTTATATCCCCTAAGGAAGTTAAGGCTACAGAGCATTTTAATCTACTGTACATGATGAGGAACAGAAATGTCTGCGGGTGTACCTTATATGAGCAGAGTGTGTCTTGTTTTATTATTAATTTATTATTTACGTTGGCTTATGGTTTACATTGTTATCCTTATGTCATGTGACATATATATGAAGGGAGGAGGGGCTGAGTTGCGATTATGTTCAAAGGTTCAAACTTATCTTTCCCAGGGGCCTTGGCCAGCTCTCGGAGGTCCTGACTGTGGACACAACTTTTCTCTTAAGAATCTCCCAACTTTCCTCACTTCACCCTGCAAAAGAAAAATAAATTTGTGAAAAACAAACCGCCTAAACTATAAAATGAATTTTTAGTTAGACCAAGACCAGAAGAGAAAAACAAACAAAGTTGTACCTTATGAACCTTATGAACCTTATGTTGTTTCGTGTGTTGGTCTCTCTTCACACGGAGGTCAAGCTGGTGGCCCCGCCTCTTGTACTCCAATTTTATTTCTTGAGACTGTCTGCGTAGGTCACCCAACCAATAAGATGATCCCCAAAGCAAAACAGCATCACTATAAGCCTAAGGAAATCCATAAACATTAATATGAAAACTATGCAAGTGTAGATATTAGTATCATAATACCTAACTTCAAAATATGCAGATTTGAGGTTTGCAGAATCACTGTTTGTGCAGAAAATCCAAACGGGTGTGACCATAAAATATAACGAACTGAATTGAAAATAAAAAATTTTATTAGCTGGAAAATAATTTCAATACTACACATAATAAGAGTAAAACCCTAAAAACAAAAAAGTGTAAAGGTAAAAATACAATTAATGAAATTACAATAAAAATGTTAACTGGAGTTATATGTAGAAAAGCATTTTCACACCATGAGACCCATGGTTTAGAAGATTAAATGACAGGACTGATGAATAGCGTGGATAATTTATTCGATCAACTGAGTTTAAAATTCTTTTAATTAAACTGTGGTGAGCACGTCTTGTTACCTCCGGTAGGCTCGAGACATTGTGGTTAGCAAATACACTGAGCGGCAGAAAAATCGGCCCACTTGGAATATCGCGAAAAGCAAAAAACTGGGCAAGCTTCTATTTATAAAAATTTGAAAATTTGAAAATATAGTCTATGAGGCAACCAAATAACGAAACAAAACAACGTCAACTGCGAACACACAGCTGTAACGAATTTTCGACTTCTTTTAAGAATTCGACAGTCTGACATTCAGTTGCTCTTAGACTGCTAGTGCCACTTTTTTCTTCCACTAGTTGGAGTAGGCATTTGCGTTTAGTAACAGAGAGACTTCTAATTCTTTTGGGTTTCAGAATTGGCCATTTACAATGGATTTGAGTGTCGTGAACGTCGCAAGAGTCGTCGCCGTAATTGAAGATGGTCGGAGCCAGCGTTACGTCGCCGATGCGCTGGGAATTCCAAGAACAACGGTTCGACGTGGCTACCAACGTTATGTGGAGACAGGAGAGTACACCCGAAGACCAGGATCTGGAAGATCGCGCTGCACATCTGCCCGTGACGATCGTTTCATCGTCTTGACTGTTTTGCGAGATCGTCGCTTGACTGCCACAAATGTCAGCAATGAGCTGGAAAGGTCTCGAGACATCAGTGTATCGGAGCGAACCGTTAGAAGGAGACTTATAAAAAGTGGCTGACATGCTAGATGTCCACCAATGGGCCCGGAATTGCTCCCACACCACCGCAATGCTCGTCTTGCTTGGCGGAATTTGTAGTTTGTATTTGGTATTTGGAGTATGTCATAGTAATTCCATGGATCACTTTAACATATTGCTTCGCAAAGTATTCGGGAAGCAATATGTTAAAGTGATCCCTCCTGGGAAGCAATATGTTAAAGTGATTAACACTGGGAAGCAATATGTTAAAAAGAGAAAGGTTGGTTGGTTAGAAAGAGGTTGGTAATCTAGGAGATAACCTACCGACCGTAAACAAAGCTATAAATGCCCTAACTGGGCATTCTTTATATATTTAATGTATGTTAACTGAATGCCCGGTTAGGTCAACTGAGTGTCCGGTTAGGTCAACTGTACGCCCTTGATGATTGGTTAGGTTAAGTCGTGATATTTTCGTTAGTTTTAACGAACATATCACAACTTAACCTAACCAATCGTCAAGGGCGTATAGTTGACCTAACCGGGCATTCAGTTAACCTACATTAAATATATAAAGAAAATGAAAGGATGCAAAAAGGAGCGACTCAACTCGTACTTGTAGCAAATGATGTGGCGTGACGGATTCTTCCGAAATCCATTTTTTACTTTGTGTTATCATATAGCGCAACAATTCTAATAAATTTACTTTCAATCTAATATTTTAACATGTTATGATTTACTTTTTATGCCTTTACTTTCTTAAAGCGAAAATTTTTTATCGTACTCCTTATCCTAAATATTGGGAAGCAATATGTTAAAGTGATATACACTGGGAAGCAATATGTTAAAGAGAGGTTCCTGGGAAGCAATATGTTACAGTGATCCAATTCCATAACTAATGTGAAGTGTTTCTTTTCCATATTTCTAGGGTCGACCTGAAACACCCTGTATATATATATATATATATATATATATATATATATGAAAATTATTTCACGAAAGTGACACGTAAAAAATATTTATGATGAATAAAACCACGAAGGGAAAAGAAACACAAAGTGGTACTTTGTGTTTCTTTTCCCTTCGTGGTTTTATTCATCACATATATATATATATACAGGGTGATTCAAAAGTCAGGTTACATAGGGATATACAGTATTATGTAATGAGACAGGGGAATAGTCACATCACATGTTCTATATGGCCACCGTTAACGGCAATGCACTTGTGCAGCCAGCTAGGCATATCACATCAATGCGCTCCTCCTTCGATAACATCTCATAACTCATTTTCCTGCAAAGAAACAGAAAAGCCGTATGTAACCTGACTTTTGAATTACCCTGTGTGTATATATATATATATATGGAATTAGGGTCTTATTTCGTCTACCGACGAAGCAATTCTTAATAAAGTTTCTACAAATTTTGAACGTGACGTAACATTTCGCCCCATCTATTTTATGTTAACAATTTTGCATCTAACGTTTTTTAACTTTTTGTATGATGGATATTTTTCATCACTTACTAGAAATTTATGTCTATTTTCACTGATTAGGCGCAAGCGTGAACAATGAAAGCATGACTATAAAAACAGAAAGTAATTGCTCGGATTGGGCTTTATTTTAAGGTTTTAAGTTATTTCTCGTAAATACCATAAACTGTAATATTTTTAATATAAAATTAAAATTCATACTGTGTATGTTTTCGTGCATGCATTAATTACATCAAAGAAATTAAATGCATATTGTATTCATGGCCTAAGGCTGAATACTACGAAATGTTAAGACTGCCTACAAACTTTCGTAAAGTGAACAATCCGTCCATCGAGAAATATTTTTAGTTGTTTTATTTTTGTAAGTGAAATTTTTAAATGTAGATAAAATATATTTACCTAAAAAAAGGTTGTTTAATGAAATTGTAATGTAAATCGAGACTACATGTTTGTTTCTATACATATATAGTGGGCCTAGTTTTAGCCGAACGAGGTGATACTGCTTAATTTGGTGCTAATGATTAGTTGATGCAATGATTGATTGTTAATATGACAGGCTGGGTCAATAATTTATGATGTCAACAATATCACCAGTCGAAGGTAGCTAATGGAGTAGGCCTACTATAACAAATTTTGAGTGATACGAATTGCTTCGAGGTCACCAGCTTGGATTACACCTAAGCAAATATAGTTAAGGTTATGAAAAGCACCTTATGGTTTTGTATTTAATTAAGAAAATAAATCGGTTATTTGTTCACAATGAAAAACAGTAACAAACAATAATTATAGTGCTTAACAATTATATAACGGCATTTATATTATGAAAAAGTCTGACTGAGGATTAGTAAATGAGAAAAAGCATTATACAGATCAATTGTTAAGAAATACGCTCGTTTATGAGAGGCTAATGGTATGCTAAAATGGGACACAGCATGAAATATGAAAACTAGTATTTACAGAAATTATGCATGTACGTTATGATACAACAAATAGATTATGTAACACGCTGATTATGAATAAACACAGAATAAATGATGCAGCCTAAGAATTATGGAAATTAATGACGTGCGTTTATGGTGCTCTTTAGGTCACTGCTTATGTAGGCCAGAGTTACGCAGTAATGGAATACTAAAGAAGATGCTGTAGCCTAATGATAATTGGGAGAAATGCTATGACAATGATTATACGAATATCATTTATATACAGGCAATTATATGATGCTAAGTGATTACACATAAATGGAACATAGAAACAAGATTCTGTGGCCTAATGATAATTGGAAGGGATGTACTAAGTTGATACACCGTAAATGAATTAGGCCTTCAGTAAGAGAATACTTAAATCTATCACATAAATAAACGGATGTAAAGTATTTATGGATGATATGAATGAACACAATAGCAGGATGCTACACGGAATTACGGTACTGGAACGGCACTCAGATTAGGACATCGGCCTAACGCGTTTCAACGAGAGTCAGTTTGACCGAATTATAAAACACTGCGTTTATAGCCTACTCATCTGCGGTTCACTGGTGTGGGCTTTACGTTATTGTTTTTAGGAAAAGAGACAAGGCTTACCAGGAAGAGGGTGATACCTCTAGGTTGAGGAGTTGCTTGGAGGTTGGCCTGTTGAACTAATAGGTTCGAGGTGTCGTTGACCGTCCGATTGAAGTTTGTTGAATGGGCGCCGGTCGCCTGTTGTTGCCTCTTGAGATGCAAGATGTGCCTGAAGGTTGATCTTGTAGAATGTAGGCCCGGGGTTCTTATGACCGTCCCTTGGAAGTTTGTTCCGTAAGTTAAGGTCTTCACTGTGAAGTGTTGACGGGGATAATGGATTCTCGTTGACAGCCGTTTTTCGTTAAGCGGTGAAAGCCGAACCGATGTGAAGTGATTTGGGTTTGTAGCTTCGTCGTCGAGTCACATAATGTGTCCACCTTGAGGATGTCTTCTCGTAGCGTCTTGAGCTTTGCTGGTGCTCTCGAGGGTGATTGTTAACCAGTTGAGGTGTGGTGAAAAAGGCCAATGAAAACGCCTACAGCAGGAAAGACTTCGCTTACTTCGAGTGATGATGCGTTCTTGGGTGAAAAGTGTTGAAGTGGGCCTTGAAGAGAGCCGGCTAAAACTGAGGCTGTAACGACGTGTAGGATGAACTTACGAGATGAACGCACGAAAGGAGTGAGCGCGAATATGAGCTGACTGCGCCTTTTATAAGGTCAGGGACATACGCATGTTTCGAGGCTAGTCATTGTTTTTTTTTTTTAAATGACGTGTGTCGTCTAACGATGTTTTGGAGATAACAGGGAAAAGAATTCCTATGGCTTTTCTTTGTCTGTTTTCTGTCTGTAGTTGTCTGTTCCATTACACATATATAACGTGCATAACTGAAGAAATGGTTTTCAAGTTACTGTAGTGTTAAATGAAGAAATCGTAATATATAAATTGGAGCAAGTGTAGTTTATAGGGTGGCCATTTATAAATGAGGACACTGCGTATGTGGCCGTACGTTAACATATATATATTATATATAAATATATGTTAACGTACGGCCACATACGCAGTGTCCTCCTTTTTGGAAATTTGGAAATGGCCACCCTAAGGACAGAATGCTCAAAAGGCGGACTGTCCGCCTAAAGCCGGACGTCTGGCCACCCTAGTAGTTTACGTCCTCCTTTAAAACTAACGAAAATATTATGACTTAACCTAACCAGTCGTCAATATATATATATATATATATATATATATATATATATATATATATATATATATATATATATATAATATATAAAATGACGATTGGTTAGGTTAAGTCGTAATATTTTCGTTAGTTGTAACGTTTTATTTGATTAGGTATACGCGGACAAAGTTGGGGAACGCAAACTACACTAGGATAATGTAGGGGAACGTAAACTACACTAGGCACCACAGGGGGACGAAACTACCGGGTCAGGACAAAAGCCCACTAGGACAAAAGCTCCCTGGACAAATTGCTGGGTAGGGGAAGTCAGGTGTCACATCTAATCTGAAGCATCAGTTCCACTTCAGCCACCGTGGTGTTAAGGTTATGGGCTGTTAGTTTGAATCTACACGTCTGTCAGTTAACCATATATATATATATATATATATATATATATATATATATACAGTGGTACCTTGTTACTCGAATTTAATTCGTTCCTGGAGGCGGTTCGACTAATGAAAAGTTCGAGTAACAAACTAATTAATTGCCTTTAAATTAATAGAAATAGAAATAATGCGTTCCTGGACCCCCAAACTCGAATTTTAAACTTTAAAATATGCTTTAATTATACAAATTATTATATAATTATTCTAATTTATTAATTTTATTAATAATTAGTAATAATAATTAATAAAATTAATAAAATTTAAAGTAAAAAAGGTAAAAAAGTAAAAAGTAAAAAAGGTTTTAAGTGTACTTACCAGAAGGAGGCTTGATGATGGGCTTGGTTGGAGGAGGAGGAGAGGGAGGTAGGTTCTTAGAACCTTTTGGAAGGTGAATCACCTTCCAGAAGAACGTCAGGAACGTCCACTTCGGGTTCCGACGTAGAGGGCTTGATCCAGCGTTCGAGTGTAACCTGACGTTGACGACCCTTCAAAATGTTCGAGTAGTGGCGTATAACATTGTCATTGAAAATATCAACACATCTGTCTGAAATTGCCTTGTTAGGGAACGTCTCCTCTAAATGGCCTGCACTGCCTCCTAATGGCTGAGGAGTTTCTTGATCTTCTCAGAAGGCAGGTTCTTCTTTTCTTCCTCCTCCTCCGTAGCGGAGACCTCATCTTCAGCCTCTTGCTTGTTCTGCTCAAGGAGGTGCTTGAGCTCATCTGTGGTCAGCTCCGTCTTGTGCTCATCCAGGAGCTCCTCCACGTCGTCGGCATCCATCTCCAGGCCCATGGACGTCCCTAGAGACACTATGGCAGGAACAACAGGTGCTTCCTGGAAGACCTCAAAGTCGCGATCAGCTACACATTCCCGCCAAAGCTTCCTCCAGGCGAGTTCAATGTCCTGGTAGTCACAGCAGCCCAGGATTTGACGATGATCCGGATGGCATGAAGGATGTTGAAATGATCCTTCCAAAAGTCTCTGAGGGTCAAATCGGTCCCATTCGTCACATCAAAGCATCTCTCGAACATGCTCTTAGTGTAGAGCTTCTTAAAGTTAGAGATGACTTGCTGGTCCATGAGCTGGATAAGGGGGGTGGTATTGGGGGGCAGAAACTTTATCTTGATAAAGTCATGTTCTACCAACAAATCTTCTTCTAAACCAGGAGGATGGGCAGGGGCATTATCCATCACAAGAAGAGCCTTGAGGGGAAGACCCTGCTCTTCAAGGTACGACTTCACATGAGGGGCGAACACCTCAGTGACCCACTCAAAAAAGAATAGCCTCGTAACCCATGCCTTTGAATTCGAGCGCCACATCACATTCAAGTCTGTTATCCTGACGTTGTTTTTCTTGAACATCCGAGGATTTTGCGAGTACAAATATACTGTACGCGCATTACGCCTCGGGCGTTCGAGTAACGGAAATACGCTCGAGTAACGAGTCCCTATTTTTTTATATTTTCCGAATTTTTCGGTTCGAGTAACGATTTGTTCGAGTAATAGGTCGTTCGAGTAACGGGGTCACCACTATTCATATATATATATATATATATATATATATAATATATATATATATAATATAACTATTGGTCTTTTCCGTTTGGGGGCTTGCAGCGAATTTTAATGAAAATCGGTATACAAATATGATTTTGGTCACTGATTTCAAAAATAACTTTCTTGTTTTGGAGAAATGAAAAACAAACATATTAGAGCACTTTAAATAATTAATGTGTTTTAACTAGCTTCAACTAGTTAGAGACGATTGTATTAAATTTAGCCAGAGTCACAAATTGCCGGTCACAAATTTGCCGGTGCTCTCGAAGAATACGAAGAATACGTCTTTTGAAGGATCCCGGCAGATCTGTAAACGTAGCAGAAAAAATCAAGAATTAATGCCCGGTTAGGTCAACTGTACGCCCTTGACGATTGGTTAGGTTAAGTTATGATATTTTCGTTAAAAACACATTAATTATTTAAAGTGCTCGAACATTTGTTTTTCATTTCTCCAAAAAAGAAAGCTATTTTTTTAAATCAGTGACCAAAACTACATTAGTCTACCGATTTTCATTAAAATTCGCTGCTAGCCCTCAAACGGAAAAGATCCTAAAGCAGGACTTTTCGGAGGCCAATATCCTAGGGGGCTTTTGTCCTAGAGGGCTTTTGTCCTACACTCCGTAAACTACACTTGTTCCTAAAAATTTAATTTAAGTGAATTCAGTTAGGTTTCATTTATCTATACTACTTCAGTGGTTCTCGTGCTGCCTTATAGATTGTACGTATCACCAGTAACAAGAGTACTGGGAAATTATATTTAATGTCAGATGTGATCTCCGTCATTTCATGTACGTTTGGAGCTCGGAGACCCGTTTACGCTTCAAATACTTCATAACTGAAAGTACTGTACATTTAGCATCAGATATACCCTAGGGTTTGAAAGTAGGAATCACCTGAAGGTCAGGGCTCCATGTATTCTTGTTTTTTGCTTTACAGTACCAAATATAATATAAATTAAATTGAATGCCCGGTTAGGTCAACTGTACGCCCTTGACGATTGGTTAGGTTAAGTCGTGATATTTTCGTTAGTTTTAACGAATATATCATTTGGTAATTGAGGCTGGGGGCCACGAGCTTCAGGTGATCCGAAAGTAGTGTAGATGAAACGTACATTTTTTACAATGTAATTTTTGAATCGCTCATCATAAATTGATGAAACTTCACGCATATATAGACGATCATAAGAAGATGTGGTGTGATCAAGACTTGGGTCCCTGCATTAAAGGTCAATGTAACAGATAGAGGTAAAAATTCAACTGAAGCTTCACGGCATACTCTTTAATTACTAAAGATAGATAAATGAAAATTCACACACACACACACATGTAAATGACCATAAAGTGACGTGTCTTGAGGAGGAATCAGGTTTTTGTACCAAAGTCAAGATCACAAATATAGGCAAGGACGTTGCCGAAAATTTCGACGTAGTTCTTGAAGTAACTAAAATTAATATGATGATTCTGCGAATATATTTTCGAGATTTTTGTAGGATTTTTCATACTTTCAACCGAAGGGTTTATTATTGCCATATCATCAGCATAAGCTAAGTTATCCTCGTGTTAAATATACCACTGGTGCTCATACTGTGGTTAGGGGACCGGCACCATAAATTATTCTATAATTTATGGTGCCATAATATTTGTCATAGTTTTCAAAGTCACCTTAGTTGTTCAGTCACCCCACTCTGAACAACTAAGGTGACTCTGAACACTATGAAAAATATTTTTAAGTTTTATAAATAGTACCATAACTTAAATACCAATATTGTAGAAACAAAATTCGTCAAATTTGAGAGGAATATAATAAGGTGGTAGATTTTTCATTAATTTTAAACTGTTTAAAGTCACCTCCGAATGGTACCAAGGTTTTTCAAAACTAGTTACGTAAAATAGGGACTTTTTTTAAATTCCAAAATATATACTGATTTATAATTATTATTATAATTATTATAATTATTATTATTATTATTATCTGACGGACTGAATTTTAACAAATTCATATTTGTTAAAATTTCCATTTTTAAAGTCATTCACTGGGTTACCTTTTCATAATTAATCTGTTGGTCCTTGGTACTAATAATAATGTTAATAATGATAATTGTTAATCTTGAAATACTTCATGCTGGAGTCTGTAGAACAGCTGTTTGGAGACGAACCATTTATTTTTCAACATGAACTGGCTCCAATTCATGCGGTTCGTTCAACAACTGCGTGGTTTGATGCTCATGAAATTGAAGTACTACCATGGCCAGCTAGTTCTTCTGATCTTAATCCGATAGAAAATCTTTGAAGTATTGCTAAGCAGAAGGTCCAAAAGCGCAAACCAGGAACACTTAGTGAACTGAAGAGGTGTTTCATGACAACCTGGCAATCGATAACTACAGAAGAATGAAAGAGGCTTGTCGACTCGATGCCACGTCGATTGGAGGCCGTATCAGGGCTAAGGGTGGACCAACTAAATACTAAGACGGACATAGTTAAAAAGTCTTTGATAAAGGTTTAATATATTGGCAGTACTCAATAAACATGATGAATTTATTCTGTTTTTTTGTAACACCTGACAAAATATTGTGATATTTTGGTAGGTCGCTATGCATTAGCTTCATACTATTTAATAATGTTTTTGCTTTTCCATTTTCATAACTGGCACACAGAGGTGGTTTTTTTTAATCATAATGACGTCACAGATACTTGATATGCCTCATGATGTATAACTTAAAGGTATTATCAAGGTCATGAGAGCATTTGAAACAGTATTCCATTTAGTATTCGGTCAGGAGTTGTATATAAAATTGTTTACATTTCCAAACTGTCCAAGTTTAGAACGCTTTCACAAGATGACATAATTTAATTTGTTGCTACAGTGTGTATTATTCTCTCGAACTCTATTAAAGATGTTCTTGTAGAATGAATCCAGTGGCCTGTGTTTCTTTGACGAAGTTCTGCTAGACTATTGTGTTGTGACGATACGCAAGTTTTCTAACATACCCCCATAGATAAAAATCCAAAGAGGTTCAGTCATGTGATCGAGGTGGCTGTGTTATCTGTCCACCACGGTCTATCCAGCACTGAGGAAAGGTTACATCTAGAAAGTTGCGAACAGAAATAGCATGAAGTTACCCTGTTTTGTTGAAAGATTACGCTTCTCATGTCCACTCCAGTAGTTCTTATTGAGAAGAAAAAATGTCTGCAGTTTATTAAGATACTTTGTTCCAGTTAAGATATTGGGTAATTTTTTATTCACCTGACCATCGCAATGATATGCATGTATATGCAGTTACGTGATATAGCTCACCAAACTTCAACTTTTGGTGAATCCCGTCCATGTTGATGTGTTTCAGCGGTAGATAGGCCACCTCGACCACACGACGTAACCCCTTTGTACTTTAATTTATGCGTTTATATTAAAACACTTGTGTAACGTGACAAACACAGGGATCCAACAGAGCTCCGTCAAAGAATCAGACGCTATTGGACCCATTTCACAAGAGCATCTTGTTAATGTTCTAATGAAGTTTGAGCATCGAATACTCGCTTTAACAACGAATGATGGTTATCATGTGGAAGTACTCTAAATGTAAACAGTTTGCAAATATAAAGAACCATGTATATTGTATAAATATTAATAAATAAGAAAAATTTATATTTTTGAAGCATTGTTTCTTGGACACCCTGTACTTTAATTATCTCATACTACTAAAATTGGTACGTACTTTCCTAATGGTAAAAAGCTAAGTAGAGTAATTACTGTTTCATATTGTGTGTACGTAACAATGCAATGTACACCTAATTTCTTTACAAACATTTTTTAATTACACATCAATAATTACGTTAAATAAAAATCCAACTGTGGAGCATATCATGTTATGCTTAGGATTTTGAATATGGTATAATTTCCTGTCGCTCATTGCTACTAATTATTAAAAAGAGGAGTTGAGAATACTGTATTAAATATCTCACAGGCAGTTTCTCAACCTGGGAATCGTGTGAAGTATTCAGGGATGGGGGATCCCGATGCTTTGCAAAAATTCAGCCTCCATGGAAAATCAAAGTTTGTTTTTCCAGCGAAAATTACAGAATATGTAAGATCACTCAAACTATTTTTTTTAAGTGCAAAACTCTTGTACTTTTACAGTTTACAGATGAAGTTATTTTCTGTTAGTCGTAATCATTTAAATATTAATCTGTCTTTCGCTAAAATACCTGTGCTTCTCTACATTTCTTATCCTTCTTATATTCTATTGAATATAGACTAAACACGAAGTAACACATAGACAGTTAATTTCATTTTGTTCCAATTGCAACCATTGATAAGAAGCCCAGTTCGCATATGAAGTTGCAAATGGAATTAAACCTTTCTTCTTCAGACACTTTTCCACACAACTCATAATGTACAGAAGTTTACTAACGGGAATGACAACTGCAGGGTCTTGTCAGAACGTTTAATTTCATCATACCACAGATTTCCTGCGTTCGGTGGATACTACCACCCTTTCACTGAAAGGATTGGGTATCCACCTCTTACCAAACCTTCCATCGTTAAGTGGTAAATAGCTGGATTAACTTACGGTTAAGATCACGATTATTCCAATAACCTTTTCTTTTTTCTTAAAACATAAATGTTCAGAAATCATATGAATAAATAGGAAATACATGATAAAATATAAAGCAAAATTTTTCATATGGTTATAATCACGTACCTTCATACGTTATAAAAAAAGATGTATCTTTCTTGGAGCAACAAATAAGCGTTGAACAACGTTTTCATAGCTTATGGAATGATACCAAATTGAGAAAATTATACTAAACTATTACATGACATCATACTGCTCATCTAGGGTTTCTCATTTCCCGGCCTTTTGCTTATCCCGGGATTCCGGGATAAAAATGATTCCCTTCCCGGGATCCCGGAAATCACGGGATATAATTAATTATATTTAAAATATATTATAAAATAAATTAACCTAGAAAAGAGGGGGTATAATTATTTTTTATTTTTTTTATAGTCATTTAATAAGTTCTGCAATCTCCATGATGGGCAAAATAAAATAATATTGCTGTGAAAAATATGTATTAAAAAAAATACTTTTGAATTACATAGAAAATTTTCACAAATAAAAAAATTGCTCCGTTTCATTGAAAACTTAATGAATACAACGAAAAAAAAATTGCCTTTGAATTGCTTAGAAAATTTAAAGAAAAAATAAAAATTACCTTCAAATTGCAAAGAACTTCAATGAATTCAACCAAAAAAATTATCACTGTGAATTTTTATAGTACGATTTCAAAAAACAAAGAAGGTCAATACTTCGATCACTCAATCGTGTTCTCATTTTAGTCACGAAAAGTCCTCCTGCTGAGAATGCCCTTTCCGATTCTATTGACGTGGGTGGAATCGTCTTTAATGCATTCAAGAAAAGAGAAATGTTCTGCGTTTTTTCGCCCGTAGCCTCGAAGATCTCTAGTTCCTTTTTAAGGTGCTTTGCAGCGCTTGCTTTGCTGTCTAGTGTTCTTGATTTCTCTACCTCGGCTGATTTAATAGCTGCATCAAGCCTTTCAGCTAGAGTCATCGAAGATGACTGAGGGACAGCTGATTCTTGCACATCATTATCTTCATCTGTCTCACTAGAGGTAGAATCAGCAGGTACTCCAAAAAGGCGATCTAACATCTGCTTTGCTGATGAAATTAACATAGACTTGGTTGGTAAGGCTGGCAAACTTCTGTCACTTGCGAAAGTTGCGACCTTTTTATAATTCTTTCCACTATTGAGGTATTGTATGAGGCCAGTCAAGTTCTCATTTCTTCTCTCTGTTATGCGTCGAATGAACGACTCCTTTAGTTTTTTTGAAAAAGGTGTGTTTAGTTGATTTAGTTCGTTCAAAATGAAAGAAAAAACACCTGATGAAAGTAAAGTCGATTCTCTGTTGCCCAGCTTTTCTGCTCCAACTTTTAATGGCTCCAGCGATGCCACATGTCACGAATTACAGCAACTTCTTGTTTGTCAAGGTCAAAATTGTCCATATCTTTATTGCAGTCGATGAGAGCTTTCGATACGGATGACCTTATTTTGATAAATCGCTCCAGCATGGCTAAAAGACTATTCCATCTGGTTTTGGAATCCAGCAATAGATGCAAACTTTTTCATTGTTCCTGTTGAACATATCCTTGTAAGATGTTATTCTTTAAAGGTGATTTACGAAATTTTTTTGCTATTTTTCTGACTTTATTGATGATTTGAGACAGTTGATTTCTTTACCTACAGTGTCGTGCGATCCAAATGAAATATCTATCTCGAACGGATCCTCATCAAAGCGCTCACACAAAACACTTTCAAAATCAATACTATGATTGAAATCTTCTCCATCTTCATCTATGTTGTCATTATGTTCGTCATCTTCAGTTTGAATTTCTTCAGAAAGAGTGATTGCAAGTGAAGTGGTTGACTTCTGGTACAAAACATCACATACCGCTAAGTGGATTCCGTGTGCATAACACAATTGATGCTCACATTCAATTAGCCTTCCAAATTTCACCATCATAGCTGCACCATCAGTAACACAAGCCACCACATGTTTTTCTAAAGAAATATGAAATTCCTCTAACTTTTCTTTGATTACTTCAACAGCAGTTTCAGCAGGTAGAGTACTAGAAATCTTCACCATTCCTAAATTCCAAAATGTTCCGTCAGTTTTGTGTATGTTAATATTTAAATACCGGCGATTGTTTAGTGAGGTGTATTCATCTAAGGATAAACTAAACCTTGATCCTGCATTTATTTGGCTGGTAATTTCAGAATTTAAGCGTTCTTTTATTTGTTTGTACTGCGAATGAACGAGATCCATTACATGTGATGGATTTTTTGGTAAAGTATATCCTCTGTCTGTCAATGATTTTCTGATGAACTCACTTTTTGTAATAGAATTGATGGAGATGCCATCTAGAGTGGCTAGTTTTGTTACTATTTCTTCACATGTTTCTTTCTTAATGAAAAACGATGTTAAGGTTTGTTGAGAGGTTTGTCGCTTGCTACTAGTTGCTCCATTTTCCTCGGCTGTGCGCTTAGCATTAGTAACAGATAACTTGCTAATATTATGTTTGTTAAGCAAATGTCTGATAAGACCGCTTGTAGACCAACCTTTACACTTTATTTGAGTTTTGCATTCTTTACAGGTTGCAAATTCTAGTTTCGAATCCTTCACGAAATATTTCCAAGCAAATGATTTTGACATTCTTGATTGTAGGGGTTCGATTCGAACAAAATAAATTAAAACATACTCTATATATATATATATATAGTACTAGGCTAGTATAGGAACTACAAAGAATCTTGAGTCACAAATACTCACAATATAAAGGAAGTGTGACACTTGCACAATGCACAACCTGGCGTAATGCAGTTACTGGAGCTACTGAGCGTGGTGACAAATTAAGACAGCATCAGCGCAATTACGCAAGATATTACAGGTCCTGACAAGTAGTGACAATCTGTGACATGCCATAACAAGCTGAAATTAAAAAACAAAAAACTAAGCAAGCTTAAAACTAACAAATACAAACGTATTCTGACAAGTTATGGGTTAATTAAACTTACTATTAGCAACATTTCCGTCTTAACACAAAATAAGCAAAATTAAATTTTTAAGAAAATATCCCGGAATTTCCCGGGACAGGGAGAATTTCCCGGGAAATTTAAATTAGCTAAAAATCTACCGGGATCCCGGGATCCCGGTAAAGAAACCCTACTGCTCACGAACTAAACATGAGACGAAGCCACCTGTTGGACTTGTTCCAGATACCAGCGTTAATAAACAATTTGGCAGAAGAATCATTTTACATTTATAAGAGTTATCTTACATTCATAAAATGTAGACACTTGCCAGCCGCACGATAACCTCAAACTCCAACTTTTAAAACACAAGTTCATGAAAAATTTAGATCCACTTAGCAATTAAAGGTACAGTATTACAGTATTCTGAAAAACTTCAAGTACAATTGTAATTAACCTTGTTTAAGTTCCGTGTGTTGATCTCTCTTCACACGAAGGCCAAGCTGGTGGCTGGTTATACTGGTTATACTGCACCTGTATACTGTACTGTACTGTACCTGATTATATTTTACCTATAATTAATGAGACTAAATTACAATTACAAGGTTGATGTGGGTTAGAATGAAAGTGGGCCAAGAGAGATGGGTGATTGTTAGTGCGTATAGACCTGGGAGTGAGAAGAGTGAAGAGATATGGAATGCGTTCTGGGGCGAACTGGGTGAGTGTTTGGGTAGTTTTGATGCGAGGGACCGAGTTGTCGTGCTAGGGGACTTGAATGCGAGAGTGATGGATGTGCCAAGTGAGAGTATAGTTGGGGCGTATGAGGTGCCTGGTGTGAATGGAAGGGAAAGGTTAGATGAGTTGTGTGCTGAAAGAGAACTGATGATTGGGAATACATGGTTTCGTAAAAGAGATGTAGTGTACATAAGTACACGTGGGTGAGTAGTGTCCGAGGTGATAGGGCACTAATGGATTATTTGTTGATGACAAGATCTCCTAGTGGGAGGTTGTTAGATGTGAATGTATGTGTTGAAAGGAGTGGCAGGTGGAATGTGTGGCCACTTCTTGGTGGAGTCGCCTCCATGAAGTTTATTTTGGAAGTGGAACAAAACAACTCCATCCCATTTTTGGATGTGCGTGTACATAGGGAAAGCCCAGTTTTAAGTTTAGTACCTATTGGAAAAAACAAACAATTTGTCCTACGTACACTTTTACTCTGGACATGATAACCCCATCAAAAAAGTCATATTTTCTTCAATGTTTCTCCCGCTCTTAGGATCGCCAGTCCGGAATACATGGATGCCTAGTTAGAAAAAAATCAATAGTATTGGAAGTGATTTGTGTTACTCATCTGCTTTTTAAGAATCTTGTCTTAAGAAGGCAAAACGAATTTTCTATCGTGTGAATAATAACCCTCCACTTTGTCGAAGAATATTTCAGTACCTCCATTTTTCCCGGGCTTTTAGGCATTGCTAATGTACTTAAACTTTTGAACGTTAGTGTAGTATTTTCATATGAAAATATTGTGAAAAATATCACAGTGAACAATAGTCCTACCAATAATTTAGGCATTGGTTGTAAGCAGTGTGATTCCTTTTACATTGCATAGACGGGAAAGGATTTGAACACGCGTTTAAAACGGCACCCATATTCCGTTAGAAGGGCAATCGTTCAGTGCTCTTTTTGTCCAATTGTCAGAGTTATCCCATTGTACTGATTGGAATAATGCTTCAGTTTTGTTTCACTCAAAATATTGTTAATAGAAATATTCTTGAGTCTTCCACTATTCAACTTACAAACAATTTCAACATTAGCCAGGGCCTTTTTTCACTTGATTCTGTTGTTTTGAATCCGTTCAGAATGGATTTAGACAAGAAGGGCAAGGTGGTAAAACTCTGGTAGCTTTTCCATATAAATTTGTATGCTCCTACAATTTTTTGTGCACCTATCATATCTTTTTTATTATTATTATTTTTTGTGACCTATATATAGTCTCGAACTTTTTATTAATTTTAATGTTCCTGAGGATGTCATTAGATGAAAGCGCTTGAGCACCATTTCGTGTTTTCTTTTTCCTTCGTGGTTATTTGCATTTTATATATACAGGGTAATTCAGGAGTCAGGTTACATAGGGCTTTTCTGTTTCTTTGCAGGTAAATGAGTTATGAGATGTTATCGAAGGAGGAGCGCATTGATGTGATATTCCTAGTTGGCTGCACAAGTGTATTGCCGTTAACGGTGGCCATATCGATCATGTGATGTGACTATTCCCCTGTATCATTACATAATACAGTATTTCCCTATGTAACCTGACTTTTGAATCACCCTGTCTATATATATATATATATATACACACACACGAGAAAGATGAAGAAAAAGAGTGGAATCCCGAACACTAAATGGATGTTTCTACTCATCTCAGTGGTCATTATCAGCAAAACTAGTAATAAAATTCAAAGAAAGATAAGAAAAGATAATAAAAATAAAAATTAACAAATTTGTCAATAGTGATTGGCTACAATGGTCGAAAATGATATTTTGAGCACACGAATATGAGTATTGACAACAACAGGAAGGCGCTCTTTGTGACGGAAAAAAGTATGTATAAAATTGGGATTAACATTAATAAATTTAAAGTTGCATTCGGGGGTTGTTAACCTTCTTAGTAACAGCAAATACCAAGTGACAAAGGGGAACCAAAGACTTTACCTTAGGGTGGAGTGAAAACATCAAAAGTGCCAGGATCAAAATTGAGGGGATCTAGATAGTTGTCTTTTGTCCAGTATTAAACTTTAAAACCGATTTTGGGTGGTTGCATACAAAACTGTGACTGCTACCGGCCAATTTATACAAATCGTATGTGCGCACGACCAAACTTTGAACCCAGTGACCTATCTCGGGTTCTGGACATGATAGAAAGACAATTTAAAAACTGGTTATGATGTATTTTTTACCTCTGAAGCAGATTAAAACATTTGAAGAGCGTTGCAGGCTCAATAATGCATCAAAAAATCCATATTTATATTATTCTTGGCCAAAAATTGCAATTTTCATCCTTTTTTTTTGGCAAATTTTTTAGACAATTTGTGGCAAATATGTACAACTTTCTACTGAAAATATTACAAATCAACTTAAGATTAATCTAAAGTATCACTCTTTAAACAAAGTAATAAAAAATAATCATCTAAACAGCTTCAGAGTATTGTATTTTTGTACTGAACACTTTCATCAGTTTTCTTGATTTTATCTTTTGTCGAATAATGCCATCACGAAGTTCAAATCCTACCACAGTTGAGGAAGCCTCTGTTACAAGTTTAATGTGCCTCCCTACAGCCTGATTATGCCAAGGCTGGTTGAGTTTCAGTGCTTCCTTTCTTATGTTTATGAGTTCTTCATTGGTTAGAGATGCTATGATAGGGGGCTCATGAATGTCAAGTGAATTTAAGCTTATCATTTTGAGATACCCTCGAGCTTCGTTATCGATTTTAGGCACCATGAATCTCCTGACACTACCATCTCTCACAACACTCAAGTCAGGCTGTAACTCTGGGACTTCGATATCCTCATCTGAATCAATTATCAGGTCACCACCTTCGAAGTCATTGTCTACCACTGTTTCAACGGATTCATTCCCTCTGACCAAAAGTACTTTATTAACTGCTATGTTATGGATTTGTGGTTCTGAATCAGCAAGCATGGCAATTAATACGTTCGCAGGGTGAGCATAGTATGCATTTCGGTAGAGGGTTTTTAGGGCTATCTCCCTGGCTTCCTTGTGAGGAAATTTCAGGATCCTTTGGAGCATATCATAAAAGTTCTTAGCACATCTTGATCTGGAACCAACTTGGAAAATAGACCAAGATACAAAACTCTGTAAGTGTGACCAGAACTTTGGAAGGCTTCCTTTGAGATGTATAAAATCTGAGGATTCTACATGCCAGAGTCAACCACCTTGAATGACAGATCGGTCCAACTTCAAGGAGCTCAAGATCAGGATCAACACAGCCAAGCATAACAACCATACAGATTCTGTAAGTATAATACTGATCAGTGCTAAGGTCTTCCAGTACTTCGTTAGGAATAACTGGAAATTTTGAATTCCTAATTGGCTTGAATGAAATCACATCCCACTGAGATACACTTCCACCAAGTTCAACCCCTATCTTTTCTGAAAATGAATCTGGGTTCTTTGTTGTTCCATCCAGAGTAACAAAAACATGACGAAGGGGGACCTCATTATAGTGTAGTAGACAAATGCTCCACTGCAAAGGTCTACCAAGCAGTTCTTCCAGGCATCTGATAGCTCCACCATTTAAACCGGTCATTGTATTAGTCCCATCAGATCCTATCATGGCAAGTTTGGTTTGTAATTCAGTGTCTTTGAGGGCCTTCTATATCTCTGTTGCAATAGTCGACCCCTTGCCATTACTTGGAGTCACGTGTGAGAGGTAGAAATCACTTGAAATAGTATTAAGAAATTAGAGACAATTTTTTAGATATTTCAGGGTTTATATCTATTTTCCAATTTATATATCCAAAATTCATCTTAATAAATATTTTTCTCTGTGGTGATTTTAATTTCCCATTCATGAAATATAAAAGGATAGAAAAAAATATATGTATACACCAGGACAAGGGGGCCACACGAGAAGACCAGGAGCAGGTAAAAATGCTACTAGATCTAGCTGATGAATTTATGTTAACGCAAGAAATAACAGAAAACACAAGAAAAAACAACTGCCTAGATTGGGTATTCACAAGGAACAGTAATCTAGTTGATAATGTAGAAATATCCCCAACTATGATATCGGACCACAACATCATTGAAATAACAACTAAATAGTTGAACTAATATAAAGGCAACAGGAAAGGAAAGAACACGCACAACCGAAAGAAGCAAATTCGAATTTTTTTATTTTCACTCCAAAGCTATAAACTGGGAAGATGTGACATCCAGCATGGAAGTAATAGATTGGAAAACCATTTTCGAGGACAAGACAACGGAGGAGATGCTAATGATGTTAGAGGGGAAGACGTTAGAAATTGTGGAAAAACATGTTCTAAAGATACAACAAAGAGGAAAGAGAAGCAGGTTCGAGAGACAAAAGAGGGCATTGTTTCGAAAGAGAAAAAGAGTGACTGCAAAATTAAGTAATTGTAAAGATAACAACATCAGAAAAATATTAAATGATAGACTGCAAAGTATCGATGTCGTCATACAGGAACTAATCGAGAAGCATACAGAAAAAGAAGACGACGACGCTATAGAAGCGATAAAGGCTAACTCAAAGTACTTCTATAATTTTGCAAAAAGAAAGTCGAAAACCCATGCGACTATCGGACCTTTAAAAAATGAGAACAGTGCTTTATCTGATGATGTAACAGAAGTATCTGAAATATTAAGAGCTCAGTACGAATCATCTTTCAGTAACCCAAAAACTGACAAATTGATATGCGATAGAAACGCGTTCTTTCAAGAAGAACACAAGGTGAAAGTATAACGGATTTCGACTTTACGACGGATGATATTACACAAGCCATAGGGAAACTAAAAACACACTCAGCGGCAGGACCGGATAAGTGGAATGCCACACTGATCAAAAACTGCAAGAATGCAATCGCTGAGCCCCTATACTGGATATGGAAACGACCACTAAACATAGGAGAAATACCGGGCATCCTGAAGAGCGCGAACATAGTCCCAATATATAAAGGAGGAGATCGATCCGAGGCCAAAAACTATAGGCCAGTGCCGCTTACATCTCATCTCTATCACAACTAATGGAACACTACAACAATATTATTGATACACTTGAAAGTAATGAAAACTATGATGTACTATGCACAGACTTTGCTAAAGCATTCGTCGTTACAGTTGATGGAAAGGAGAAGAGAGAGATACACCATTATTTACACTTGGAAAAAATGGAGAAACTAGTCCCTAATCTTACTCTGAACCCTATAACTCCCCAAACAACGGTGGAAGGTAGAAACGGTAGACGCTGTCGTATTCCCAATTTGAAGGCGAGAGAGGGAACATCCTTAACCCTGAAAGAAAGTAGTTTTATAGTGAGAGGACCAAAACTGTTTAATCAGTTGCCCAAAGACCTAAGAAACACGAAGGGAGTTGCAGTGGACATCTTCAAAAGAAGGCTAGACGCCTGGCTCCAGGGGCGGAGCTAGCTAGGGGCAGGCGGGGCACTGCCCCGGGGCCCTGGCCTTTGGGTGGGCCCGGGTCGTTTCAACAAGTGATGAGAAGTTATTGAGAGAGCAACAAAGCTAGTAAATAAATATAAAAATTATATTTCCTCTCAATTTCCAAGTCAATTACTCTCTTTTCGAATGTGCTTAAAAACAGACATTGAAAAAATGACGACAATCCATGAGCTATATTCATTTTTAATTAAAGACAACAGTACTTTGTGCTCAAGTTTTCCCGAAGTTGTGACTGCCATAACATTGTTCCTCACAATTCCTGTGACAGTTTCAAGTGCAGAGAGATTTACAAAACTTAAACTAATAAAGAACTATCTTCGAAATTCCATGAATGAAAAAAGATTAAGTGGACTCTCAATTATATCAATTGAAAACAAGAAAGCTAGAATTATTAACTTGGAGGATTTAATTAATGAATTTGCTGAAAGAAAGGTAATAAAAGTCAAGTTCTGATGTTGTCGTAAGTAAACTTTTATTTCACGGTATCCTTTTTAAAGCTCAATATTTTGCATAATGTTTTGCCTTCTATCCCTCCATGCGTACAAGTAGTATCATAACTCTTAAATATATGCTAAATAAATAATGCAAAGAAAAGCAATATAAATGTATAATAAAAATTTTGTTAGGGGGCCCGTTAATAAGTTTTGCCCCAGGGCCCGTGACACTCTTGCAACGTTCCTGCCTGGCTCAGAACAATCCCCGATGAGCCAGGCGTACCTGGCTATGTGAGGTGGCGAGCACAAGAAACCAACTCACTACTTCACCAGGCCAACTCGAGAGGAGGAGCGACAAGCTTGACCTTCGCGAAATGAGGAATCATCGCGCGAAACCTTTGTAAGGTTGTAAGTAATATCTGTTACATAATGAAAACTAAAGCTCAAAATTTTAAATCTTACCAGGTTCTCCTACAATTAGTGCAAATTCACTAAATTTTAAAGTTATTTAAGCAAGCTCCATAGGTTTTGACTAACAATATTTAAATTTCAACACTTTTTTGAAACGTATGCCTTTTTGTGAAATACTTAATTTGAATCAGATACTAATGTACAAGATAATTGGACTGTTACCTGTCAATTACGTTCATTTTATCAGTAGTAGTGATAATTCCATAATCCTCTAAAACTGTTGATGCAACTGCTGCTCTAGCTCTGTCACTTATTTAATACCTGGTAAAAGACATTTATTTTATATCAAGTTAATATTCTAACAAGATGTTCATTGGACAACAGTGTCCAAGATTTGGACTCTAACTATTAGCAACGTTACATGGATTATAAATAATTTTTCCAAAGGTATTGTCAGCAGCAGAGCAACTAGAGCGCTCAAAACATACTCATATTTTAAACTATACAGTATACCTGTCACACTGCCGAGCGAGGTTTGGTAGACTCTTCCTATTTTGTTCTGTCCTGGATTCCTGTTGTTCACTGACACGAGCTGTTTCATCATGTGATTCCAGGCTGCCCTGACTTGAGAGACTTTCGAGATTACTGTCATGTATTGCTGCTGAGCTTGATGGAACAATTTGAAAAACTCTTCTGAGCTCTTCCTGGGGATAATAAAATACAGTATGATTATGATACAAGATAGTTTACCAAAGATGAAAAAATAAAATTTTATAATTTGTAGCACAATCATTTCAAGAAACCAAGATTTTCGCTGCCCATTAATCAAAAGTTTTTAAATTTATATAGATCCAAGTCACCGATTCTTTTCTTTCACTTGCTCCTGCTGTACTCCTCTCCTTTTGTATCTAATGTCTGCCGATGTTAAGCATTCCTTAAAACCAACGCATCGTCCTATTCTAGCTGTTTTCTGGTCCTCATAGAAAGCATAGTCTTCTTCTGTTCCAAATCTCTTCTCCGATTTGAGTCCTCACAGATGTCAAACAACTTGGAAGTTTTTTCAATGAAGGAAGAAAGATCACTCCGGAACTTGTCACCATGTTTCTTTTTTGGATATCTATCAAACTTACAAAATTACCAAAACTTTAATGTTGTGAATACAAATTTCAATTATAAACTCTAAATTAAGTTTTAGTCAAAACAGAATTTATTACCGATCATTAAACTCTAAATTAAGCTCTAGTCAAAAGAGAATTTATTACCGATCATTCTTATGATTTGCAAATCACTGACTCACATGATTATGTTAATAAAATTACTGTCACAAACAAATAAATGTAACTACAAAATTTACAAAAGTATGACCTATTTTAAATCTTTTTATAAGGGACTGAAAATTTGAGTCTTACCTCGAAAATTCTTTGACTAGCTGGTGACACTGGGGCGAGAAATTGGATAGACATTGCACCAAATCCAGTGTTCAATCAGACTTAGTGCAACCGTATCAGCTGTTTGTCTGGTTGTCCAGTTCTCTTCTGCCATTACACGATGGATGACATCTTTTCCAAGAGGAAACTTTCCGTTGGGAATGAGTCTGTGCTTGAAAATCTGTGACCTCCATCAAGAATTTTAACTATGTCACTGCGTCTTAACATCCTACTATGTAGTATGTTTTGGCAATAAGGTTATCAAAATATATGTATTTATCAATTCTATAAATTCAACCTGAAAAGAAAAATATAAAATATAATTTCAAATAAAAAACAAAATATTTGGAGAAAAAGGGCAGAAAAATTGCATTTTTGAGAAAAAATGACGAAATATAGATTTTTTGATGCATTATTGAGCCTGCAACCCTCTGCAAATGTTTTAATCTGTTTCATAGGTAAAAAATACATCACAAACAATTTTTAAATTGTTTTTCTATCATGTCCAGAACCCGAGATAGGTCACTGGGTTCAAATTTTGGTCGCGCGCACATACGATTTGTATAAATTGGCCGGTAGCAGTCACAGTTTTGTATGCAACCACCCAAAATCTGTTTTAAAGTTTAATCCTGGACAAAAGACAACTATCTAGATCCCCCTCAATTTTGATCCTGGCACTTTTGATTTTTTCACTCCACCCTTCTTTACGTGGATCCGATCCAGTAGCGCTACATCATTTGAGTGTAGAGAATGGTCACCTATCCAACTACGCTTAACCACCTGGTGTAAGAGAAAGCGGTGTTGCCACATGGCCACGACGAAGCTATGCAAAGATAGTCAGATAGATAGACAGATGGATAGATAGATAGATAAATAGATATGAAGGGAGAGAGTTAATAATCTAAAGAATTCAACAAGCGGTAAAGTTCTACACAATAAACGTTTCATGGTGAATTTTTCCATCAACTACGTAAGCTTTCAACTCTTCACTCTTGGAATTCGGACTTCGACATTTTCTCAACTGGAAATTTCCTAAAGGAACAGTTCAACTCGTTTAAATGTCATAGTTTGAGACTTCGATACTTTCCATTTCACAAACTCTTCAAATCATCGACGAAGTCGAGAAAGAGTGTCACTTCTCAAATCAAAATTAACATAGCTATTCGGAGGTTTAATTCATGAGAGTAACTATGAGCAATAAATCCTCTTTCCCGGCGTGGTTGGTGGGGAAAGTCTCGCCTCCACGCTGTAGCTCAAGAAAACATCCGTCACAGGGCTGCTGAAGTGGCGAATAAAGGTATATTTTATGCAAATTAATGCATTTTAAGTACAATAACAGCACTGAAATAAAATGGAAAGAGAAGAGGCAATAAAGTGGGAAATTTCATTTGCATAAAGGCTACAGGGTTTAATGGGGCGTAGTCAAACACGTAAATACTGGTTTCTCTTGAATGAACCATTTTTGGGTCTCCAGATGGCGTGATAAGTAGCACGCAGACTCCGAAACCAGGCAACGTGGTTTCGAGCCCCGCTAGCTGTAAGTTTCACACTTTCTTTTCTTTTTTCATCATATTTCAGTGCGGTTATTGCACTTAAAATGCATTCGTATTCCGAGCCATATTTACATAAGTGTTTATTATGACTACTGCTGGAAAGCTAGTCTAGTTTTCGATTATTTTATAACTGGAAAATTGTTTCAATATGTTCGTTTCAAACGTTCTACTCTTAATTTTAAAACTGTTATTTTTTTCCTATCGTCTAAGACAATTCAGTGGTTCCCAAACTTTCCTAGATCGTGGCACTGCAATAGCACATATTTTTGTTACGCGGCACCCTGGAGGGTTTTTGTCTTCCACCGGTGAACCTTGAAACATTATTATTATTATTATTATTATTATTATTATTATTATTGCAGCTAATTATTTTTATTAAAATATATTTTGAAGAGAATGAAGAAAAGTGGAAAACAATTTTAAAACCAAGCTTTCCTGTGCGTTAAGGTTTCAAACATTAAAGTGTATAAAAGAATTCGTGCACCATCGGGTAATTAATATTTTATTTTCAGCTATGGATGGGAAATTAACGAACGACGAACGTCGTATGATAATTTTTATATTTAAATAAAGTGTAATGCTTGAGCTTATGGTGATTCCATGAATTAATTAATTGCATTACATTACATTAACGTGGCTGAGATAATTTCCATAATTATCATAAATAGTGTATTACACGTTATTTAATAATCAAATTTATCACACGACGTTCGTCGCTCGTTAATTCCAATCATATCTGAAAAATGAACTATTAACTAACCTCTTGTACGCGAATACTGATACACCATCAATATGAAAATGAGCGTTTCTTCAAGTTGAAATAGATTTGAACTGTTTTTATACAATGCTTTTTTTTCTTCGAACACAAATCGAAGTTAATGTATTTTAGCCAAATTTATGACGATGAAATGCAGTCCATTTTAGCACAAACTCGATATCTCTCTCTCTCTCTCTCTGAAAAGTAAGGCTATTAGTATATTATCATTCTATTTAACTCTTCATATAAATACTAAATATATAAAAGCTAAATTAGTTGTTTCGTATTCCCCTTATATATATATGTTACAGGGAATCTGTGTAACTAGGGATTTCATGAAACCCCTAAAATGTTCAAGGATTTCATGTAAGGTTATGTCGTCATATTTTTATTAGAACTAACGACAATATCACGACTTAACCTTACATCAAATCCCTGAACATTTTAGGGATTTCATGAAATTCCTAGTTGAACAAATTCCCTGTAACATATATACAGTAACGCTCATAGGTATTCGTACAGAGAAATATTTCAGTTATATTTGTCCTCATCTTTTTTACCATGCATAGGATAGTTATGAAAAGTTTACCGTTCGTATGGAAAAATAAAGAAAATAGTTTAATTCCAACATACGATATAATGTAAAATATCAAAGAATTTGAGGAAAATAAAAGTTAAAATGCAAAAGTATTTACCAAATTACTTAATGCTTCGTGTGTCCACCTTAGGCTTGAAGAATTTAAAATTCTTATCAGCAGTTGGCTGTTTATTGATTAGAGACTGTTGGCAATTCTGAATTTTGGAATTTTCTCTGTGAATCTTTATGGAAGACGGGTGACTGTACAAGTCATTAGCAAGCATTAGATCGTCTTGGTAAAGATTTGTCTACAGATCTTAAGAAATCTGTTACTACTGCTCACGAATCTAGAAAAGAGTTCTAGGAAGATGGGGGAAGAACTTCGAATTCCATTTACGACGGTTGCTGCAGTTATAAAAAATGGAAAGGGTTTGAAACAATCAAAACTCTACCATGGTGTAAAAGACCTCGCAAGATTTCAGAACGTACAGCTAAAAGGATTGAAAGAATGACTGCTGCGAAACCACTGCAGGCAGTGGCGTACATAAGGGGGACATAGGCAATGTTCCCTCTAATTTTTTTTAGTCCGTGTGCGCAAGAAATTTTCGTTGTGCATACATTTAGATTCAGGGTGAAAAATTGTGCAAACTTTTCTGAGCGCTATTATCTTCAAAATGAAATATATATAAATATTAAATACTTAATGAACATTATTTCCATAAGGTGATAGCTTGATCATTACGGTACTATTAAATGGATATTAAAAAACTGTTTACAATATTATATATTCTTAAAAAAGAAAACATTTTATCCATTCTAAAAATATGAATAAAATAAAAAATAGTAAAATAAAATTCAACAAAATAAAGAAATAAAATAAAAATAACATTAATTGAAAATGACTATTTTAGTTATCATTTTTAAAAACAATTTTTAACATTTAGCAATTTAAAGTAGACTATCAAGATTAATACATGATTTTATCCTTTCACAAAATAGGAATAAAATAAAAATAATTTTTTTTTTATGAATTATGAGATGATTACTATTCGTTTTTATGCAAAAATAAGAAAGAGAAGGTTTATATTCAATGCGTTAATGCATAAAAGAAAAAATGCAAATACATAGGGTAAAAAAAATCCGTATTGCTTAATTGCGCGGACGTCGGCGAAGTCGGGCGGAAGGGGTTAATACTTAAAAGAGCGACTATAGAGTATGTTGATGCAAATGGTCAGACCTTGTGTGACGGTATATTTTTGAAATTACTTCATTTACTGTCGTGACTCATGATACGCTTGAGCCTGTGCGCATTTTATTTTGCTGTGTGCGCGGGTTTCACAACGCGTGTGCGCGCGCACACGCGCACACCTTAGAGGGAACATTGGACATAGGCTCCCCCATTGTAAAAATTATTACTACTCTCATTAAAGATATTTGAAAAAGGAATTTTCAAAAATCGATAACTTTGTAACATTCACCACAAGAAAATCTTGATGTCATATGGAATTTCAGTTATTTCATGGTTACGAGAACATGTTATTAACTCAAAAGCAATTTTGGCTGGCTTAGGAACGTTTATATATGTCTTTATACGTACGATTAATTTGTGCAAATTTAATTCTTTGCCCATAAATTGGAAATAAAATACAACTGAATCCTTCCAAGATGCAATTCATTTTGATTCCAAATCAATCATCATCAATTTTTTGCTCACACACACACACACACACACACACACACAAATATATATATATATATATATTGTGTGTGTGTGTGTGTGTGTGTGTGCGTGTGTGTGTGTGTGTGTGTGTCCCCTCCTTTAAGAAATGTTGTGTACGCCCCTGACTGCAGGAGATATTTCCCAAACATTAAGACTGTCTAAGTTCATGTTTATCCCTCTACTGTACGTCGTACATTGAGAAAGAATGGTCTGCACAGAATAATTGCACGAAGAAAACCTCTGCTACAAAAAGTGCACAAAGAAGCTCGTTCAAGTACGCCAAGGACCATCAAAATGATGGGTTTGCATTCTGGAAGAAAGTTCTCTGGACAGATGAGACCAAAATAGCGGAAATTGAATACTGCATTCGATGGAAAAAACAGCTTGCTTCTTTGGTGATGCTTCAATGCTTCTGTTCCAGGAAAGCTTCTTGTCATCAGTGGAACCTTGAATTCGAAGAATATCAGGAAATTTTTGAAGAAAATGTATTGCCTTCAGTTCGGGAGTCGCGAATGCGTCGCAGTTGGCACTCCAAGAAGATAATGATTCAAAACATATGTACGAGGGCCACTCAACATATTTTGCCCGACCTTTTTTTTTCTTTCCAAGTTTCCTTGTAAGTTCCGGAAATTTTGTACACAAGTAGTTACATACCTTTTTTACAAGTTTTTATTTTTCCACATAGTCTCCATCCTTTTCTCCGGATTTTTTCCACATCGAAACAAGGGCCTTTATTCCTTGCTGGTAAAAGTCCGCTGGGTTCCGCTCGAGCCACCTCTTAACCTCCTCAACAACCTCATCGTTACTCTGAAACTTTCTTCCACGAATAGCATCCTTCATTGGCCCAAACAAATGGAAGTCTGAAGGTGCCAGATCCGAGCTGTATGGAGGGTGGGGTAATACAGTCAAGCGCATTTGTGTGATGGCCTTTCTTGTTTGCAAACTGTTGTGTGGTGTGTTGCGTTATCGTGCAAAGGAAGGACGTGTTCCAGTTTTGTCTCCGGTCGAACTCGCTTTATACGTCTCTGGAGTCTCTGTGGGGTAGCAATAGATGCCTCTGAGTTGATTGTGTGTCCTTTCTTCATAATGTCCGCCAGAATCACCCCTTTCATGTCCCAAAAGATGGTGGCCATAACCTTTCGTGCAGAGGGAGCCATTTTAAACTTTTTCTTGCGTGACGAGTCTGCGTGATGCCACTCTATGGATTGGCATTTTGTTTCAGGTTCAACGTAGTGTACCCAAGTCTCATCTCCAATCACAATTCGTGAAAGGAAGTCATCCCCTTCTGTCTCGTATCGAACCAACGACTCAGAAACAATTTCTTTTCTTTGGGCTTTGTGATCTTCAGTAAGTCAATCAGGAACAAACCGTAAAACACTTTTGAATATCCTAATTGCTGAATTATCGTATTCACACTTCCTTCACTAATTCCAGCTCCTTGTATGTGACGCGCCGATTTGATCGAATGATGCTGTTAGTACGTTGCACAGTGTGAGATGTGACAGCCGATGCCGGGCGACCGCTGCGTGGCTCATCATCGAGGCTGGCTCTCCCTCTCTCCGATGATCTCACACATTTAGACCGGCGTCGAACTGTGCTTCGATCAACAACAGCATCTCCGTAAACGTTTTGTAAACGTTTGTGAATATTTCCAACTGTTTCCTTCTCTGCCGTTAAGAACTCGATAACAGCTCTCTGTTTACGACGCATATCACTGTCAGACGCCATTTTCGAAACTGCGTTAACCATCGGTTTTATACAAGGGCGTTTAAAAGCGGTTTTATACAAGGAGGGGAGCATCAAACTGGAAAAATCCGTTTATGTGAAGCGCAGAAAGTTCAAACTTACGGCCCAAAAGGCATTTCTGAACCATGGCCTATTATTTAGCTAAGAAAAAATGCTGGGGAAAAATATATTGAGTGCCCCTAGTGTATATATGTATATAAATATAATTACAAATGATCTTCCCTATTTTAAAAAGGTATTATGAAAACACTACAGAACTACAGCGAAAAGCAAGATATACAAATAAAGAAGAACTCAAAAAGTTTTATTTACAAACTATTGAAGTTCAACATGAGCTCCTTTTGTGTCCCTGCAGACATCAAAGCGGTATTCTGTTTCCCTCCATACATTTTGTAGCATATCATACTAAACTTTTCTAACAGCCTCACGTATCCTTTCCTTCAAATGTTTCAAAGTTGTTACCATTGGTGGAACAAAAACTTCATTTTTGACATTTTATCATAATAAGTGTTTAAAATCAGGAAGATCATTTGTAATCACCCGGTGTGTATATATATATATATATATATATATATAAACGAACCTCTATATATATATTATTATATATATATATATATATATATATAGGTTCTTTTTATATTATACTACGTTTTATGCATTTCATTCCATTTAATTTAATTACATTATAAAAACCAGCTATTCCTTTGACTGAAACATTTTGGTCTATGTATTTGTTAAGTAAGTAACACCAAATGTAGAACGAAACCATAATATGATAAATTTGCATAACAAATAATTTTAAATTTATCTATTTTTTTAATAAATTTATCCTTTTAATAAATTATACTATTGAGTTAAATTGAAATTTTAATTAATTTTTCAAATGTTTATAAACTAATGATTTTTAATGTAAAAAAAGTTAATATATACCAGTAGCATGGGTGCAAAATGATAGAGTGCACTGCAAAGCTGCAC
>JAJOZX010003157.1:375000-555944 GCA_023014485.1 Bathynomus jamesi
TGAAATCTTTTTCATCCGTGAAGACTATCTTTTTAATATCAACGACAGAGAAATTATCAAGTAACTTTCTGCACCTTGTTTTTCTTTTTATCCTTAACAGTATCACTTTTTCTAGAAGATACTATTCTTTTGAAGGCTTTTAGTTTTTGTGCTTTAATTATTCGGTGTACAGAAGTCTTTCCAATATTCAAATGTTTAGCAATTGTTCTTTGTGACAAATGACTTCCTGGTTTATCTTCTTGAGAGCAGATTTTATCGTTGATGTATCCACATTTTCTGGAACCGAAGCTGTTTTAGGTCTACCGCTTCCTGGTTTTCTGGCAGTACTTCCCGATTCGCGAATCTTCTTTAAGAGTCTTTCCACTGCACGCCTTTTCCACTTTTTGCCGGGAAACTCTTGCAATAACCTTCCAGTCTTCCATCCTTTTTCACAGTAACAATTTTTAATGAGAATACGATCTTCCTCTGACAACATCATTAAGGGTACTGACGAATTGTTAAAAAATAAAAATATCCACAATTTGACTTGTTCATTCCTGTAGAGTTTTGTATAACTTGCAAAATATCGCATGATATCGTATAAAAATGATATCGTATAAAAAACGGATATTATATTGCGATTTTTTGTTTTTTTGACCCATGTTGTTACTTTTGTTAATTGCGAGAAAACTATAAAGATATCACAATTCCGTTTCTTGCATTCAAAAAAAGAAGTTTGAAAGTATCTTGCATATAAAATTGTCATGATAAGGAAGGGGGTTACTGAGATATTACTTTTTAAAAAATGCGTCATTTTTTTTCGGACCACCCGATATATATATAAATTTTTTTTTGTTCGGATGTTTAACCTCCTTTGCAACATCCCGCTGATCTCGGGAAGCGGTGTTACAACATTGGCCACGAAGTAGCCCATATATATATATATATATATAATATATATATATATATAATATATGATACACACAGACTGTGCATGGAACAAGGAACTCTTCTAGGAAAATTAAATCTACTATAGTCCAAATAAGTAATGGTAAATGACAAATACTATAGTTTTTCTTTTTCATAATGCTAGCCCGACGTGGGCAACGGGTCACTCGCAAAGAGGTCCCAAAAATATAGCTTCTCTCACCAGCTATCTGTAGCTGTCCCGCGACTCTTTTTGCTTTATTTATTGCTATCTGATTTTGTGTTTCGAATTTCACATCATCGGTCATTATTACCCTCAAATCGACCGCTTTCGTGCTTCTCTGAATTTCCTCTCTATCTGGAGCATAATATGCAGTCTGTTTAAGTTCCACATTTCTACCATATCTCAAGAGTTGAAATTTCTTGATGTTAAATGTCATATTGTTGTCTTCTGACCATTTGTCTATTTTGTTCGTGTCCTTCTGCAAGGCCTCCACTTCATTTGTATCGCTGATTTTTCTCCTGATCTTTGTATCGTCCGCAAAAAATGTTACTATACTGTTGATGTTTACTCCACTGTCTATGTCTGTTAGCATGATAATGAAGAGGAGTGGGGCCAGTACTGTACCTTGTGGTAATGAGCTGCATTCTTCTGATTCTGATGATGATGATACACCTTGAATTTTGATGACCTGTAGACGTTCTCTAAGGAAGTTGTAGATCCATTTTCCCACTTTGCCTGCTGTTCCCATATGCTTCATTTTATGTACTTTTATACTATGATCGCATTTGACGAAAGGTTTAGCAAAATCCGTGTATATGACATCATAGTTTTCATTGCCTTCAAGTGCATCTAGGATATTGTTATACTACTCTATAAGCTGTGATAGGCATGATCTTCTTGATCCAGTGTCTCCAAGAAGGCATAGATTTTCTCTCTGACTATTCTTTCAAATATTTTGGTGAGGTGGAACGTCAATGACACTGGTCTATAGTTCTTTGCTTGAGATCTATCCTCTCCTTTATATATAGGGACAATGTTCGCTCGTTTCAAGATGCTCGGTATTTCCCCAGTGTCTTGGGATCTTCTCCATATCCAGTATAAATAAGGGTGTAGCTATCTCATCTTTACAGCTTTTAATCAATAGTGCGTTCCATTTCTCCGGACCTGCACCTGAATGTGATTTCATTTGTCCTATAGCTCTCGCTACATCTTCTGGGGTAAAATCAGAGTCGGTTATACATTCTCCTTGCAATTTCTCTTCGAAGAATGCATCTATGTCAGGTATCGCTTTGTCACTTTTTGGGGTACTGAAGACCGATTCATACAGGGCCCTCAATGTTTCAGATATTTCTTTTAGATCGTCTGTTAGTTCATTATTTCCTTTCCTTAAGGGCCCGATAGTAGCGCACGTTTTTGTTTTCCTTTTCATATAGCATCGAAGTATTTTGGATTTTCCTTTATTGTTTCTACCCCCTTTTCCTCTTCCCTCTCTGTATGGCCCTTAATCAGGGTTTGTATTCCCCTATCGATACTCTGCAGTTTCACTTGCATTACTTTCCTGGCATTATTGTCTCCGCAATTACCTAACTTCGTCGCTACTCTCTTTCTTTTGCGGAATATTCTTCTCTTTTGCCTCTCTAGCCAGTTCCCTTTCCTTTTGGCTGTGCTTTCGGAGCATATTTTTCTAAAATTCTCAGTGTCTTTTCTTCCAATGTTATTTCCATTTACTCAGTTATTTTATTCTCTAAAACTGTTCTCTACTCTATTTGGGCCATATACGATCTGATTGCTTTTCAATTTATGGTCTTGGAGTTTAAGTTAAACGTCCCAAATCTGCTTCTTTCTTTAATATGTGTATTGTCTTTTAATGTTGTCGCCATATTTGTTGATATCTCGATCAAGTTATTGTCTGAGATAATGGTTGGGTTATTTTTATATTAGCAATCAAGTTCGTGTTATTCGTGAATACCAATTCTAGGCAGTTATTTTTTCTGGTATTTTTTGTTGTCTCCTGTGTCAGCATAAACTCGTTTGTGAAAGCCATCAGCATTTTTGCTTGCTCCTGGTCCTCTCTTGTGCCCCCCTTATCTAGCTGTATAAATATATTTCTAGCCACCTTTTTGTATTTTATAAATGGGAAATTAAAATCGCCGCAGAGTATTATATCAGGGGATGGAGAGTTTACGGACTTTATTAGGGTTCTGATACCATTAATGGCATCAAAAATTTTTCAGTTGGAGAGATTGGAGGTATATATGTACATATAATGCACAGACCTAACTGTATAAAATAAGGAACCATTTTGGGATATTAAATCACCTATAGTCCGAATAAGTAATGGTAATTAGCAAATGCTGAAGTTTTTCTTTTTCATGATCGAAGCCCAACGCGAGCAATGAGTGACTAGCAAAGACACCGCAAAATATAACTTCCCTCAACAGCTATCTGCTAGGCAGATAGGACCCACCTTTAGGACAGGGTCTAGGGTGTGGAGGCAACGCAGTCCCTCTTTCTTCCCCACCCTCACTCCCTCTCTCTACTCCTCCCCTCATCTCCCTCTCACTATCACCCACCTCTCGGATTCCCCCTCTCCTTTCCCTATCCCCACCTCCTCTCTCTCTTTCTCTCTCTCTCTGTTCTCTCCTGCATCCTTGTTATTTTCTTTCGATTTACCTTCATTCTTATTTTCCCTTTTCCTTCCCCTTCACCCCATACTAATAAATGACCCTTCTCTTTCCCCTCCCCCCTTGCTCCCCGATTATTACCTCCACCCATGTCTCTCATTCCTCTCATTCCTTCCACCCTATCAACTACTGTCATTTGTGTTTTTGCTTCTTTCCTTTTTACCTTCCCCTCCAAATCCATTCTCTTTTACATAATACCTGACTCACTCATACACTCACGCTTTTAATTTTTAATAAGATTTCCTCTATAAATACTCAAAAAATATATTACAGCTTCCGAAAATATTCGTGTATATCAATAATCTTGTTTCTCTTTTAAATAATACACCAAAAACGACGATATTACGAAATCAAATCGTCTACATGGAATCGCACAATAGCTGAAATTAATCATCATAATGTAGAGGAATACAACACTTATTTATAAGTGTTAATATCAAATCCAGATATGACAAAAAGTATTGTATCACGAATGATCCCAAAATTTGAGGGACACTGTAATTCGGCGTTTCAGATTACGATTTGAATAGCATCTAATTTTAAACTGTGATTTGAACCTAGCGACGAAATATATTAAATAATATATATTAATATACAGGGTGATCCGTTTGGGTATGGATAAAATCAAAACGCTGTGAGAATCTACCGAGAAATGATACAGCGCTCATCTGTTGCTCGTGTGGTCATAAAATGTGGGAGTTTATAATAGGCTATGCCATCCGCTGCCAGACTAAGAGCGCCATCTGCTGTCAGACTTATGAGACATATGCCAGTTTTGAAAATGGCGGCGAATGCACAACAACGTGAGAAGTGTGTCATTTGGTTTGGTAAGTTTTGAGAGTGTGACAGCGGGACAGCATGAGTTTCGCAGTGTGTATGATGTTCGAAAAGCTCCTAAATACGACTCCATAGTGCAGAGGTACCGCACATTTGAAGAAACGGGGTCTATCACTAAACCACATGCAGGTGGTCGTAAGAATTATCCTCTCGTTATGACCTCTGTCGTGTTTGGAAGGGGGTCATGTTGAAGACTTATTAGGTTTGTCACAATCTACCATCTTTGTGGGCATTGTTTGCTAAATATTAAACTATACAATGTTACTGTTTCCATTTCATATCAATTTTATTTTATCCATACCCAAATGGATCACCTTGTATATATAAAAATGAATAATTCCAACATTCATTTTTGCATAAAAAGTCCAAACTCGCGTGACACTCTAACTGCATATGAAATGTAAGTTTGGAAAATTTTTTAATTTTCTTTCTATTTTTTTTGCTAAGTAATTGCTGAATTATTTCTTTCTTAAATTATGTAGTCATTTTTTAGATTAAGCTTAATCATGTAATCGTGTTAAATTCTGCAATGTTCATTTTTTCACACTCTCTCTTAGTTGTAAAGGATGAAGTCGTAACTTGCCAAAACTCTTAACTAACACGTAATTTTAAATTTTAAGCATTTAATTTTGGCTCATATGCATGTTTAATTTTAATCCATAATAAAATGCATATTTCATTTTCCATGTTTAGTTAATTCGGCAAATCATGATAAAATCTGATTAGTCAATATGCTGTTTAAAAGAAAAATATGACATCATCTTCAAATATCTTGCTTATCTAACAGTAAGCTGTTACAGCAAAAATTTACCTTTATTTTCAAATATTAAAAAAAAAAAAAAATTCAGCCTATTGAGAATAAAAAACAAAACAGGTCAACATTAAATAATAATGTCACCAAATTATTAGTACATAACTCTTGTATCATAATTTTTCAAATTATCATTCTGATTATTCTGATCTGACCTAGAGGCTGAAGTATTACCTGTAATATTTTAGAAGCAGTAAAATTCAGTCAGAGGATCTCTTTCTTCTCCTTTGAGCCCTGCTTTCTCCAGAGAACTTAGTTTTAAAATAGAATAAATAATTTCCCGATACGCTACAAGAAGACTCGGGGAACCGTCAGATAATTTAGTAAGTTTTTACAGAATCCTCCGAGCCACCACAAGAAGGAATTGGAGTGTAGTATGAAAGAAACTACTGCGATTCCCTAAATGGGACCAGCTACTACAGAGTGAGAAAATCCGTTGCTGTCACTTCACCAGAAGCTCCGTTAACCTCGAACCGTCCAAGTTCATAGACGGAGGGTTAACATATACAATATATTACAGGATAACTTAACTGCCCTCTTCATACTGCCATTATCATCAAACGGTGGTTTCAGGAACGACGAGATGTCGAGCTGCTAAACTGGCCTACCAAGGGTGTAACCTAAACTCCATTGAAAATGTGTGTGCAAATGTGGTTAACGTTTGGAAGTGTGGGCAGGAGCGGACATCTTGCCACCTGCTGGAACAATGACAGAGTGGGAACTTTTCCGCACGAACCCAAAGTCATCTACAATCATGTGGCATCTGTTCCAAATAGGCTACGAGAGGTCATTAATAGTAATGGAGGATGGACCAAGTATTGAGTAATTGTGTATAATAATGTTAAGGTTGTGATGTAGTAAATATATATTTATTTACTTGAACAATTGTTAGTTCTTTATAATTTGAACATTATGTTTTGTATGTTCTTAAGAAAATTCTTAAATTTACTTGATTCATGTTTATTTTCGTAATAAAAAATTGAACTATATTACCATTATTTCTCCATGGATAGACCTTTTTCTAGGTAATCATTTGTTGATGATGCATTGACTTTAAATAGAAACGTTATTGCCTGGAGGAAAAGGCGATAATACAACTTACCTTACACTTTAACTATAACATGACCATATCAAAATCCTATGATTGAAAGTTTTTAAAGTATCCCACGTTTGTGAAATAACCTAACTACTGTATTTCCTAAATTTAGGAATAATGCATGAATAAAATATCATACACTGTCGTCCTAGCATTACCACCAAAACTACAGTGAACAATATATTTATTCTGACATTGTTTTTCATAAAATAAAAGTATTACTATGACAACACCTGAGAGGGGGAGGAGGAGAGGGAAGGAGTGAGGGTGGGGAACTGGGGTTTAAGAGGAACTGCGTCGTTTCCACATCTCGGAGAGGGTGGAGCGGAACTATTGTAGGGGACTGTACAGTAGGTCTCTGTATTACATAAAAGTTATCGTAGGGGATCATTCCGAGCTGTATATATATATATATATATATATATATATATATATATATATATATATTGTGTTTTTCCTTGCACGAATTGAACGTTAGTGGACGATGTCGGATTTATATCCGTGGATTTCTCGACGAAACATCATTCTCGGAGGTATAAATAACTTGGTTCATCAGTCTGGCATTATAAATAACTTATTGGTCACTCTCTGAGTTATGACTAAATAACCTTTCTTGATTACTCTCTGATTTATAAATGATCTTCGATTATTCCTCGTTCTGTGTTCACCTCGAACTATTACTTCACAATCTGTACATTATTGAAGAGTAAATTGCTTAACCCGTTTTGAACGCTATTTAAATAACTTAAAAGAATTACAATTTATAGTTAATGACAGCGCTTAAATTCACTTCTTGGTTTATTTATACAAACAAATTCCATGAATTAAAAATGAATACATTTTTAAAGAAAGAGAAGTTAAGTTTTTATCAATTTTTATTTGAAGTTTAATTGAATCGAAGAGTTACAATAAACTTTCTTATATTTAAACTTAGAATTTTAAATTATGATTTATTATTAAAAACTATTATTTTAAAAAATGAAAGCAAGTCATAAATGGTTAATTCGATATTATAAGATTGAATAAAAACTAATAGATTGATTATTACAAATTCATTTCTTCAGCAGAGTATAATTACTGTAAGCACAAGAGAATGCAGTGTCTCGATTACAAGATCGTTACAGAATGTGCGTTAATCAAAGGCAAATAATAAGCAAAGAACAAGGTAGAAGACGCTCCCTGGGCTTTTAATACCTCTGGGTCGCGGTGACGAAGCAATTTGGGGCTACCTCTGACAGGAGGGGTCTGGCACTTTTCTGCTTATAAAGGTTCATTACGGTAAAGGTTGGGTGGAGACATACATAAATTACAATTGTGAATGGAAAGTTTTGACATGGAGAACTTCCGTAAGAACTTCCAATAAGAATCGAAATATCCCTACGGTCATAGACATAATACCTTTTGATAATGGTAATATTTTGGATAATATTGTCGTTAGTGAAGGGAAAGTAATGCGCTATATTGATAAAATGAAAACGCGTAAATCACCGGGTCCGGATTCCATATATCCCATACAACTAAAAGAATTAAAAGATAGCATTGTTGTGCCGCTAACAAAGATTTTTAATGCGTCTATTTCTCAGGGGTGCGTACCAGATAATTTCAAGTTAGCAAACGTAACACCTATCTTTAAGAAAGGCGATAAAGGTGCGGCGGGAAATTATAGGCCAATCAGTTTAACGTCTGTTGTAGGCAAGCTACTGGAATCAATAATTAGGGATCGTATAGTCGAACACTTAGAAGTGTATAATCTGGTTAGAAATACGCAGCACGGTTTTAGGCGAAACAAACCTTGCTTAACTAATCTTTTAGAATTTTTCCAAAGCGTGGTTGACGTTTACGATAGACATCGGGCGGTTGATGTAGTGTATTTAGATTTTCAAAAAGCATTTGACACCGTGCCGCACAAAAGACTCATTGAAAAAACTAAGGCTCATGGAATCAGGGGTGTAGTAATAAATTGGCTAGAAGAGTGGTTGCGAGGCAGGAAACAGAGGGTGGTCGTTGATGGAGCGGAGTCGTGTTGGGCTAATGTAGCGAGTGGCGTTCCTCAGGGTTCTGTATTGGGCCCCTTGCTTTTTCTTATATATATTAACGATTTAGATGTCGGCCTAGTCAGTACAGTTTCAAAGTTTGAGGATGACACGAAGCTGGGTGGTAGGGCGATTAATGACGAAGATAGAGGTAAAATTCAGGAAGATCTGAATAAAATCGTTGATTGGTCAGTCACATGGCAAATGAGATTTAACGTGGATAAGTGCAAAATTTTGCATATAGGTTCCCGTAACGGTAATTTTGCGTATAGTATGTCAGTGAAAGATTTAACAAGCGTAGAGCAGGAAAAAGATTTAGGAGTTATAGTCACTGGTGATTTAAAAGTAGCGAAACAAAGTAGAGCAGCGGTCAATAAGGTGAACAAAGTGTAAGGTTTTATAGCTCGAAATTTTGAGTACAAATCGCGCGATATTATAGTTCCTCTTTATAAATCATTAGTTAGACCCCATTTGGAGTACGCGGTCCAATTTTGGAATCCGCATATGCGCAAAGATATAGACAAAATCGAAAGAGTTCAAAGACGAGCAACTAAGATGATTCCGTCTCTTAGGTCAAAGTCGTACGAGGATAGGCTTAAGGAGTTAAAATTGACTACTCTCGAGACTAGGAGGTTAAGGGGTGATCTAATCCAGGTTTTCAAAATTATGAATGGGTTTGATAACGTAGATAGAGATAGCTTTTTCGAAATATCTCAATATAATAGGACTAGAAATAACGGGTGTAAGTTGACAAGTAGAAGGTTCGAGACAGCAGTTGCAAAAAACTTTTTTACGCATAGAATAGTAAATACATGGAATAGTTTGCCGGTAGAAGTAATTAGTAGCACGTCTATAAACATGTTTAAAAATCGATTAGACGCGCATGTTGATAGAAAGGGTATAGTTTAAGGTAGTAAAATTACGGCTTTGTGGGGATAGATCCCACAGCTCAACACAAGTGTTGTGGGATATAGGGAGGCAGCGTCTTGGGTTAGGGGATACTCTCTGTCCTTACACACCCCATTTAAAGAGATTCCTCTGCCGAGCGGTGCCCCCATAGTACTGTGAGGTATTGAAAAACTCATGATCTTCACTTGCCCCACAAACACCTTTAAATGGGAGACCCATAATGGGTGCACACACATTTCTACATTACTGTACAGTCTTTACAGCCACACCTACACTTTTCCTCGTAAGTGTATATATTGTAATGTATATGGTTGTAAATTTTGACTTGGTCCGCAATCGATATGGACCGTGACTTGATGGATACCGTAATGAAATTGACTGGATTCTTTGGATCTGATATATTTGCATGTCCGTTATAAATAGATATAGAGTGTAACATTTGTGGATAGTAGTCTATTATGACTTGATCCTCTGGATCCAGAGATTCTATCTTTAGTTTTAAATCGATAATTAATTAGTTTTAAATTGATAATTATTTAGTTTCGTAAAAATTGGTCGTTGCCAATTTACCGGCAGTTTTTACATAAATTTCTTATGTTCTTGTGGTTCGGAACCCACGTAAAATTGTAGGGCCCCTCCGCCACCACGGAGGACATACACAATACACGATTACGAACACAGTTAGGTAGACCAGCCATGAGTGGATCCTAGGGTCTTTGTTGGTCTGAAACATTATAACATTATAACATCTTCTGTGAAGTAGGAATTTTTACAGTGATGATTAAACAAAATTGTTTGACTTGTAGGGCCAGGATGGCGGGGGAAGAAAGTAGATTTGGGTTACTTGTAGGGACTTAGTTTTAAGGGGAAATGAGGAGTCAAATCGGATTCTATGGGAAAGGGAGACGTTTTAAAGGGATAAGGGAAAACGGTTGGTATAGGGATGGAAATAATTACTTCTTATTTATGGGAATGGTAGAAGAGTTTAATAAAATTTAATTAAACAAACGGGAGTAAATTTAACGATATGTATTCATATAAGTGCTTACATCATGGTGGCATGACGCTGAGGCAGCGGAATGTTAACGGTGCCACAGCTAGGCTCCCAAGGAGTGGGGTACATAAGGAGTTATGCGATTTATGTAATTCACATAATTTATGCAGTGATCGCATGAGTTACGTGCTCGACGCATAAAAGGAGAGTTCATTACTCTATGACAGTGGTCGGGGAACAGGGGTAAATTACCCAAATGGGGTAAATTTAAAACTTTTGGGGGTAATGCGTGCGGTATGAGAGACACTTTGTGCTGATATTTTTTTCGTATATTTTTATTTTATTTTGTTACATAAATGTGGTGTTATTCTAAATTTTAGAATATTACGAATTTACGTCCTGATTACGTCCTCAAATATATTTTGGGGTAATACCCAAAAAAGTTCGCCGACCACTGCTCTATGACGATACGAACAGCGGATTATGATTACATGACAACATACACAATTCGCCATAGAGGAACTTCTTTGCAACATGGAATTTTTTACCATTTTATATATATATATATATATATATATATATATATATAATGGGGACCATTCCTTCCGGTTTGTTCGCAGGATCTAACCCCCTTGACTTCTTCCTCTGGGGCTATGTCAAAAATGAAGTTTTTTTCCACCAATGGCAACAACTTTGGAACATTTGAAGAAAAGTATACGTGAGGCTGTGAGAAAAGTTCAGTATGATATGCTACAAAATGTATGGCGGGAAACAATACCGCTTTGATGTCTTCAGAGCCACAAAAAGAGCTCATATTGAACTTCAATAGTTTGTAAATAAAAGTTTTTGAGTTCTTCTTCATTTGTATATTTTGTTTTTCTGTGTAGTTCTGTTAGTGTTTTCATAATAAATTTTTAAAATCGGGAAGATCATTTGTAATCACCCTATATATATATATATATATATATATATATATATATATATATATATAGAGAGAGAGAGAGAGAGAGAGAGAGAGAGAGAGAGAGAGAGAGAGAGAGCGCGCCTCGGTGGTGTATTGGTTAGCGTCGCTGACTACAAATCCATTGGCCCCGGGATCGAGACCCGGTGACGGCAGGCGACGCGCAGCAAAACTCAGCTATTCATCCTTCCATACAATAAAGAAATTGGTTGGTAGATAACAGAGCTGGGCATTTGCGGCATATTTTGCGGTACTGCGGTACTTGCGGTACCACCGCACTACCACCCCGGGCCCCCATAACGCAGTACCGCAAAGGATCGCTGAAAGTACCGCAGTACCGCTACCGCATTCAAATTTCCGCGTACCGGTTTGGTACCGGTTTGGTAGTGCAGCAGTACCGCAGTAGCGCAATATGCCGCAAGTGCCCAGCTCTGGTGTGTATACTCGTACATTAATGGTATTATGTGGAAGCGCTTTCATTGCATAAGAGCGCACCTCATGAACAAAAGTGTTTGTAACAGATCCATTCCACCGATAATCTCTTTGCTCTCACGAATCCGTATCAGTATATTCAATATGAATATCTTGATGTCATATCACATATCTAAAAAGTGTGATATTGTCACTTGTAGTCTGTATTTAAGTCTGTCACTTGTATTCTTTTCTGAATAAAGTTTTTGATTTATTTTTTAAATTCAATTTGTCGAAAAAATTATTTACAAAACTGTTGTCACGCAAAGTAACATAAAAACCTAGAAAAACAGCTGGTAACGCCACTTTTTAGTTTAGAAGTATTTCACTGGAATAAATTTTACAGAAAATGAGCTGTGTGTAAAAAGAAAAGTGTTTCGGGTTATACAAATCCAAGTAAATAACTTATCGATTAATTAATTTTAAGTACACTCAAAATAAAACCTTCTGAATTTAGAACTTGGGACTTCTTTATGAAGGTGCATTCTGGAGGAAGTTTTTCCTTCTTTTGGGTATCAAAGCTTCTTGTCGGATGATATAATAACGTCTTTTAATGCTACATAACTTCTTTAGATAGAAGAAATAGTCTTATAAACTTCTTTTTGGAGTTTCCTATTTTAAGTTTTCCTTATGAATAAGATTGGATCAAGTAAAGATAAGCACCCTCAGCCTTCTTTAATTAGCCTTATAAGGCTAACTAACGAAAATATCACGACCTAACCTAACCAATCGTTAAGGGCGTACAGTTGGCTTAACGATTGGTTAGGTTAGGTCGTGATATTTTTGTTAGTTAGCCTTATAAGGCTAATTAAAGAAGGCTGTGGGGTGCTTATCTTTACTTGATCCATAAGATTAACACATTTTGACTTCAATATGTAACTTAATTAATATAAAAAAGCGAATTGGTCAAAACTATTTTTATTTTTAGATGTACTCGTACGTACAACATACGATACACGAATCCTTTTATTAGACTTTTCTTTACATTAATTTATTATTCTCATGGTATTCATTACTTCTTGACGCTCATACTGTACATAAATAATGTGATCAGTTGCGTGTTAATTATTACAATATAACCCAAAAATATTTACTATAAAAGGTATGGTCATTTTTTAGACTAAAATAACGCTGCTAGAAAAATATTACAGGAAATGTTATGAGTAATAAGATCATAAAATGAGTGAAAGAAAGGAGATCGTAAAAGGTTTTAAAACACTAAACTACTGAATCATAATTCAATCCAGTAATTCTAGAATCCAAATCCATCCAAATCCTTCGAATTTGGATGAAACCCCACAGCATATATATACAGTGTGGGCCGAAAGTCTGGATCCATAGGAAAATATTTATTTTAATACATAAATTACAACAAATGGTAAATACTTAAAATGAATATCAACTTTAACTCGTAAATGCGTATCCGTGATACTGTACAGTAGTTCGTACTCCAGTATAAATACTCGAATACTTTTTTTATTTCAGCCCAGAAATGGCTTCGAATCTAACAACAGAAGACCGGGTAGAACTTGTGCTCATGTACGCGAGACAGGGCGCTACACACAGAGAAGTTGCTACCGAATTCAATAGAAATCATCCTGATAAGCATCCAGTAACACATGCGACTGTTGGCAAGGTGTTTAAACGTTTCAAAGAAACAGGAAGTGTACATGATCGACGGCGTTCTGGTCGTCCAAAAACTGCAACTGATGAAAATACCTCTGCAATGGTATGTGAAACTTTAACGAATAGTCCAGTAAAGTCAACAAGAAGATTATCAAATGAAACACGCATCTCGAGAACGTCAATTCGAAGAATTATTAAAAATCATAAATTCCATCCCTAAGTGTCTCGATGTCAGAGGCCGCCAATTTGAGCATTTGTTATAATTTGTTGTTTATACTGGAGTACGAACCACTGTACAGTATCATGGATACGCATTTACGAGTTAAAGTTGATATTCATTTTAAGTATTTACCATTTGTTGTAATTTATGTATTAAAATAAATATTTTCCTATGGATCCAGACTTTCGGCCCACCCTGTATATAGAGGGTGTCCCATAAATCCGGTCTCATAGGAAAATTAATTTTAAATTAAATTTACAAACGTTATACATTAGAACTAAAACAAATAATCAAATTGATGTCTTATTTGGGAATCTTTTTTTTGTTACAGGTAGAATAACACGCAATGGCTAATATGGAAGTGAGTTACACTCCTCAGAAAAAGGCGGAAAACAAGATATCAGTTTGAACATTTGTTTCAGTTCTTATGTATTACTTTTGTAAATTTGATTTAAAATAACTTTTTTTATGAGATTAGACTTATGGGACACCCTGTATATATATATATATATATATATATATATATAGGTGCTGGTTAAGTGTGCGGTCTACCTACGATTCGGCGGTCTACCTTTTAATTATAGCTTCTTATCTTGTTTACTAATTGTTTGTTTACATCCCATTGTCAATCGCCCTTGACGATTGGTTAGGTTTAGTCATGATATTTTCGTTAGTTTTAACGAAAATATCATGATTAAACCTAACCAATCGTAGGTAGACCGCACACTTAACCAGCACCTATATATATATATATATAATATATATATATACACACAGTTTCGATAATGACTTCCTTCATTCACTCCAAAGTAATTCATTGTATACAACTGATTCGTGATGCTTATCCTCTTTTCCTCGAATTCCAAACAGAAATACGAATGCTAGAATCGAAATTGCATCGCTTCACATATCGAAAGTCAAAATAAATTACAAATAAATTACTTTCACTCGTATAAATAAAATATTTATTTTGAACATTCGTGTATCCTCTCCAAAACAGAAAATTCTCACTCAGTTTACAAATGTTTGTAAGAAAGATTAATTTCACTTGTAAAATTCGTGATACAGACCTCCTCTCTAGTACCACTTTAATGATTTAAGAATATTTTTTAAAATATAATTTTAATGTTTCGATTATCTTCTTGAATGTTTCAACATTCACACTAATCAACATTTTCAGAATGGTTTTCAAGCAAAACAGTGTTAACTGCGTAAACTATGGTACCTTATTTAGTTATATTTGGTTAATGTTTTATATTTTTTAAATATAAGACTGTACTAGTGTGCTAATATAACAAGGAAAAATATATATATATTATATTTATTAGTAGAAAACTGAAAGATAAGAAGAAAAAAATTGTTATCAGAAAGAATGTATAAATAAATATACACAATTAAATCTGAAGGAAGTAATTTCGATCCAAAATTCAGTCATTTCAGTCCGAAGAAAGCCATTTCGATTAAAAGAATACATTTTCATTTATAAAGTTATATTCGGGACCCTAATTAAGGTAAGTTAGGATTGTTAACCTATGGTCAAACTACTATAAACAGTTTGTTTATAATTATTACGATATCATTACAATGAAGCTAATTATACAGTATTCTGTTCTAAAATACTAAGTATCAAATATAGAAAGATCTCGTATCCCAATATGAATGTTTGACATTTTTTTGTATGTACTGATAATTGAATTAACAAAAAAGTCGATTACGTTACCCCAGTTACTGTGAAGAAATTAGTCTGTAATTCCTACAGTATTTTAAATTTTTGGGTACCTAATTCTTGTCTGGATGATTCTGCCCGACAAAGAGAGTATGTATTTTGTATTTCGTGCTTTTATTTATTTATTTTTTTCACACTGTGGGACAGAAATTCTGTTTGCATAGAAAATAAATATATAGTTTCAATAAATTACTCTTTATATGTTGTAAATGTACATAAAACATACAGGGTGGCGCAAAAGTCAGGAACCATAGGCACATTTTAATAATTTTTGTTTTAATATATGTTTTGTTCTTTTCAGATTTGTTGTTGAACCTATGGTACAGAAATTGACAATAGATGAACGGGTGGAGATGGTTTTAATGTGTGCAAGGCGTGGTAACACACACCGATCAGTTGCTACTGCTTTTAAATGACAAACACCCTGAGAGGCCGCCAGTTGTTCAGGTATTAGTTGGAAAACTGTTCACTCGCTTCAGAGAAACGGGAAGTGTTCAACCGATGCAGCAACATCACTAACGGTACTCAATCACCTCGAAAACAGCCCACTTAAGTCCTTAAGAAAGTTATCCCAAGAAACGGGTGTCTCCAGAAGATCCATTCAACAAATTCTTACAACAAATCGTTTCCACCCCTACAAAGTCCAACTCGTTCAGGAACTGCACGGTGACGACACAGACCGTCGTGTAGAGTTCTGCCAGTGGTTTCTACAACATTGACAGCCTCAAAGAAGGATCATGTTCAGCGACGAAGCGATATTTCACCTCAACGGCCGTGTCAATAGGCATAATGCACACTATTGTGCCAATGAGAACCCCAACTGGATGGAGAAAGGACATGTGCAATTCGATCCACGAATTATGGATGGTGTGGGCTGCGCGTTCTGGGGGGATCGGTTAATTGGTCCGTATTTTTTCGACGGCAATGTAGCAGGTGAAACATATTTGCATATGCTGCAAACATTTCTAACGCCCATACTGGACGACATTCCATTGGCAGAACGGGCGGAGATGTAGTTAGAGCAGGATGGTGCACCACCACATTTCGCAACCATCGCCGCCCGGAGCTCTTTAGAGGAAACATTCCCAAGCAAATGGATCGGACGGCGAGGGCCCGTCGAATGGCCACCTAGGTCTCCAGACCTCACGCCTCTTGACTTTTCCTTGTGGGGGCCATCTCAAGTCGGTAGTCTATGCTGATCGACCCAGAACTATACGTTCTCTAAAGGATGAAATCATATCTGAGTGTGCCAAAATCAGTACCAATGTGTTAAGGAATGTTCAAACATCATGCATTCAACGTGTCAGAAAGTGTCTCCAAGTGGAAGGCCACCAATTCGAACATTTATTATAATTTAATAAAATGTGCCTATGGTTCCTGACTTTTGCGCCACCCTGTATATTTAAAATATATGAAACAGACTTTCTTATAATTAAATCTAGGCCTACAAGCTACAGCACAGGCTTAATTAATTTTTTCAGCTTCTTTTATATTTCAAGTAAAAAAATATGGATAATTATATAGATAATAAAAAATTCTTAACTGTTATAAAAACAGAAAATATCTAACATGCACATAAGATTTTATATTAACTAATGTTAGGCCTGGGCCAAACAGTGCTATTTCTCAACCTTTTTTCTGCTGGCAACTATATTTTGTCATAAAAAATTTGTGATCCCCCTTCCGTAAATGATGATATGGCATATACTTCAACGACAAAAACAGTTCTCGAACAAGTGTTACATAGTTATAGAACCTTTCCCAATAAAATACCAATAAATTTCCACTCTATTGAACACCACCTCTCCTCCTCTAAACCTCACCTTCTCTTCCTCAGTGAAACTCAGGTGTCTGGGACGACTGACAGCAACCCCTTTTCTGTACCCTCCTACTTTCTCTATATTCAATTTCATTCCAGAGGTGGATGTTGCATATATGTACCCAATGACCTAACTTATCTCGTATTCCCGAACTTGAATCTTCCGAATTCTACACCCTCTGGCTACGGCTTGCATGCCAATCTCAAACTAAATACATCTGCGCTGAATACCTTTCTTCTAATTCTACTCACTACCAAAATTCTTTGACTACCACACTTCCAAACTGGAATACTTAGGCAGTACTTTGATTTCACATGGAATTATTATTACTTCCGTGACCAAGGTCCCTCCGAGTGTGCTGTGCACATCATCTAAGTAATTTCTTGGGCTTAGAGACGTATATTCCATATTCTTTACCTACTATTTATGCCAAAAAAAATCCTTGGTTTAACTTTGCTTGTTCTAATGCTACCCGCAACAGAAAATAGGCTTTCAGAAGGTACCGTCGCCATCCAACTGGTGACTCTCACTTACCTTTTGTTTCTACTTGGAATCGTACAAGATCTGTTCTTCGACTCGCCAACTTTTCGGTGAGCGCTGCTCCTCTGCAACGTCCAAATAAAAGACTCCCTACAAGGCATTGATCAAACGATCATTTGGCCTTAGGCGGTTTCACAACGAACCTACTGTGTGCCTGTATGGACATTAAAGCCATAAACACTCCTTCAAACTCTCGTGGTTTGCCTACCTACCGAGTAGTAAGACATACATTGAGCCAAGCATGGAAACAATGGGACCAAGACTGGCCGAAAATACCAGTAGACCAAATCCGCTCGAAACCTCTATCTCTCTTTCTCTCTCGTCTCACTCGTCTAGTCGGTGATCGATCACCTTATTCGAGTCAACTTAACGCCACTGATAGAATCTGGTTTCAACTCTGGATTCCTACTGGTTATCACCTTCTACGCTTAATTTACAAAATAGTTCTCTATACTTCACTCGAAACAGTAACCATAATTTGTTCTGGCAAAATTTAAGAAAGAAATGACAAAAATTACAGAATTTCTCAACACTTTGATCGCGCTCTAACTACCAGAAAGGTAACTTATGGTATTTACATCGAGAAAGAGAATAAAAATATACCAACGAACAAACAAAACAATACTACGTTGAATATAAATATGAATGCGACCATACATAGTAACCATAATTCTAATTTAAAAAAATTGTTATTGTTCAAACTACTTTCAGGAGTAAAGTTGAGACAATCAAATACAAAAAAAAAGAAAAAAGTGAAATTCGCGCCATCAACTCACGACAACAACGAATGAACGTTACAATTCGTTGGGGAGCACGGAAAACACGAGCCTTCAAGATGCCACAAAAACGTCACTGGCATTCTAAAAGTGCCCCATTTTTGGTCAGCAATCAATCTAAAGCTCTAAATGCGCGAGAAACCCGAATAAAGTTTAAAAAATAACATATTTACCCCCGAAATAATCCTTAAATAAAATTTTTAAATATAAACACCGAAAATTAAATTACTATGTTAATTCCAATCTGTAACGCTAAATTTCGCAGGAAGAAACTCCATAATTTGCAAAATATATCTGAGAGACAATTCTCTCTCTCATCACGAGAGCCAGCTGATTTGTAAATCCTAGTAAATCCATGCAATTCACCGTTATAAAGTGAAACTAATTACAATTTTCATTATTATCATTATTATTATTATAAATAAGAAAAGATACTATGAAAAAAATATCGTGCAAGCATACTGTATAATCAGAAAATCAAAATAATTAATTATATTTGAAGTGAATGTCCACTTTTTGTAAGCGAACCTCTGTATAAGTATTGCCAACCGAACCAAACTGCATTACACTGAAAACGAAGTAATTTGTAATATTATCTACACGAACGCGCGAGCATTACAAAAACAATTTCTGCCTTTATACCCACAATACTGTAAATGGAATTTTCTAAAAAAAATAAAACACTGCTCATGACAGTAAGATGCCAATTAGGAATAAAAAATTGAACCAACCAGCATACACATACATAAAAAAAAAATCATCTATGGAATTTCCATTAAAATTCATGAGAGAAAAAATAAAAAGTCAGCCTACCTATAAATTAAAAATTAAAAAAAAGAGTAATAAAAAATTATTCGACATAAAAAAAGTCTAAAGGTCAGTTACAAGGAAAAATCTTTTTCAAATGGTCAATTTGCAAAAGCAAACCAATGCCGATTACAAACGTTTATGCAGTTCGCGAAGATTTCCAAAATAAACTGCACGAACCAATTTCAATCATTTCAATTTATATTTGAATATACAGGGTGTCCATAAAGACACGCATCATAGGAAAATACATTTATTTTGTTTATTCATTTATTTTGTTTTATTTATTTGTTTGAAATGATTCCCACCAATCTCAAAACATGTTTGTAAACGGAAAAGCAGGTTTCTTTGAGTGTTCCTCAACATATTTGGCCTGATGGAGACATAAATAAATAGACATTGCTTATGTTCCTATGATGCGTGACTTTATGGACACCTTGTACATAATAGATTTTAAACCACGCTAATTATGCTAAATTTAAGCCAAATTGTTCATTAAATAATGATATTTAAATAGAACTGATTCTTTATGGTAATCTAACTAACTAAAGTCTAAACCCAAAATGGGACTAGAATTTGACTATATTATTTAGGGATGTGTAAATCACTTAATGTACAAACATCTTAACGCTACACAAAAAATTACAAAAATAATGTAATTTGGACATCCTGTCTTTTTTTCATGAAGAGTCCTCACATGCTACTCTTGGCCTATGAGAAGTCTACCGCATTATATAACAGAACAATTCTAGAATCAGGTCAAAACTTACAACATACAGTCTTAATCTATAATTCAGACCAAATTAATGTTTAAAATCACTGTTTACAGTATCCTACACTAAAAGTACATTTCTAAAACTTCGATAATGTAACTGTATATAAACTCCAAAATTTTAGGCATACCGTAAAAATGCAGAAAAATACAACTAAAACAATTTATTTTTATTTATTTAATTACGTAATTTATTAATTTATTTTTAAATGCCAAAACAGCTAAAAATAAAATTTTAAAACTCAAATTTTTAAATAAAAACATCGGTAGTCCTTATAAAATAAAAAAGAAATAAGGAAAAGATGAAAATGAGCCTCAGCCGGGATTTTTCTTAATTTAAAGTCTCTCTCTCTCCACGATACCCAGAAAGAAAACGAGATGCATCGGCCTCCAAAAGCTGCTTAGGTTAAAAACAACTCAACTATTTGACACAAAAGAACGCGATCGAGGTAGGCATCACTGAAGTAAATGTGAGTCGAAACAGATTCTGTTCTTTAAGGTTTTGAAAATGCTACTCGCCATATTGAATTCTCTTTTTAAACTGTTTGTAGGAATGGGAATTTGTAAATTTGGAGTAGGTCCACCAAAAGGGTGAAACGTCTTTGATTTCTATTTTGCTTTCCTTTAATCTTACGTTATCTGCACTTTTTCTACTGTTTTACAATGATTTCTGTATTCTTTAAAATAATACACACCTTATTCATTTTTTTTGTCCCGAAAACTTTTTCTAAAGACAAGGACAGCTCTCTAAAAACCGGGACGTATAGACACCCTAGTAGCGTGGCCACCATTCCAGCTCAACACGGGCTGCATGGCGAGTCATTCAGTAACAACGAGGGGGTATTTCGATTGATAACAATTTATCACTAGTTACCAGTTTATTTTAATTAGAACAATAAAAATGAAGGGAAAGCGAGCGTAAATTCATAATTTTAACACCAGATCGTATAGAGAGCTTCTAGTTAACTTTAAATCACGTTTAAATCTTAACCAACCAAATACTCCTCATAACTCACGTCGTCCGAGACTGTCTTTTGGGTATGCCTCCAACTTAATCTCTCTCCATACTGCCAACTAGTGTTTTCTATTTCAAATAATGGGTATTTTCAGTTTTATGAACTGTAAATTTTTAAATAAAAATACATTTGTCTTGTATTTTACATGTTAATTTCATACACTTAAATCAGTTTACTACAATCCCAAAAAATATTTCCTATTTAAAAACCAATACACGACACTACGCTCACTTAGGATCTACAGTACCTCTCTCTCCTTTCAACTATAAAGTCTCAAATTTACTAATCTAGGTTTATTCTCAGTTACATACTCCGCATTTGTCCTTCGTTGTAATCAAACATTTAATACGAATATTTCATTCATATTCTTAGTGCTCCTTCAATTCAAGCATTTTTAACATTATTCACAGTGACATTTATTTGTCTCGTTAATTAATGGAAAGTCTTTGATTTCCTTGATTAATGACATTTAATTGGTGACCCTAAGACCTTTACTTATCTAATTAAATAAAGCCTACAGACATATTAGGAGCATAATAAACTAGCACCTAGAACCAGTGCACTCTCTCTCTCTCTCTCTCTCTCTCTTTATATATATATATATATATATGTGTGTGTGTGTGTGTGTGTGTGTGTGTGTGTGTGTGTGTGTGTGTGTGTATTAGCATAAAAGGAAATGCTTGCAAGACTGTAATATTCCGAAAAACAAATAAATTACGTTGTAAACTGTTGTTTCTCAAACACAAAGCGAAGGACTATTAAGACTGTTAGAAAAATCCCACAACAGTAAAAGGAAATATTCAGGAGAAAAAAAATAGTAAAAGGGAAGGACATTAATAAATTCAAAAGAAGAATAAATATATTGTAAACGATTATGTTAATTTCATTTTATTTTCGCAATTCCTTCAACATTAATATAAAATTTATTTTTATTACACAGAACTATAGGCTTTTTGCGTGTTTAAAGACAATGAAACACCTCTTTTATTATTATTATTATTATTATTATTATTATTATATTATTTACTCTTTCCAAAAGCTTTGGTCTGCGAGTTTTGTAGACAGTAAGAATAGGCAGTTAGTTCTTTAACGGAATGTTACAGAAATGAAGCGTCACCCACTAACTATGAATAATTTTACGTAGAATACTGAAGATTGCACAAAATTATAACATTTTTCTTGTTTAAAGGCGAGATTCTTGGTTTCTACGTAAAATTTGGACAGTTTCTGTCTGCAGAAAATAAGAAGTTAATATCACATATGATAATGCATGGTGACTTTATGTTCGCTAAAAAGGAAATGATTTTAACCTATTAGTGCACATAGTTCTTTTTCGAGAACTAAAAAAATTATTTGGCATTAGCCAGAATAAAATTCGTAAAGCGCAGATGGACGCTAAAAGGTTAAATTCAAATTGATTTTAGTTTTGTGGGTAAGTCTCTTTCTGTACAAACTCATTTGTGTGTGTGTGTGTGTGAGAGAGAGAGAGAGAGAGAGAGAGAGAGAGAGAGAGAGAGAGATTACAGAGGATTTACGCTTTCAATATCTCCTTTCATTTATGCATTTTAATGTAAAACTAATACGAGATACACATTCTAGACCTATTACATGAATGTTATAATGTTTCAGACCAACAAAGACCCTAGGATCCACTCATGGCTGGTCTACCTAACCATGTTTGTAATTGTGCATTGTGCATGTCCTCCGTGGTGTTGGACGGGACCTACAATTTTACGTGGGTTTCGAACCACAAAAACCTTAATTTTACTACCTTAAACTAGAGTATACCCAATCTATCAACATACGCATCTAATCGATTTGTAAACATGTTTATGGACGTGCTACTAATTACTTCAACCGGCAAACTGTTCCAGTTATTTACTATTCTATGCGTAAAAAAATTTTTGGCAACTGCTGTCTCGAGCCTTCTACTTGTCAGCTTACACCCGTTATTTCTAGTTCTATTAAGGAGTTCCAAAAAACCTTAGCCCCCCATTTGCAGCTTACATGTTTACTTATATCGAAATAGTTTTTAGTGATTATAAAAATATATAAAATTCTTTATTTATTGCAGGTATTAAAAATACTCTAGCTGAGTAATCACCAATTAATCACTCAATTAATTGGTGATTCGGAGAGGCAACGTGTGATAGATCGCATACGAGCAATAACATTTCGGGAAGCTCGTGATGCTGGAGCCACCTTTATAACACGTTCATGGGTTGCCAAAAAGTTGCGAAGAAGTGAGGACTTCGTCAAAAGAAAATGGAATAAAACTTTGGATGAATGTGAAATGGATACAACCAAATCTGGGCACCCAAATTTGCCACTCTCAGGAAACAAAGGACATCATTGAAAGCGGTACGTGTAAGCGGAAAAACAGCTGTGCTAAACTTTCTAGAGAGATCGAAGTGTTGAGAGGAAAGATCGTTAGTGGTGAGATCATTCGACTGTACCGTCATAGGCAAGGTTTAAAGCCTTGGCATAAACTTCCAAGGCCAAGGAAAACTCAACTTAACATCGATGACAGAATGTGGGTTGCCCATTATCTTGAAGATTGGGATGTGGATGATTTCATGCATTTAGCTGTCTCCGATGAATTTTTTTGTTTACTAACTACCAAAATGATCGAGTGTGGGCCACAACATCAGATGAAATCGATGACAATGAACATTATCGCGAATTATTAAAAAGTCCAGACTGTGTTGGTGTGTTTGTTTTTGTCACTGCAAGAAGCTCATGTGGGTGCTGAAGCCAAATGGTCAGAGTTGGGGTGGACAGTATTTTCGTGATATTATTCTATCCCAGCATGTCATTCCTTTTCTAAGAAACCCAAACAATGTTATGGATGTCGATCAGGTCACACTTCTGCACGATAAGGCCCCCTGCTTTAAGGCATTAGCCAATCAACAGTTGTTGCGGAACCATAAGATCGATTTCTTTGGAAATGAAGAATGGCCAGGAAATTCTCCTGACCTGAACGTCTGTGAACACATTGGATCAGTTATAAAGGACAAGATTGAATGTCTCTTGTTTCAAGAACCTGCAGCAAATCGATTTTCGAAGGATACAATGACGCAACACATTGAAACTGTTTTAGTAAATTTGCGTAACGATCAAGATCTATTCACGTCACTTTTGGCAAGCTACCCAAAGCGAATTCAGGCTGTCTTGGAAGCCAATGGCGGGAACACCAAGTTTTAATTGGTTCTCATTAAATGCAGGATTAAATTCTCTTTTGTAAGGTATGTTTAGTTTTACTGTACCTCTAATGGTTTAGGCCATGGGCGGGGGAGCTAAGGTTTATTGGAGCCCCGTATATTGTGCTATTTCGAAAAAGCTCTCTCTCTTTACATTATCGAATCCATTCATAATTTTAAAAATCTGGATTAGATCACCCCTTAGCCTCCTAGTCTCGAGTGTAGTCAGTTTTAACTCCTTAAGCCTATCCTCGTACGACTTCGACCTAAACGACGGAATCATCTTAGTTGCTCGTCTTTGAACTCTTTCGATTTTGTCTATATCCTTGCGCATATACGGATTCCAAAATTGGATCGCGTACTCCAAATGGCGTCTAACTCATGATTTACGAAGAGGAACAATAATATCGCGTGATTTGTACTCAAAATTCCTAGCTATAAAACCTAGCACTTTGTTCGCCTTATTGACTGCTGCTATATTTTATTTCGCTACTTTCAAATCACCAGTGACTATAACTCCTAAATCCTTTTCCTGATCTACGCTTGCCAACTCCTTCCCTGACATACTATACGCAAAATTACCTTTACGCGAACTTATATGTAAAATTTTGCACTTATCGACGTTAAATCTCATTTGCCATGTGACTCACTAATCAACGGTTTTATTCAGCCTGGATTTTACCTCTATCTTCGTCATTTGTCTCCCTACCACCCAAGTTCGTGTCATCCGCAAACTTTGCAACTGTACTGACTACGCCGACATCTAAATCGTTAATATATATAAGAAAAAGCAAGGGGCCCAATATAGAACCATGAGGAACGCCGCTCGCTAAATTAGCCTAAGAAGACTCCGCTCCATCAACGACCACCCTCTGTTTCCACCTCGCAACCACTATTTCATCCAATTTATTACTACACCCCTGACTCCATGAACCTTAGTTTATTTCAGTGAGTTTTTGTGCGGTAAGGTGTCAAACGCTTTTTGAAAATCTAAATGCACTACAACTACCGCCCGATGATTATCATAAATTTCACGCTTTGTAAAAATTCTGAAAGATTAATTAAGCAAGATTTGTTTCGCCTAAAACCGTGCTGCGTAATTCTAATCAAGTTATATAATTCCAAATGTTCGACTATACGATCCCTAATTACCGATTCCAGTAGCTCAGCTACAACAGACGTTAAACTGATAGGCTTATAATTTCCTGCTGCACCTTTATTGCCTTTCTTTAAAATAGGCGTTACAGTTGCTAACTTGAAATTATCTGGTACGCACCCCTCAGAAATAGACGCATTAAAAATCTTTGTTAACGGCACAACAATGCCTTCCTTTAATTCTTTTAGTTGTGTGGGATATATGGAATCCGTCCCCGGTGATTTAAACATTTTCATTTTACAAATATAGTGCAGTACCGCCCTTTCACTCACCACAATATTATCTAAAGTATTACCATTATCGAAAGGTATTATGTCTATGACCGTAGGGATATTCGTTACATCTTCTATTGTAAAAACTGACGTAAACATTTCGTTTAGCAGAGTAGCCATTTGCTTGTTCTCGGAAACACTGATTTAACATTGTATTAATAACACTGTGTAACACTGATTCTGTTTATATAGAATTTTTTTATGTTTTTATATGCATTTCTGGGCACTGAGTCCAAATCTGGCCTTGGTTTGTGTGTATCATCAATGGTTTCAGAGATAATCCATTTTTCATGTTTTACCAGTATAATGTTATTATGGGCGCAGCAATATCAGAATAATCAGGAATTGTTGAGAACAATCCGGATGTTCGTTGACAGTTTCTTGCTCTAGAAATTGCCCGAAACTTCTACTGTGCTATATAAAGAAGAGCGCAGAGTCTGAGAAGTCAGTAAGTGTGAGCACACAAAGAAAGCAGGTTGTTTGTCTGATGGTTACCAGCACTGAGGTACTGTGTTTCTGTGCTTCTCTGTGCTGACGATTTGAATGTTATCGATCCTTTTTTATTGCGAACATTATTTCAGTGTTGTTAATACATCTTTTTTCTGGAATCTGGAATCTGTTGCAGATTGAATAACTCTTCTCTCTATATCTGCAGGTTATGATTAATGTGGTACAGTTTGGTAAAGAGAATGGCAACTAGAGCTTGTAAACACTCGCCGGATATATTCTGCTACGTTTGTGGGTATTACATAGGCCCCAAGCAAGTATCGCACAAGATTGTGAAAGGCACCAAGTTCTGGATCGCGTATCGGCTCTATTTTGGTATGCCTATGGGTGACCAAGATAAGCCCTGGGCACCCCATGTGATCTACGGAAGCTGCCGCCAGAGCTGGGCAATTGCGTTTTTTTTTGCGGTACTGCGGTACTGCGGTACTACCGTGTTGGTCGGTACCGCGGAAAGTACGGCGGGAAATTTGAATGCGGTAACGGTACTGCTGTACTTTCAGCGATCCTTTGCGGTACTGCGTTATGCGGTACCGGTTTGGTAGTGCGGTAGTAGTACCGCAGTACCGCAGTACCGCAAAAAAACGGGCAAAAAAACGCAATTGCCCAGCTCTGGAGCCTGCCGCTCCACACTTGAAGGGTGACTGCGGGGAGTACGCAAGGCAATGCCCTTTGCGGTACCCAGAATATGGAGAGAACCAAAGAGCCACCACGACGATTGCTACTACTGCATGGTAGATGTTTCTAAGTACAGGAAAGTTAAAGGAAGGCAGACTCTTCAGTATCCAAGCATAGCGTCGTCCATAGCTCCTGTACCACATGGTGAAGGTCTTCCAATACCACGTCCACCAGAACAGGTATCTATCCATTACTTTACCTTCTGTATTTACAGACTGTGGGTCATTATGTGTCGATTTTTCTTAGTGCTGATGCTCTTCTACATATATAGCTATGCTTATATTTTGTTTCTTTGCTTTGCAGGTTGAAAATGAGGATGCAGCTAGCTCATCTGAGATGTCGGCTGGTGAGGACAGTCATGATGAAGAATATACAGTAACTTTCAGTACAAACCCTCACTTTCCAAATCAGAGGAAATTGGACGACTTAATTAGAGATTTGGGTCTGACGAAATCAGGTTCTGAGCTTCTGACCTCCAGACTCAAAGAGTGGAATTTGCTTGGAGAAGACTGCAAGAGCACTGTATACCGAAAGCGGCATGAAGAGTTTGCAAGGTTCTACGATGTCAATGGTTCTCTCTGTTATTGCAGCGAGGTTAATGGTCTATTCACAGCTATTGGGTTAACACATATACCCTCAGAGTGGCGCCTGTTTATTGACAGTTCAACTCGGAGTTTAAAAGCTGTTCTACTCCACAATGGGAACAAATCTCCATCTACACCATTTGCACATTCTGTTCAAATGAAAGAGGACTATGAAAATGTCAAACAACTGCTCACTCAAATCAGGTATGAACAATATAACTGGGACGTGTGTGGTGATTTCAAAATGATTGTTTTCCTGTTAGGTTTACAAGGAGGGTTTACTAAATATTCATTTTTTCTTTGCCTGTGGGATAGCAGGGCTTCAACTGAGCACTATAAAACAGTTCAGTGGCCTCCATGTGAAGGACTGCAGCCAGGAAAGTACAATGTACTCAGGGAACCTCTTGCGAAGCCTGACATAGTTCTGCTACCACCTCTCCATATTAAGTTGGGTCTAATTAAGCAGTTTGAAACTGCGTTACATTTTGGAGGGCAAGTTTTCCAACAGATTCGGGTCATGTTCCCTAAACTCTCTGAGGCCAAAGTCAAGGCTGGCATCTTTGTAGGACCACAAGTCAAGGCGCTGTTGAATTCAAAGAACCTTGAAGCCAAGATGACTCCGATCGAAAAAGAGGCCTGGTGTGCTTTCCGTGATGTGGTTCGTGGGTTTTTAGGCAACCATAAAGCACCAAACTATAAGGAATTAGTGTCAAACTTGATTAAGTGCTATGGCAAAATGGGGTGCCGTGTGTCTTTAAAATTACACTATCTGCATTCACATCGACTTTTTTCGTGATAACCTGGACGATGTGAGTGAAGAACATGGCGAAAGATTCCATCAAGATATTCAAACGATGGAGAAAAGCTACGAGGGCCATTGGGATGCTTCCATGATGGGAGACTACGTATGGTCCCTGATCAGAAAGGATAAGAATGTTCATACGCGGAAGTCGCGTTCTTCAGTGCATTTTTAAGGAACGCACACTGCATAACGAGGCTTGTTATTCTCTTATCGGTTCTCCTCATGATATATATTATATCCTTTGCACCATTTTGGGTTTGTCAAACAATTTTGGCTCAATAAACATTAATTTCCAATAGTGTTTTTATTTTCAGAAAATATTTATGTTAGCCTTCTTTATATACTTTGCCATATGAAAAGTGTGATAACTATATTTTTTAAACAGTTGATGATAGAGCAAAACCAATATCATTTTTGGAATCAGCGCCCCGAAATCATTAAGAAACGACAGAAAAATCACAATAAACAGGAAATTTTTCAAATTTTGTTACCCAGTGTAATATTTGTCATATGGACTATAGTCTGCCAATAAACCTTTTCATTTTCATTTTCATTCATTAACACTGATTCGTATACTGTAGAATTCTTTAATAATAAGAGGTATTCACATATTATACACATTACCAAATTTTTGGCCCAAACGAATATGTTAACATGGTCACATGTAGGCTTAGGCAAAACTCCTGAAAATTTTTTCTTGCAGCGTAGCCTGTAGAGGATACAAGAAATCACATCATACACTCAACCCGCTAGGCCTTGTAGTATAACTGATCCTCCGTTCATTCACAGGAAAATCTAAAAGTTGACTATAGTTCTTTCAGCTACAATAATGAACTAAAATTCCTTAGAGGAATAACATCTTTTGACTGGATTAGAATAACAAAATTTCAAGCATTCTCAAGCACATTAATTAATGGATATATTCAGCACCAAATTTCCTCTTCAATCAAAAGTAATATCTAAAATTAAATATAACAACCAATGGATCACCCCAACACTCATTGTGAATATTAAACGCAAACATACTCTCTTTAAATTATAAAAAACTGATTTTATTACCGAACAATCATACAAAAATTACTGTAACAGACATAATGTAGTCATTAAAAGCGAACTCAGATCGCTATTGTTCAACAATTGATGAACAAATATCCGACACCAAACGGTTATGGAACACTCTGAATGATCTAATTTGCACAAAAAAAAGGTGAAACAAATCCCTTGTCCTCCCTCACACAAATCGGAAATTCTTACATTGATCCCACAGACATAGCCTTTTTTATTAAGTGTCATTTATTTCCTACAAAATATAAACTTATCATTTCATTTGAAATTGTTTGAAACTTTGTAAACTTTTACATTATTATTATTATTATTATTATTATTATTTGCCATTTTCACTTTTATTATATAATTAATAAACTGAATCTCATTAATTTTGCCTTAAAAGCTTCCATGCTTCCAACAACATATTCAGATTAGAATATGGTGAATATATTGATATCATATCAAATATTTAAATTGTACAAAAAATATTAAAAAATATTGTAAAACTGTCACTTGTATTCTTCTTCTGAATAAAAGTTCTTTGTTTTGTTTGTTTGTGTTAGTGAAATAGAATTATAGTTAACCAAACTAATTAGTGATGAAACTATATAGGTAAATATTATTTTATGAATACGGGGAATCATTTAAGGTTATTTTGTATTTTGAAGTTTAGTTTGTTGTATTAATCATCTTCACAGAGGATTAAGCATCTGCTATGTATCTTATTATCACAAATATATTTCGTTATCATTGGCTGCACAGGCCTGCACCTGGCATTTTTGGATACGTCATGTTATTTAAAATTTTACGGTCGGTCTCAAATGAATTTTAAAAGCAAATCACACACACACACAACACACACACACACACACACACACACCTTTATGTATTCATGGGGACATGCGACTTAAAGGATACTCATGGGAACAAAAGGTGTTACAATTAGTCGTCAAAGGAACATATGTGAAAAAGTTTGTTGTTTGGTACTGATCTACAGATCTACAGAAGCTAAGGCTAACAAAGACCCTAAGATCCACTCTAAGGTTAGCCCGAGAGAAAGGAAAGAGTAGCGGGTTAAGAGAAGAGAAGAGAATAAGGGGTTAAGTAAGAGCAACACCTATCACTCATGGGTTAACATTCATTTCAAAAGTCATAAATTGGGTCACTTTTATATTCTAACTTTTTCATTGAATTGAAAAGACCCGTGGGGCCACTGAAAAGACTCGTGGGGGCCACATTTGGCCCGCGGGCCAGGGTTTGTGCATCACTGACCTAAACGGTGAAGCGTGATTGCTATTAGATATAAAAGGGATGCGCAGAAAGGTTCCGCAGTATATTTTTCATTTTTTAAATGGATTATGACTAAAGAAAAGGTAAACATAAGCAAGAATACTTAATCAAGTGGTTAGTATATTTTCTGTATAAATTAATGCACTTTATATATGCGTAACTTTATATACAGTAAATATGGAAAGAAAATTAGGACCAAAAACCCCAAAACGGTATGCCACCTTTTCAATTTACTTTGAAAGGAATGCATCATTAAATGAACCAACAAAAACGAGAAAGTCCTCCCATCCTCACATAAAACTTAATAAACAGCAATACACTGAAGCCTTTTCTCTTTTTAATGAGAAACAAACAGAATCATGAAGTCTTTGATGTTTTCCTATTCTTTGGAAGAAAACAATTTTAAATTACTGTTTAAACATAAAGAACATTCAGTTTTACCAGGAAAAGTGAATGTCTTAAATTTTTTATCATCTTTCCGTCCACATATTCCTTTTGTTTTTGTCTCGAGCCAGGCTTAGATTTCCTGAGGCCTATATAAAAAACAAAAGAAAGAGATGTTCCTTCTATGGTCGTAACAACTATTTCTCACTTCAAAGCTGGGTGTGTACACGATCACAGTATGTTTCACCACTTACGGTAATAATAATAATAATTAGAGCTGTTTAACCTCCTTCGTAACCTTCTTCGTAACCTTCTTCCTTTCGATTTATGAGACCAAATGCTTAACGTGGGATCCGAACCACGGGTTGCTACATCACTTACAGATAGAGTGGACGTCGCCATTCTAACTACTGTACTATCCATATTCAATGACGCTTAACTTTGCTGATCTAATGGGAAGCAGTAGGACAACTTGGCTAGGATGTAGCCCACCACTTAAAATATACTTAAAAAATGGGGACTCGACCTGAACCATACATAAAGATACGTTTTATTAACCACTGGTAGACGGGGCAGGTAAGCTTACAAAGTGATCACTCGATGAAATGCCAATCACCCACAAGTTTATAGTGTAATAGGATATATATATATATATATATATATATATATATATAATATATATAAATGATTCCTCTATTGAAAACACTGATCGTACCCAAGTTGAAATACTGCTCGGTCCTAACATCCCCATATAGAAAAGAAGACATTAATCAGCTAGAAGGGATTCAGCCAAGATCAGCCAAGATCAGTGACGCAAAAAACTAAATTACTGGGAAAGGTTACGTGAATTAAACCTATTGTACAATAATGTACATTCATTAGAAAGAAGAAAAGAGAGGTACACCATTATTTACACTTGAAAAATAATGGAGGAACTAGCCCCTAATCTTACTCTGAACCCTATAACCCCCCCCACAAACAACAGTGGAAAGTAGAAAAAGAAGAATGTGTCGTGTTCCCAAATTAAAGGCTAGTCAGGGAACATCCTCAACCCTGAAGAAAATAGTTTTGTTGTGAGAGGACCAAGACTGTTTAACCAGCTGCTCAATGAACAAAGGAACACGAGTGGTGTTGCGGTGGACATCTTCAAAAGAAGCTTAGACGCCTGACTCAGAACAATACCCGATGAGCCGGGCGTACCGGGCTATGTGAGGTAGAGAGTATAAGAAACCAGCTCTCTACTTCACCAGGCCAACTCGAGAGGAGGAGCGACGAGCTTGAACTTCGTGAAATGAAGAATCATCGTACGGAACATGTGAAAGGTTGAAAGGTATTTGTTTAAATGGATAGGCAACTTTTATTTTAAGTAATTAAGATATATATATAATATATATATATATATATATATATATATATAGAAAGAGAGAGAGAGAGAGAGAGAGAGAGAGAGAGATTAGCCTATTGACAGTAGGCCCAATGATAATGTAATTAGATTAATTAAAGGGTTTTTATGGATCACAACCTGACCTTTCAATCGCAATAATAATGTAAAAAATAAAGCATCTACAAATAAATTGCCATCAGCATAACCCATGTGCTTGGTAAACCTGTCATAACTCTTGTATATATATAACAATAATTAAAATAAGAACAAAAGCCAAAAATTTTATAAATTTATGCTGTCTTGCGATTTAATGAAATGAAACTGGAATAATTATTCCAGATTACTTGAATCAATTTTTGTTCCTTGTATTAATTCAATTACTCAATTAATTTGAACGACTACTAAGCTAATTTGATACTCAAAATTTTATAATTTACCTTTCGCTACTAATAATTTAGCTATTCGCGGGTTGAATCGATTACTCTCATATCATCATACATAAGACGCACTACGTACTTACATACCTATACACGTACACATATTTATAAATATTTATATGCATAAAAATACATATAAATATTTATACATATTCACACATAACTTCAACTGTCAATCCCTGTTTAAACGGATGAACACGAATAACATCACCAAAGTGATCATGAAAGCTCCTACAGAGATATTATCAATTAAGTCTATCAATTAAGAACTCAAAGAATTAAAACAGATATATAATTTACGACTGCTATTCTATGTTGCGTGTACGAAGATCAGGAGCGGAGCACTCTAGCATGTGTAAATTCTTCCCAAGAAGATTTCTGTATTGGATTTTAGACATATTTCTAATGTAAATTAAAGGAAGACGAAATAGAAGAAACAGAGTCCACATTAGAGCAATTTAGCAGACAAGCGAGCAATACATTTTTAGAACTCCAACAAAGAGAGCAACACAAAATTGCAGACGAAGGATAAACACAAAATAACAGAGAACGTTCTTTTAATATATTCGCAGTAATAACTGAATCTACACACAATAAAACCAAAATTTAGCAGCTGACGAGGAAGCTTCTAGCAGTGGCTGTATCCTCCAGCGCGTCAACGTCAAAGAAAAAACGTGGAACGTCAACGCGAAGAAGAGGCGACGTCAAACCGAAGACATCAACGAACTTGTGGCCAAACTTCTTCAAATCTCCGTGCAGCGGGCTGTCTACGGTTGGCCAGAGTGGCAGTCGACGGCCTGTTGCGTGGCACGATCAGAGTGCCGATCGGCTCCCGGGGCCGGACTTATACCAGAGTGCTATTTTTTCATTTACGGGAAGCAATTGCGTGCCGGACGTGCTCCCCGGACCACACTTACAGTAGACTCCGGCGACATTAAGACTAATTCAGGCGCCATTACCACTTACACATGTCACCATACACAAAGACATAGACACAAAAGGACCATGAGACACATAGAGAAGCATAATATTAACATATTACAGTAAACTAGATGGCCTCACAAACAAAAACATGCAGCTTAGGGAATTCGTACACAAACAAAACATTCACATAGCACTTATACAAGAAACGAAAATAAAACGCACACACAAAACACCCACCATCCCTGACTTCACGGCGATTCGTGAAGATCGTACTGGGGGTCATGGGGGAGGACTCATCACTTACATACGTAAATGCATTAGCTACACTGAAGCCACCCAACACATTACAAACACAATCCAAGCTTTCGAAACACGATAGAAGTAAAGGCAGTTAACATTAAAACACGCGCAAAACACAACACTACATTCATCAACATTTACATCCCACCAGATAGTAGAGTAAGTACACCTCATGTGCCAGCCAATTACAATCCACAGTTACACAATCTGGCCTCTCTCACTAATGTCATCTTAGGAGAAGACTTCAACGCTAAAGACACTAGTTGGTACCTGCACAACCAAAACAACACCATAGGCGCCAACATAGCCACACACCTAAACAGCCTCTTCATTCTTAACAACACAGAACATACACACATACCACATCAAGCAGGATACTAAAACTCCTCCCCAGCCATAACGTTTTGTTCCCCCTCACTAGCAACACATTCACACTGGAGACCAGAAAAACAATTCTCATCAGACCATCTGCCCATCATCATTACTACACGTTCTAAACTCTGCCCCAACAGCCTTAGGCACACTTACAGAAATTACAAGAAAGCTGATTGGGAACAGTTCAAAATACAGACTAAAGAACAATTCACCATTAAACAGCACACCCATCATAAACATCAACAGAACACTGAAGACATTCAATCAGATCATCAATAATGCAAACAAATACATACCCAAGGGCAACATTCGGAAATACAACCCAAATTACACTAGAGAAATAGCCCACCTGATAAGGCAACGTAACAACCTCAAACATAACACACAAACACCACACACAGAAGCCATAAAAAAGCAGATACAACAGCTCAACACAGAAATAAACAACAAACTTAAAGAAAAACAAACAGAAACATTTAGGGAATTCATAACAACACTAAACCACTCCACAGATACATCCATGCTATACAAGACTATAAACAGCATTACCCACCCTAACAGCGGCATTCACACCTCACACGCGGCTATCTGTCGCAGCCAAAATATTATTCCAACATATACACAACAAGCTAACATTCTAGTTAATCACTACGCAAAGATAAGTCACCTAAACAGAGAAAACGACCAGAAACACGCAGACAGACAAATAACCAGACACAAGAAAACCTACAGACTCGATACGACCATTACACCATTCAATACAGACCAGACCACCAATATCATGAAAAACATTAAGAATTCGAAGGGTACTGGACCAGACAACATATCTAACATACACCTTAAACACTTGGGCCCACAGGGAATACTAGCTCTCACAAACATCAGCACATATTCATGCCAACACTATATTATTCCTGACATACGGAAACAAGGTAAACTTATTACACTACTCAACCCAAATAAAAATCCAACAGAACCAGCTTCCTATAGACTCATTACTTTACTATGCACACCTTCCAAAGTAACAGAAAGACTAATCTTACAAATCACCAACCCACACATATCACTATCGCCTACTCAACATGGATTCAGACCTCACCACTCAACCACGACATTACTCACTAACTTCACGCAGCACATCATGGATGGCATCAACTCCAGACGATCAGCTGAACGTACACTATTACATATTAGCAACAATAGACATTAGTAAAGCATTTGATGCTATCCTACGTTTACCTCTGATAAACAAAGTACTCAACACAAACATGCACATTAACACCAAAAGGTGGCTGAGCAACTATCTTTCAGGAAGATACTCGCATGTCACATTTAATGGCAAATCATCCAAAAACAAGCTTTTTCCGAACGGGATCCCTCAAGGCTCTGTTCTCTCACCAACACTATTCAACTTATACATGCATGACATGCCAACACCCATAGATAACAAGCTCACCTTATCATCATATGCAGATGACATCTCTAACATCCACCCACAACAACATCGACACCGTTACAAATAACCTACAAACATACACAAACAGTATACAAGACTGGCTCACACACAAAACTCAAAGTAGCGCCCACAAAATCAACCATCACCTTGCTTACAAGCAACACAAAAGAACACAAGATAACGCCACAGCTTACACTAAACAACACCAACATTCTACACACTCACAGGACCAAAATACTTGGGGTCACATACAACACATCATTATCTTTTGCAAACCACATTCAGGACATTAAAAACAAATGTACAAGACTTAACACGCTTAGGGTACTAACACGCACAAACTTTGGACACCAGCAGGAAACAACATCACTCATATACAAACAATATATTCGCTCAGTTATGGACTATGCTAGCCCATGCTGGGCACCCATTATCTCAAACACACACATAAACACCTTATAGACAATACAAAATAACGCACTTCGTATCATTACAGGATGTACTCAAACAACACCAAAAGAACACTTGCACACAGAAAAAAACTGAAAATTAGGGAACATTTAGATATGAGGGGAACACGATTCATGGCAGCAGCGACACCTAATCGACAACACCCTTGCCTCTACATGTACAATCATGCACCAACACCTCGCACCATTAAGGTAACACCAGAGAGACATTATAACCAAATACTCCATTTCATACCACGCCCCACAGACATCACACAGTACAGAAAACACACACACACACCTAACCCATAAAGCACTGACACGACTCGGTCCGAATGCGGTCCTAGATGCGAAGCCGCCACCCATTGACAGGTCAGAGACCAGCCTGTGCAGATCGGATCGAGTTAACTTAGCACGAACTAGTACGCTGAACCTCTGGTCCACTCCGGAGAGGGCGATCGGTTACCTGCGTGCCGCCGGCTTGCTCGATCAGGGTGGGCTGATCGGCTAACTAACAACAACTTTCAGTCCCTTTATCCCTCTCTGACATTCTTAATTATATCTGATCAGCAAACCACTTGTGTTTTGCACCAAATACATTCAAACTCGCATTTGGCCCACGTCTATACATCATCCATACATAAGTCTATCGTTCCAAACCTTTCTGATACATTCATGTACTTTCGTTTTTCGGATCACCTGAAGATCAGAGCCCCCAGCCTTCTTTAGTTAGCCTTATGAAAATATCACGACCTAACCTAACCAGTGGTTAGGTCAACTGTACGCCTTTGACGATTGGTTTGGTTAGGTCGTGATATTTTCGTTAGTTAGCCTTATAAAGCTAACTAAAGAAGGCTGGAGGCCCTGATTTTCAGGTGATCCCTTTTTTCTTCCTTTTTATTTTTAATTAGTAACAAAATCTAAGTATGTAAATTACAAGGTATTTAACGAAATTAATTGTATTTCTTTCTTCAAATTGGTTGTAACTATGCAAAATTCACTAGATTTCATCGTTTATGGTCCTCGCAGCGTTGAAAATTCTCCATATTCATAAAATTATCTCCTAATAATCTAACGATTTTATAAATAGAATACCAGTCTTTAATTGCCCTTCCGGCTTATACCGTTCAACACCGTAAAGTGTTTAACGTATATCAAATTAGATACAGTAAACTATAGCTCCATTTGGTTATTTAGTACGTAAGGTTATTTTTTTATTATTACCAATAATCATGATTATATGTATAATCGTGGCAACTTCAAACCATACTTTGTCGGTATAGGTAACTTCAAATTAAACTTCTCTCTTCACGAAAAACTTTATAATCCAAATTAAGCCTTTAGCTCGGTTTATGAAACGTTACAATTGTTACGTACCTTTTTTTTCCCATCAATTCAACTGTCATTTTCCACCTAGCGAATGTTTTTTTCTTAATCCACTCCGAAACTGTTTCATTTCATTTTCAAGTATGCTGTATATATTTATTCACCCCATCAGTACATCCTTTTCTAAGTGAAGGAGTACTGTCAAAACCATGTAATCTACCATTCTCCCATGTCCAGACTATATCCATGTTTGTGCCATGAGAAGTTTGCTGAAAGAAACGAATGTCCCTTAATTTCATTCCATCAAAGTGCAACCGAGATAATCAACGGTTTAGATTGTTTTAGATTTCCATTAGAATATTTCCCATTTGTTATGAAATCAGTTATAATTAATTGTATTTATCTTATATCCAACTGTCCATTTATAAATTCCATCATATCATGCATGCACGTTGGCTGCAATACGATTAAATTCCTTGTTTGTGCTTCGAATAATATATCTATTATAATATATCCCCCATTTGTAAATGTACAGTACTATGTACACTGTAGGGTGGATCGATTTTACATTTTTTTCGATTTCCATATTCTAATAGAGACAAAAACTTGCGCATGCATGAGAAAATAGCCTCTGCAAAATCTTAGCTTAATAGGTAATCATCTTCTGCCCCCGGCAGAGAGATAAAAATCATATTTTAGTAGTGAAAAACGTATTTTTCTTATAATTTTTAAAATATTTCAATATGCATCAAAATTATTCCTAATAACTATAAAGTCGATGAAAAAGACCTCATATGATCGTTTTTCCAAGCGCGTTGTCCTACGTTAATATCTTTTGCCCCCGGCAACAACGTCAAATGTTGAAAAAATAGGTAATTTATATACATATTTTCAGATCGGCTCTTTGTCTTAAATAATGCATTTATATATTTCCCATAGCATTTATATCGTTGCTTAGGCATGAAATAACACACACGCAAAATTTTATGACTCTAGGCTAGGGTTTAAAGGTCATCTCTGGTGAGTGCTGCCAGCAGCAGCTGCCACTGACGCGCCAGTACGCACTGCGTACTGGCGTATGATTGAAATGAAACTACAAAGGCCAGTTCAGTGGATCATATGCCTATTACACGGTAATGATTATCACTGCGACACCTCATTCAAGACTTGGACGGCAAAACAACTGGGCCAGTGGGCTTTACTGTACATAGATGATGCCGAGTTGAGCACTGACCAAAAATATTTGTTAGGCATCTACAGAGCAGTGTCGAGCGGTAGCTGCTCTTCAGTTCACGCGGCTCGAAATCCAGGTAAGATGGCGCATTCCAGGTGGCTGACAACAGCAAATAGATTTCTGCGCCTCTATGTTTCAACCAGTGAACCCTCCAGCACCTTCAACGAAATTGTGCGATTCATTATGACAGTTTACGCACCAATTTGGTTTAAGATAAAGAAAAACTCCAGTTTCACTGAGGGCGCAAAACATTTTTTCGAAATGATGCGTCTCTCTCAGACCATGCCTCAAAGATCTAAGACAATCGCCAACAAAGTCCTCCGTAGAAATTCTTTCTTTGCTCACCCAGAAAATATTTTGATCTCCATGCTACATGCCGATGAGCAACACATAAGAGAATTGGGATGGAGAAGAATATTAAAAGCACGATCAAAACAATCACCAGCGGGGAAAATTCGAGCCTTCGCCATGCCTGAGCTGCTCTACGATAGTCAAAACTATTACGAAATGATCAACTGGCAAACGGCTGAGGTGACCGAACCCCCCGTTACAAAAACAATACCTGATACCCAAATAAAAGAGTTTGTTGAGACGGGAGAGCAGCCTGATGGACTGATCCCACTATTCCCTTGTCATACTCAAGCGGTCGAGAGACTCATCAAATTAGTAACCGAAGCCTCTGCCAGTGTAAGTGGAATAGAAGAGAGGGACGGATTCATCCGCTCCCGTCTTCACTCCCGAACAAAAATTCCACGATTTGATTCTAAGAAAGATTACCGTATGTAAATCGACATGCAGCCAAAGGAAGGGTGGTTGGGGCTGGATAGGGTGGAACTCGACGTACAGCCACCTCCTCGTGGTGAGTTCTGGGTTGCTAATTTGATAAAATTAGCAAGCGAGGAGCTGTACTTAGTACTTATCGTACTTATAACATCGCATTAACGTAATTATAATCCACATTTAGACTTTTCTCGGGGACAGAAGATATTACTCTAGTCATAAAATTTTTTGCGTGTGTGTTATTTCATGCCTAAGCAACGATATAAATGCTATGGGAAATATATAAATGCATTATTTAAGACAAAGCCGATCTGAAAATATGTATATAAATTACCTATTTTTTCAACATTTGACGTTGTTGCCGGGGACAAAATATTAACGTAGGACAACGCGCTTGGAAAAACGATCATATGAGGTCTTTTTCATCGACTTTATAGTTATTAGGAATAATTTTGATGCATATTGAAATATTTTAAAAATTATAAGAAAAATACGTTTTTGACTACTAAAATATGATTTTCATCGCTCTGCCGGGGGCAGAAGATGATTACCTATTAAGCTAAGATTTTGCAGAGGCTATTTTCTCATGCATGCGCAAGTTTTTGTCTCTATTAGAATATGGAAATCGAAAACAATGTAAAATCGATCCACCCTAATGTACAGTATACATCGTACAAATATACCCTTAGCTACTCAGTTCCGATTTCACCCGCTCTGTCCTGTACTATATTTGTTCCATGTCTATGAATTTTTCCTCATTGTTATTACTGCGTCCCTCTGAATCAGTTTTCCTCTATTACTTTCTTATAATAACTTATATACCCGAATTGAGTTAACTTTTTAACCTAACGGAACTGCGCTACCGTGACATTATGAATTAAATTATCTTCATTTCACATTTTTTTGCATTGAATACTAAGTCTTCATACTGGGGTAATTAGTATTCAATGTATGATAACGCCCCTATATAATGCTATAGCACCGATACCATATCAATCATTATTTTATATATCGTGTCTTATGAATCGTCCCTCAGAGTAAAACATTTATTAATTTATGTCATTCATTTATCTACTCTCTTCCTATGCTTTTTTAACCTACCAACATATGTCTACCTTTTCAAAATCGTGTATATAACCTTATGTACACCGTCATTACGTACACACTCACATATGTATATCTCTATTACGTCGTGTTCTTCTGCGCTCCTTGACAACAATTTGCGAAGTCAGTCCTTTTAAGAGCCTCAACCATATTCTGCGTATATTAGCTCGCATACTAAACATATTTCATTGGAATATCTTCATAAACTCTCTCGCTTCTGCAAGAAATTCCTAACATTATGTTATATTATATTATATTGTTATTGTACTTTGTTACTGGTTCGTTGTCCGTCTACTTCATATAGGTCTCCTTGTCAATGACTGTACTAATTATTTCTATCAACGGTTATTCAAAATTGATGTTACTTGTGGGTTACGTTACTGTAAATGTTCATGTAATTTCAGTGGAAAGTACACTGTTATCCTTCTTACATTTACGTCGTCACTCGCTACTTCGGCTCTAAAATTATGATGGATAATTATTTTTTATAAAATATTCGACATAATTAGGTCTTATAATAATTACAATAATTGTCGCTGTGGTATCGGGGCCAGGTACCTCGGAGACTATTTTTGTTGTAGTCCAATACAATCTTCGCTTATAATTTTATAAAGGATATAAAATAAAATACAGAAAAAAAGTTGTTCCTTCAATAATTCAAATTTTTTTTGTAATGTTTCACAATTCACAAATAAAACCACAAATAAATCCACTTAATTTTTTTTTTTGCAAACATTTACAGAAAATTTAAATAAAAGAGTTAACAAATAAAGATAATTTTCAGAGCCTCAAAGTAAGCGTAATGTTTATGCAACCATTTCCAACTGAGTAATTAGTCGAACGAAGGTATATTACTGTTTCAGTTATTATTATTGCATACAGAAACTAAGAATTTTAAAGACGTGTCACACAGAAATTCGTCAGATTTCAAAACCACATGATTTACAGAAGGAACGTAAGTCTATCAAATTCATAGAAAATAGAACAGCAATTTTAGATGGTTCTCAGTTTTATATTCTCCAAAAACTGGTGAGATTTTATAGTTAAACCACTACCGAGTTGTATATAGTAAGGCTAATCAGATCATTTCAAGGGTGGAGAAATCCTATTTAAGATATTTGATTCGTACAATTAGCTTATAACGTGAACCAATCACAAGTTAAGTAAGTTTATCTTGGGTCATGACCCATAATCATTCACTCCAGATAAAGGTTTCTGATAAAAACTTTTAATGTTTACATCTCGAGACCTTTTTCCTGGTCTCGGGTGCTTAGGTTTCGGTCTCGGTATCGGCCATGTGGCCTCGACTACATCACTGTGATATTCCTCAACGCAACGAACATTTATCTTGTTTCGAGTATGCAGTTATAAAATGTCATAAACTATGAATTTTTGAATGAATTATGAATAAATTTTGCAACTGTCACTTGAAAACCTCTTCAGAATCTTTATTCCTGAATGTGAGATACAAAGCTTAGGAATTAGGCATTGCACAATGTTGAATACATGCAAAAATTGCATATGGTATCAGTCTCAGTTTCGGACTCGAGACCATTTTTCTGGTCTCGGTTTCGGTCTCGAGACCTTTTCACTGGTCTCGGTCTCGGTCTCAGTCATGGTGGTGTCGGTTTCGGTCTCGGCCATAGTGGTTTCCACTACATCACTGGAGGTGATACAATCATAGTTAACTAATGTATAAAATTTTTCATTTTAAATCTATCTAGAATAAATAACGACGAATCAATATCATAAATTATATAAATCCTATAAACTACATAATTACAAGACATGCTGTGAGATATTTGATAAATATTGTATTTAACTACTAAAGAATGTATTTATTAATTTTATTTTTTATTTTCAAGATGAAACAATTCGCAGATCTTCCAGAAAGGGGAAGACTTCAACTTCAACCCCAATTCCACAAGTAGTATGATTGAAAAAATGTAGCGTGCAATACCATTGCATGCAACAAGGGGGATTAGACCCTCCAAGGGGTGAGAGAGGCTTATGCATGAAGAGGGAGTGGGGAAGTGGGTAACCTAACCTAACCTAACAAGGGAGAGAATGGGAGTTGAATGGGTCCGGGACTAAACCTTCCAAAAATGGGGAGTGGGTAACCTAACCTAACAAGGTTAATAAAACACAAGAGGGAAAGAGAGGAGAGAGAAAAGAGAAGATCCTTTCGTGGGCATGTCGCGGCGCATAATGGAGTTTCCACAAGACATTCTGGGCGTCTTTAGTATCACAGCCAGTTGGCTTAGAAGCCAGCCAATCGTATGGCATAATCAGCTGTCAGTCAGTTTCTTTATAAGATGAGTAGCCAGTCGCCTTAGACAAAGACACACACACACACACTGTATCGTTTATATAGATATATATCCTATAAAGTACCCTCCCATATTACAGTATATCGCGGAAATTAAAGGATCTCCGAACAGCAAAAAAGCACGAATCAAGGCGTTTTATTTTACGTAAACCTGAAGCGATTGGTCGGACACTGTCTCTGGACACTCCCACCGTCCATAGTACACCCATTGAGAACACTACGTTGTGACTGTCCTCAGACTGTGGACGGTTCCTTCTTACTCGGCGTTCACTTGAAACGGGGCGCTTTTCCCCGAATATAAAAGAAGCCTTTTTGAACAGTTTTTAAATTTTTCCCCTGCGGTTTTTGGGTGGTTTTATATTGTTGCGGTAAATGCAATCAACGTTTATATATATATATATATATATATATATATATATATAGTGATTTTTTTTCTGCCCTTCAGAGCTGAATCGGGATATTGTTATTTAAAGTTGCAGATAACGGCACATTTTTACATCTCAATAGGTTGACAGCGTTTATGGAACCACACATCCAGTGGCAATGGAAACTAGGAATGCACCACGTTGTTCTACACACGAATTGTAAATGAAAAATATATGCGCATATCCCTTTCCGGTATAATAGCTTAATTGTTCATTTTCATCGAATGTGTCTAATCGAGTAACATTATATATCTAATATATATATATATATATATATATATATATATAGTCGGAATGTTTATACAATTTTTGTTCTAATTAAATCTAGCTATGGTATATTTTATTGTGCAACTAAATAACTAATCATTTATTTTGAGGAAGATGAATTTTCGAAAAGAATTCTATCATATTCGAGAAATCGTGTCAGTACAATTTTTAGTGTCATGTTAAAACTGCAGGTTGGTGATATTCCATTTCTGTATTTTATTTTCCTGTGAATCGTGATTTATGCTGTAGGTCTAAGGTGGTGTGACAATCCGTACGACAGATTTTATTTTAAGCCTTTCAATTCCAAGCATAAACTATGGATGTAATCTCGATCATACCTCCAGGCACACACAATTGCTTATATATTTATATGTTATACATGAACAGTCGCCCACCAGTACAAAGCCCTCACGCGAAACACGATCCGAAATGCGATATCATTCGCTCGCTGCTCACGTGTTTGCCTTTCAACCAGCCCTAAAGGGCTCAGCGTGTCCTTACATCCGCTTAGGAACTCCGCATGGGAATTCAGCTGTCTTAGATACAAAGTACTTTGACTCAGAACTTCGCGCCATTCTCACATCCTGACGCATGTGAGAATGGATTCCTTTGTATATAAGGAGGGGTTCAGCGTTTGAGAATCAGGTTTTTGAACAAACCTCCGCAGGTGATGGGCGCGAGTCACCCGTAGGGAAATTGTTTTGTGCTTGAGATCTTGGAACGGGCCGTCGAGTGCCTTAGAAGGGGATCTTTCCCGGATGAAGGGCGCATTTCACCTCAGAGGGAAATTGCTTGTATTGGAATATCGGGTTTGAGGATCTGACTGAAGGAAATGCCAGTAGACTCAAACATTATTTAATTTAACGTAACATTAAATGTCAATTCTAGAATTAAGAATTAAACCATTATAACTCTTATAAACTTGTGTAGAAGAAATATTCTTATTATAAACAAACCGTGTTCTGTGAAGAAATACTTGATTATAATCCGCTTTGCCTAAATTTGATTAAAGTGATTAACATCAATTAGTGACTTTCAATTCATTAATGCACTCTTGACTTTGCGGAAATACTGGTTAGGAAAAGTTTACAGGACTCTTAAACGAAATTTATTTTCGGCGCATTCTATCGTCACGTCTGGGTAGGCTGACCATATTTCCTTGAGACAAAAACGGGACATTGGGATGGCAAAAAAGGGACGGGGGTTATGTAATATTCTGTATTCATGAAAAAGTAAGTACATAAACATCTTGAGCTTACAATTATTCTTCAGTGACAGAACCCATACAAAAACCCATACAAAACGGTACTGTCCCGTTCAAAACGGTACGTATGGTCAGCCTACGTCTGGGCAATACATAGAGAAGGCCCAGACGATCCAAGAGTAATATATTATACTCACTTGGAATAAGTCGATTTACCCGACGCGCCCCCAAGAGACGGTATAACATATATATATATATATATATATATATATATATATATATATGGCGTGGTTTTATATATGCGCATTTACTATATGATTTATTTTTATTTTTATTTTAGCCTGATTTCCTTTAAATTACATTATATAAATTTAACCGAAGTTTTATATATATATATAACTTGTTATATAGTCTTCTCTCTCTGTCAATCCGTGTAGAGGAATAATTGAAAAGTCTTTTACAAAAATAATGTATTCATCAAAAATCTTATTAAACAATTACACTGCAAAAATGAAATTGTTAATAGTGATAAATTTTGGTTTATTTAGGGAAGACAATAATAATACAATTAAGTAAACTGCAAAATCAATTTAAATTTGACTGTTAGACACTTTTAATCTACAATTGGTAGTTATTTAACTGAATACAGCCGTATTGTAATATACAAGACCATTAAAAATCAATGAACGCATACATACTACAATTTTGATTGAATTATCCTTAGAGTAACATTTGTTTACCTACCCGGCCTTTTATCCGTATTAGCTAGGTATATAATACATTTTCATAGAATTAATTGAATCCTCTCTGGTTATTTGACCATTTAAATTATAGTGCATACTATCGTATTATAATGTCCAATGCATACCTTAGTTACATTGTTTACCTACTTCCTTTTTGACTATGGTAAATATTCTCTTCTTGAGAACTTATGCATTATAATAACGTTATTTTATTTTATTTCTCCCAAATGTACGGAACTCAGTCCGTTTTCTAAACGGAGAATGTAGGATATACTATTTTCGAGTATTTACAGACACGAATAGAACACACAGTGTCTCCGGTTTTTTCCGTTAAATTTTTAAAGGAAGATTATTTTGCGTTTGAATTAATTTAGCCAATTCATTCGCTTTAAGAGTTAATCGCATTAAGTCCGTTTTCTATACTCTCATAAGTGGAAGACTTTTTTGAACTTATTTAACTTAGGGAAACAATTTCACCTTTATCTTTTTAGCCACACCATTTCTTATGTACACATTTAAGTTAATTAACAAAAGAATTTACACCGGAAACGAGCTTCTACACAAAAATACCAAGCGCCATTTTTTGATCGTTAGTTTGGTTTCATAACGAACAATTTTCTGTTTGAGCTTCGCTTTCAATTTGATATTTTACACATACAAATTCATTCTCTCACCATGAGCAACCGTTATTGCGAATTTCGGACTGTAATTAGTACATTATCGATTAATTAATCGTTACCTTATTATTCATTATTCCCATACATAACAGTATATAAAGGTTGTCCCATAAGTCTGGAACCATAGAGTAAAATAAATAATTCATGTTTTTCCATTTATGCAAGTGCCCATGATGTCTTTGAGTCAGAAAGAACGCATCCAGGTAATCCTGATCGTAGGAAATCGGAGTCAGAGGGAGGTCGCTGAGGAATTTAACAGATTGCCTCCGGACCGCGCGCCGATAACACAGCTGTGTCGGCAAACATGTAACAAAGTTCAGGGAAACGAGATCCATAGGAGATAAACCACGCAGTGGACCTCCGAGGACATCCACTGACGATGACACAGCCGCTACCATTCTCGCTCATTTCACAAACAGTCCTAAAAAGTGTCTTCGGCGTTTTTATTGCCGTTTATATCATTTTGCCCTATGGTTCCAGACTTACGAGACACCCTAAATAATATATATATATATATATATATATATATATATATATATATATATATATATATTGCCACATAATGTCACTGACAGCGGTAATATAAATATATATATATACTGTATATATATATATAATGTCACTAACAGCGGTAATATATATATATATATATATGATGAAAAAACCACGAAGGAAAGGAAACACAGAATGGTGCTCAAGCGCTTCCGTCTAATGACATCCTCAGGAACACTGAAGTAAATAAAGGATGTCATTAGACGAAAGCGCTTGAGCATCATTCTGTGTTTCCTTTCCTTCATGGTTTTTTCATCATAAATATTTTTCACCTGTTACTTTCGTGAAATAATTTTCATATATATATATATATATATATTCACGTGTTACTTTCGTGAAATAATTTATGTATATATATATACCAAGGCTATTGACTTCTCCTTAGGGAAACGGAGCTTACAGATGAAAAGAAGGACCAACACAACAGCAAACATTTTCGTTTATTTTTTATACTTCAGACGTTTCGACAAATCTTTTGTCATCATCAGTGAATTACAAGTCTTAAAACCTTAAAACAAAAATGTGAATAATGAAAATTACATCAATACAAAAGAAAATTAAAATCATTAAAATTGCATCAATACAAAAGAAAATTAAACTCATTAAAATTAAATTAAATTAAAATTACCTCAACTGGTAAACACACAATGTTTACGTCAACCTCCATATTTGGCAGAAACTGAGAGAAAACTGTATGGTCAGTTAATTAGAAGGTATGATATGTCTATGAATGTTGGTTGGTTAGTTAGGAGAGCTGTCATTTGTAAGATGAACTATTAGTGTTAATGGAAGGTTTGTTTCTATAGATGTACAAAGATTCTAAAATTCGGAGTTCTGTAAGGTTATTCGATCTAGTTAGAATTTCGAACTGAGTTTTGTGAAGGGGATGGTTGTTTTCATTACTATGGTTTCTAATTGCGGATTGTGGTGGGCTACTGAAGGGACGGTTGGTACGGATTGATAAGCCCAAATGTTGAGAAAGGCGTACCTCCAGTTGGAGTTGAGTACTGCCAATATACGCAGCCTTACAGCTGTCGCACGTGTATTTATAAACAACATTAGGACATGCAGTTTTGGGGAATTTGTCTTTGAACTTTAAAAAAGCATCATTAACATCATAAACACCTTTGTGGAACAAAATATCATGTTGGTATTCGTTGAATATGGCTTGGTATGTCGAGTAGCACAATATAACTTTCACAGAGTTTGAGAAGAATTCATGTCTATCTTTAATGATTTTAAGCATATCACGGTTTTGCCAGCATGTAGGACCGGATATAATGCATGTAGAAGGACTTGTGAAGTTAAATTTTTCTACAGAATTCATCTCTAACAGGTCACACTCTTAAGTGGAACAGTTACAAAATATAATAAAATTTTAAGTGATGTTCCTTATATTCTACAGTCTTTTTTCCTTCTTCCCCAGAACCTTGAATGATGACGAGGGTTGGGCACTGTACCACCATCATGTACCCTTCGTGCACATTACAAATGTAGATGATGATAGCAACGATAGTATAGTTGTTGGTGAGGCTACAGACTACTCCATCACACCCACTAGGGGCGTGGAACCCTCAGCAGCGTAAACCGTACCACCCCCACAAGCCAATTTGGCGAAAATGCGGGTACTTGATAACAATCCCATTGTTGAAACACCTTCCAGGTCAGGTGTAAAGCGTGTAAAACTCTCAATGAGAGCGCCGGCCGTTACATCCACAATAAGTTTTGAAAATGAAATAGAATCCCAGCCTTACGTCTTACTGTACAACCCCTACAGTAGCTCCTTCTACAAATAAAACTGTATCCCCTTATTCCTATTGAATACCACCCTCCGCTGCGCCCTCCTCCTCGAAAGCAACACCTTAATCTGTATACAGTAGCATATCATTCGAGCTGTTGCGCAACGTCACCACCACCCCAGCCCTGACTAGAAACCGGTAAGTAATCAGGATCAAACTACGATCCATGTATAGCAACGGTGTTGAACACGGACTGCGGCGTGTGGTTGAGCGTATTGTGGAGTTTGCTCTTCAGAGCACTGAGGGACGTGAAGCCAGGACGCGACTGTCCCTCGTGTTCGGGTCAGAAGATGGAGATAGAGACGATTTTTGGGTATTAATCCCTATAGACGTCTGGCCGCCGTATTACATTTTGCGGCGTATAATGTAGGCCTCTCAAAGCAGCACCGTTTAATATGGACAACTTCACGATAGATATAGACCACGTTTTCCGTGTTGCGGGCCATACGGCCAAACGTAATACTCTTAACTTTTGCAGTTATCAAATATTCTCTCAAATAGATCGCCAGAGTGCTAACAAATTTTATTTCTGCATAGTTCCTACTTGAGAAAGTACAATGGTGAATACATTTACCAATGAATGATGTAGAAGATGTATGGTGCACATTCCAGGAAGTGTGTGCGATAAAAAGTTAAAACCGATATTACTTCATGTATCGCAGATTGAAAAATTTTCTAAACTGGGCTACAGTTTTAAATATTCGGATGATTTACCAGTGCGCATCGATTCTTTCATGTTGGAACAGTCTTATACACGAATCTACATTACTAACGCTTGGCGGCGTTCATGACGCATCCCGTGTGACTCATACCCACCCCCACACCTTCCACCTCCCCAACCGCCCCGTACTGTTCCGCCGAGTCAAACAGCACACCGCCTGGCTCATATTTGCCTCAGAGCTCAACCCGACTGGACGTTCTCTCCTCGTAGACTCGTTAGAAAAATATTAAAAGATGGAGCTTCCGTTGAGCATTATCTTGAATGTAGTATACGACGTGTCCGTCTTGAAGTCTGTGTCTGTATTCAGACGTAATACCGGTGCTATTAATTACACTGCGTAACACTGTTCTGTTTATATAGAATTTGTTATGTTTTTATATGCATTTGTGGGCGCTGAGTCCAAATCTGGCCTTGGTTTGTGTGTATCATCAATGGTTTCAGAGATAATCCATTTTTCATGTTTTACCAGTATAATGTTATTATGGGCGCAGCAATATCAGAATAATCAGGAATTGTTGAGAACAATCCGGATGTTCGTTGACAGTTTCTTGCTCTAGAAATTGCCCGAAACTTCCACTGTGCTATATAAAGAAGAGCGCAGAGTCTGAGAAGTCAGTAAGTGTGAGCACACAAAGAAGGCAGGTTGTTTCTCTGATGGTTACCAGCACTGAGGTACTGTGTTTCTGTGCTTCTCTGTGCTGACGATTTGAGTGTTATCGATCCTTTTTTATTGCGAACATTATTTCAGTGTTGTTAATACATCTTTTTTCTGAATCTGTAATCTGTTGCAGATTTAATAACTCTTCTCTCTATATCTGCAGGTTATGATTAATGTAGTACAGTTTGGTAAAGAGAATGGCAACTAGAGCTTGTAAACACTCGCCGGATATATTCTGCTACGTTTGTGGGTATTACATAGGCCCCAAGCAAGTATCGCACAATATTGTGAAAGGCACCAAGTTCTGGATCGCGTATCGGCTCTATTTTGGTATGGCTATGGGTGACCAAGATAAGCCCTGGGCACCCTATATGATCTGTGGAAGCTGCCGCTCCACGCTTGAAGGGTGGCTGCGGGGAGTACGCAAGGCAATGCCCTTTGCGGTACCCAGAATATAGAGGGAACCAAAGAGCCACCACGACGATTGCTACTACTGCATGGTAGATATTTCTAAGTACAGGAAAGTTAAAGGAAGGCAGACTCTTCAGTATCCAAGCATAGCGTCGTCCACAGCTCCTGTACCACATGGTGAAGGTCTTCCAATACCACGTCCACTAGAACAGGTATCTATCCATTACTTTACCTTCTGTGTTTACAGACTGTGGGTAATTATGTGGCGATTTTTCTTAGTGCTAATGCTCTTCTACATATATAGCTATGCCTATATTTTGTTTCTTTGCTTTGCAGGTTGGAAATGAGGATGCAGCTAGCTCATCTGAGATGTCGGCTGGTGAGGACAGTCATGATGAAGAATATACAGTAACTTTCAGTACAAACCCTCACTTTCCAAATCAGGGGGAATTGTACGACTTAATTAGAGATTTGGGTTTGACGAAATCAGGGTCTCAGCTTCTGACCTCCAGACTCAAAGAGTGGAATTTGTTTGGAGAAGACTGCAAGAGCACTGTATACCGAAAGCGGCATGAAGAGTTTGCAAGATTCTACGATGTCAATGGCTCTCTCAGTTATTGCAGCGAGGTTAATGGTCTATTCACAGCTATTGGGTTAACACATATACCCTCAGAGTGGCGCCTGTTTATTGACAGCTCAACTCGGAGTTTAAAAGCTGTTCTACTCCACAATGGGAACAAATATCCATCTATACCATTTGCACATTCTGTTCAAATGAAAGGAGGGTTTACTAAATATTCATTTTTTCTTTGCCTGTGGGATAGCAGGGCTTCAACTGAGCACTATAAAACAGTTCAGTGGCCTCCACGTGAAGGACTGCAACCAGGAAAGTACAATGTACTCAGGGAACCTCTTGTCAAGCCTGACATAGTTCTGCTACCACCTCTCCATATTAAGTTGGGTCTAATTAAGCAGTTTGTAACTGCGTTAGATTTTAGAGGGGAAGTTTTCGAACAGATTCGGGTCATGTTCCCTAAACTCTCTGAGGCCAAAGTCAAGGCTGGCGTCTTTGTAGGACCACAAGTCATTAATAGGGCGGGTCATACTATGCATTTTTTTTAAATCAATGGAGAGGGGTGTTCAGATGACATATTTTGGTGTATAGAACACAATTCTGAAGAAAATATTTAATTCTGATAACCCTAACCTACATCATTTTGCAGTTGATTATTATTAAATTGTTTATTATTTTACTATTGTAGTTACCCCAGAATATGTCTTCTCACGTTTTCTATCATGGCTGCTCACGTTATCTCTCATAGAGCATTGTTCTAACTAATTCATATAAACACGTATAATGTAATTCATATAATAATAATAATATTTAAATACTCAAATAAAAAGGTGTGCCATTCCACTTAATTGTAATTATCATACAGTTTGGTATATGAAGGAAGGATGTTAAGAGATTTTTGGCAGATGGTGATGAGGATCTGGAATTGGAGAGAAGTGGTGATGAAGATGAGTTTGTTCCTGAAGTTGAGCTCTTCCCTCAAAACGACCTGAGCCAGCAGCTTCGGCAAAGGTACAGAAAAACTATGATGAGATTCAAAACATTGCCCTTGCTAGTGTAAGGTATGGCATAGGGCTGAGGCCAACTGCAGCGATAGCAACAGCAGCTCTGATTGACGCAGGAATCATCACAGAAGACAATACAAGTAAAGTGATTCATAAGAGCAAGGTCAAGAGAGCACAGGAGAAGTTGATGAGAGAGCTGGGGGAACAGTTCGAGAAGAAGTGCAGGGAGGAGGGGGGATCTCTTGCATCCTCTTTGATGGGCGGATTGACCTGACCAATGTGATGATGGAAGCTGAGGGCAGTGACCAATCTTTTCCCGCAAAGATCAAGGAAGAACACTATAGTGTTGTTAGTGAGCCTGGCAGCTACTATCTGTTCCACTTTACCCAGAGAAAGCAACTAAAGAGGAGTCAAATGCGGAGAAGATTGCTAAGGTCCTGTTTGCCTGGCTGAAAGAGAGGGGTTATGATAAGACCTGTTGGCCATTGGAGGAGACTCAACAAATGTCAACACTGGTGTGAAAGCTGGAGTAATGCGGAAGCTGGAGCTGCACCTGGGGAGAAAGCTGGTCTGGTTGGTGTGCAACCTGCACACTGTTGAACTTCCCCTGCGCCATCTCATTGTTGACCTTGATGGCCCTACTCTGTCAGACAAAAAATTATCCGGGCCAATAGGAAAGCTCCTTGATTCTGCTACAGACTTTGATATCAATCCAAACTTCACCCGAATCTCTGTTGGCCCTCCACTGATCAAGCTTCCTGACAAGGTCATTCAAGATCTCTCAACTGATCAATACTATGGCTATAAAATTGTCTGTGCAGTCAGGGATGGAGTACTTCCTGCAGGGCTGGCTCTGTTAGAGATAGGACCAGTAAACCACAGCCGCTGGCTCACCACAGCGAACAGACTTCTCAGGCTCTGGGTGTCAAAGCACGGACTTAAAGGAAAGAACCTGAAGATTCTGCAATTCATTATGGAATTCATCATTGGAGTGTATTACCCATGTTGGTCAACGTGAAGGTCAAGCACTCCTGGATCGAAGGGCCTAGGCACATCCTCTTCAGCTGGACTGCCTCAAGTCCCAGAGAAAGGAGGTGCTGGATATTGTGATGCCAACTGTGAGAAGATCTGCTTGGTATGCCCACAGTGAAGTCATCCTCCAAACACTACTCTGCTCTGAGGATCAGAAGGAGGGGATTGAAGGGGTGGAGAGAATCCTGGCCATCAGGGGAGAGGGGGACCCGGACACTCAGCTGGGGGACTCCTCTGTTAGGAGCAGAAGGACACCTGAAATCAATTATGATGCTTCCAGCATCGGTGACTTGATCAGCTGGTCAGAAGGTATGTCAGAGCCACCTCTCACCTGCTCTCTAAGCACCTCAGAGGTGAAAAACTTCATCAACACCCCCATGGAGGTGCGCAACTGGCCTTGCCACACACAAAGCATTGAGAGGGTTGTTAAAATGGTGACTGAGGCTTCTGCTAAGTACTTCTCACAGGAAAAGAGGGATGGAGGGATCAGGGCTCAGGAGACCAGCAGGAAGCTGATGTCCAAGTCTGAGTCAAAGCAGGATTTGTGCAACCTGGCAAAGTTCAAGATGTCAGGAGAATGATCTTTGTAATTATATCCAGTGATATACATGCAGTTCACCTATTAATAAATATATGTAAAGTTGATTTGGCCTTGTCAATATAAATGATTTACCTTATATCTTTTAATATATTAAAAGGGGTTCAAAAGGGTAAAATTGGCAATTTAGAAATACAAAATGATGTAGGTTAGAGTTATCCTATCCAAAAAAGAAGCTCATATTTGAATTCCTCCATGTAAAAACACATAATGTAGACACCCCTGATGGTAGGATTTCCTTCAGATTCATGTTGTCACCTGAGTACGACCCGCCCTAGGCCCGGTCAAGTCAAGGCGCTGTTGAATTCAAAGAACCTTGAAGCCAAGATGACTCCGATCGAAAAAGAGGCTTGGTGTGCTTTCCGTGATGTGGTTCGTGGGTTTTTAGGCAACCATAAAGCACCAAACTATAAGGAGTTAGTGTCAAACTTGATTAAGTGCTATGGCAAAATGGGGTGCAGTATTAGGGTGTGTCAATTTGGGAGGTGAAAATTAATTTTTGCCAATTCTTTCACTGAGGGGTTTTAAAAATATGTTTTTGGATGTGAAGAATTCAAATCTGCTATTATTTTTGTGATTGCTCAACACTTAGCTTGGTAAATCTACGTTTGATTAAAAAGCACATAAATTGCTTTCGGAAAACAACATTTATTAATTTTAGCTTCTCAAAATGTCAGGTAATGCTATAAAAATTTTAGTTTCTCTGCATACAACATATCCTAGTAATCATAAAACATATCCTTGTAATCATAAAACAACATTAGAAAGTAATGACATCAGTAAAAAAAAATATTTAAACAACAAGTTTCATCAAGTCTTGCTTTGATTCGTTCTTGGACATCAGCCGCCGACTTGCTTCTTGGCTTCTGATATAGCCCTCACGTTTCTCATGTGTGTACACCCTGCCTGCTGCCTCTGTGACTTGTTTCACACACCTCTCTATTGACTGAGCATGACAGGGCCACTGTGGAACTTGCATAGGCTTGTCAAAGAACTTCTTTACTTCCGCTGTAGTCAGTTTACATGTCAAAGGAGGTTCAAATACCCCGTCAGACCAGTCTGTCAGCTCCAACACGGAAGAAGCACTGGGGTTGATGGAAGGTGTCTTCCTGGGACGTACAGAAAGATCTCCAAGTGTGTCATCATCTCCACCCCTCATGTCAACAATCTTTTGGACACCAGCTCTCCTCTCCTCACTGTCATCTGAGCACAAGAGTGTCTGGATTATCATTTCGCTGAATGCATACCATGCTGAGCGCTTGATGGTTGGCAAAACAGCATCCACTGCAGCCTTCTTTTGCAGCCTAACTAGCCGCAGCTGAAACAAGATGTGGCGTGGGCCTTCCACCCAAGAGTGTTTTACTTTGATGTTGAACCAACATGGGTAGTACACACCAACAATGTAATCCACTATCAGTCTTAAGTTGTTGAGTGTTTTGCCTTTAAGGCCATGTTTTGAAACCCATATGCGACAAAGCCTGTTTGCTGTTGTCAACCACCTTGAATGGCTCACTGGACCAATTTCAAGAAGGGCCAGATCTGTGGGAAGTTCTCCTGTCCTTATGGCCTGTGTGATCCTATACCCGTACGCTTGATCAGTAGAGAGATCCTTTACGACATTGTCACTCAGTGAAGTAAGAGGCTCTCCAATTGAGAGTTTGGTGAATGAAGGATCAATTTCAAGTTCGGTTGCAGTGTCTAGCATCTTGCCAATGTTACCTGTCCACTTGTTGTTAGACAAGGTCTTCCCATCCAGTGCTGTGATCAAGTATCGCAGGGGTAACTCGTTAGTGTGGAGGGCACAAACCAACCAGATCAGCTTACGGCAAAGCTTGACCTCTACCCAATGCATGGAACCACCCTCCCAGCCAGTGTTAACATTTGTAGAATCGCCTCCAATGGCCTGCAGGCTTTTATCAATGCCCTTCTTCTTCATGAAATCTACAAGATTATCAGCAATAACTTCAGCAGGTTTTTTTCTCGTTGAGCCTTTCTCAGGAGTGAAGTGGTAGAGATATCTTCCACCTGGCTCACTGCACACAGAATAATGCTCTTCTTTGATGATGCTGGGAACTGACGATCTGAATTGTCTGCTTTCAGCATAACTTTAGTTGTATCTTGATGGCCGTCAAAGAAGATGCAGTCAATTTCACCCTTCTTACAAAGATCATCAAATTCCTGATCCAGGGATCTCATAACTTTCTCTTGGGCCCTCTTGACTTTATTGTGATCAACTACAAGTCTCTTGTCTTCTTCAGTGATCAAGCCAGCATCCATAAAGGCAGCAGTGGTGATGGCAGCTGTGGCACGCAGGCCAACACCATATCTGATGCTATGCATAGCAACATTAGGTATTTCTAATGTTGTACTCTGGCTTTTTATTGGAAGTTGAAGACGTGCTTGGTATTTCTAATGTCACTTCATAACTTCCATCCTTTCCATCTTGAGCATCAGCTATTTGTTCTTCATTTTCATCATCAGAGAAAATTATTCATTTGATGGCATTGAAACATCCTGCTTACTTGTCTGCTTATATTCAGCAAGCCTTCTTCTTTCGTCTTCTTGCCGCTTCTGCTTTTGACTTGTTGTGCTCAGGTTGATCTGGCAAGCCAATCTGATGTGGTCCAATAGAACCAGACTTGTCTCTCTGACCTTTAATGAAAGCAAGTTCCTTCACAGGGATCTTCATCTCCCTAGGGCATGTACAGTTAATGTGAGTTTCGTTTTTGCAACCAGCATCTGCAAGGCAGCCAAATTCAGAGCAGAGAACAATTTTACACTTGCAACTGAGGATGTCAAAAAGCTTGTCAAGTTTTGCAATGAAAGCCTCTTTGACATGTAGCTTTCCTCTCCCAAGAGATATGTTTTTGGCCTGCTCCCAGCTCTCTTGGATCTTGTTTAAGATTGTGACTCGTGAATTTACAACGGGGGCTACAAAAGAACTTTGCTCATTCGCACTTTTCAAGCACTTTAGGGTAAATATCCTTTGCAAGACTGGCTGCTGGGTAGTTTCTCACATCCTCACCACTTTGTTCTCTTAGCAGTAGCCCATATTTCAGAACGTCTCGCAGAGTTGGGAGTTCAGAGGGCAACAAACTCTCTACCAGTTCCAATTAGGTTGCTCATATGTGTGAATGTCCCCAGTCTTGTCCTCCTCTTAGAAGCCATTGTAGGTCAATTCCCACTGGTTAGGATGGTAGCACTGACGGACAAGTAATCTTCAGCACACTGATGAATATGTTTCAACCTGTGAAATAAGCAAAAACAGCAGTGCATTATATATACAGCATATATAATTATTAATATAATAATTATTATATAATTCCACAAAAAAGTCAAAAAAGTCACTATTTTTATGTAGCTTCTTACCAAGCAAAACTAAATTATATTAAATTAACAAAAATATCTTTAGAATTCCTAAGTCATGCTGCAACTTTTTAGCACCCCTCATATTTGGAATTTGAAAGTTGAAAAATTCGACACACCCTAGTGCCGTATGTCTTTAAAATTACACTATTTGCATTCACATCTAGACTTTTTTCGTGATAACCTGGGCGATGTGAGTGAAGTACATGGAGAAAGGTTCCATCAAGGTATTCAAACGATGGAGAAGAGGTACCAGGGCCGTTGGGATGCTTCCATGGAGGGAGACTATGTATGGTCGCTGATCAGAAAGGATAAGAATGTTCATACGCGGAAGTCGCGTTCTTCAGTGCATTTTTAAGGAACGCTCACTGCATAACGAGGCTTGTTATTCTCTTATCGTTTCTCCTCATGATATATATTATATCCTTTGCACCATTTTGGGTTTGTCAAGCAATTTTGGCTCAATAAACATTAATTTCCAATAGTGTTTTTATTTTCAGAAAATATTTATGTAAGCCTTCTTTATATATTTTGCCATATGAAAGGTTTGATAACCTATATTTTTGAAACGGTGGCTGATAGAGCAAAACCAATATCAGTTTTGGAATCAGCGCCCCGAAATCATTAAGAAACGACAGAAAAATCACAATAAACAGAAAATTTTTCAAATTTTGTTACCCAGTGTTATTTGCTTGAACTCTGGTAAAATCAATGTTATTTATTTAAGTGATGAAGAGATGAACAGAATCTTCGTGGCGGTTGAGAAGTGGGTTGAGGGCGGTTATAAATTACCTGTAGGTGTAGGCACAAAAAGAAAACAGATTAGTGATGCACCCTCATACGCCATTATTTGTAAGCTTTGCATAAATCGTGATAGAAACCAATCATGCGTTCATATATGGCTGATGTGGAAGAATACCGCTGACAATAACGTTATTATTCCCGTGCGAAACCGTTTCATTCTCGACAGAATGTTTGAAGTCGCCGTTTCCGTAAACTAAAACCTATATTACACGTCCGTGCTGCTGATATGCGTTATTTTGACACGGTGCTTGAATACGCGTACTCAGCCCTGCTCGATGATCTTCCCATGTGTAGGGATGAAAAAGGCGAGAATGGTTTGGAAATGGATACGTATTTAGAATGTACAAACTCCTCGAAATATCACGAACTTTGGTACAAAGGACTAGAGCGGTACAGGGCTGATCTCACCTTCACTGTTCACCCTGAAGAATTATTTCTTTATATAAGACGCAGTTGTCGGCACGATTTATGATAGAAACATACTTCAACTGCCGATATGAGATGTGAAGAAGATTTTACAGTTGAAAAGGTCAGCGACAAAAGATTAAATGGACCTTTGGAAAGGAGTGTTTATAAACTTGAATTTAATGGTAATGTTGTAGCAAGCGATGTCATCTTTGAGCGTGCTTTTGATTTCATTCTATCCGTGTTTAAAGAGCGTGATAGTTTTATCCCCATTTGTAAAGTGGGTACAAAAATAGTGTTAAACGAGTTGAAAGCCCTTTATATTGAATATAGACCCCCGCCTACTTTGAGTGGTGAATTAATGTTAAATCGCATTTATTGTGTAGTACAAAGCAATGAGGATGTAAGTGTGGACTCATATATATATATATATATATATATATATATACAGAGGCGTACCAATACTTTTTGCCGCTCGGGGCGAAAATGCCAACGCCGCCCCCACCCCTGCAACAATTTTCAATTTTAAAAACAATTCCTTTACAAAAATACACTTCTAAACAAAACTTTTATTGGAAGAAAAACTTAAATAAAGCAACTTCAATTTTAACAATACTACATAATGTACCGTACATAATACACTACATAATTTTAACAATAACTATATAATGTATAATGCCTAGTTAAATTTTCGGACTTTCATAACAGAAAATTCATGAATGATTTTTTCTATATCCATTGTCTCTGCAACTTCGCGTTCAATTGAAATAATCGCCAAATTGCTCAGTCTAGATTGACTTTTAGTTGACCTGAGGTAAGTTTTATAAGTTTCAGTTTCGAGAAACTTCGTTCGCAACTTGCCACGGACATGCATGTAGTTAGACAGATCCGGAGGGCAATTGTTATATGAGGCAAAGATTCCACTAGATCCCATTTAACGATCCACTGAAGTAGTTTAAACATATCCCAGTTCTTTGGATCATCGTCGACGCTTATGCTTTCGAAACTGAGCAAATGTCTGCGCAAACGCTTTATTCTTCCAGTAGACTTCCTGGATTAATGTCATTGTAGATGGAAGAAAAATTATTGACCTTGGTATTAATTTCTTCATCTTTGGACTGATTCAAAAGGTACGAAGGAGACAGAAATTCAAAGCGATCATTCATGTTTTTAAGACAAACTGAGCGTTTTTCAATTTCTGCTAATAAACGATCCATGATTTCCAAAAATTCTCTGCGTACATCCTCTTGCACGGTCAATCCAGCATCACGAGCTTGCTCTCCAGGCATTCTTCTCCGTCTCCTGACTCTGCGGTCTATACTGATATCCGTTTCATTACAGAACTCTTCGGCGGCATCTGCAGCGTTTGATACACTGCCTCTCGTTCATTAGTTAAAAACACAGATAAAGAGTTCATTTTTAATGCACACTGGTCCAAAGCAAGTCCCTTTCTTTGAAAATATAGCTGAGCATCATTGATTTCTTTCAGCACTGGATCCAGAAAAATAAGTACACAATGAATATGTCTGACATGATGGAGGTCAACAGAGCTTCAGCATCGCCCTTTGTGTCCAGATTTTCGGAGACCCCTTCACTCAGTTCTTCTAAGGCACTAACAACGTGAGTCAAGTTCTTCTTAAGACTAGAAACAGCATCATACTTAGCACTCCACCGCGTATCAGAGACTCGCTTGACAGTGATTTTGGAATGTTTGTTAAGACATCCCAACGATGAGTAGAGAAGAAAAGTAGACGAAAATTCGTTCAATTGTTCCAAAGAAAGTTACAGCATTAGGACTCAGTCCCGCGGCATGAACTCCAGCCAAGTTCAGCGAGTGGTATTGCAAGGAATGAAAACAGCGTGTTTGCTAACATCAAGAATTCTGCGTTGAACTCCAAGATGAATACCTGCCATCGTAGCAGCATTGTCATACCTTTGACCATAACAATTCTGGATATCCAGCCCATCCTCACGGAGCTTAGTGACAATGAGATCAGTAACTGCCTCAGCAGTCTTCCCCTCTAATTTCATAAAATCAACGAAGGATTCCTTCACCTCTACATTACCATCTTTAATCGACACATAGCGAATTACCTGAGACATCTGATCAATATGCGATATATCTGGTGTACTATCGAAAATTATTGCAAAGTACTTTGCATTAGACACATTATCAATTATATATTTTCGAACATTACAGCCGATTAGTGTGATGAACTCATTTTGAATGTTAGGTGACAAATACGTAGTGGATATCTTGTCAGTCATTCGTATTTTTGTAAGATGTTCCTAATTACTGGGTCATATTTGCCCATTAGTTTTATTAACTCCAAAAAGTTTCCAGAATTGCCAGCTAGCCCAGCTCTTCATTTAAGTTCTCTCGGTGCCCTCGGAATGCAAGATCTTGTTTTGCCAAGAACATGATGCAGTCATAAATTCGTCTCAGTATTTCTTTCCACTTAGCAGTAGCATGTTTTATTTGCAACTGATGTGCATTATCTATTGTAGCATTCAACTGAAGGCGCATAGGCAACTCTTTCCATTGTTCAAAGCATCGGGTATGATATGGACTGTTTTCATGTTCAGGTACTCTTGGATTCAGTTTCCTCCAGGCAAAAAATCCTTCTTCTTTTCCAAATGCACTGGAGATGTTGTTGAAGAAACGACAGCAAAAGCAATGCAATCTACATTTTGAAGGTGAGAAGATTAGCCATGACCTTTCAATTTTTTCGCCATTTTCCAAAGTTTTGAAATACCAAACATTTGACATTGACCTATTGTTTGAATCAGCTGGAAAGGGTCCATTCATGTTTTTCAAATGTGATGGTCCACGTTTAATGAGTTCGATTCTCAAATTGTCCGTCATTGGAACGGGCCAGTTGCCAGAATCGTTAAACAGACTCTGTGGGTGATGGGTGGATGGGTGACTTTGTGATGTAGATGAGGGTTGATCCTGATTATTTGGGGGTTCACTTGAAGTTGCCGCTTGAACATCTATCTCTAAAGATATATCACATTGCGGTTGATCTCCTTGCTTCCCAGAAGGCACTGAAGGTGTGTCTGAGAATCCCATTAACTAATGAAATCGCTTAGCAGCACGCTTGCCTTCCTCCTCTTTTTTTTCGCGAAGATTCTTGTATGCAGCACCACTCAGTCTATGTCGTTTGCTCATGTTTGCTAATTCAGTAGGGTATCTGCAAAATAAAACAACCATTAATTATTAACATCATCAAAGCTCAAAGAATGCAAAGCCTAACCTAAATAATATAGGGAAAGTCTGAAGAATAGGGCTGGCAACCTTTCCGATGTGAAAATTTAACGCAACTATTTGTGGAAATAGTGGCATTGAGGAGGCATATATAACATTTAATGATGATTTTTCATCAAAACCATGGATATTTTGTACACAAATAACGCGCGACAATGATGAGATATAATTTTTTGGAGGGTTGCATTTTAAAACATAAAAACCCAAAATTTTGCATACTGCGCCCGCCTGACAGTAATTTGCCGCCCCTCGGGAAGTGCCGCTCGGGGCGGTCGCCCCTCTCGCCCCTCCCTTGATACGCCACTGTATATATATATACAGGGTGTTTGAAAACTTTCTGTACAAATTGTAATGGGGGATAGGCAACACCAAGACAAACCCTTTTCGTCCATAAGTGTATGTCCGCTGACGTCACCATTCGGCGCGAGAGGGCGCCGCTGCAATTGGCTAAAAAGTGAAGTGGGCTAGACTCGCGCTTGCCGCGGGCATTCTTAAATCGGACGTAGTACGCGTAACATGGAGCGCTTCACGACTGCTGAGATGGCTGACATGCATATGTGTATGGGGCTGCCAATGGAAACGGAAGAGCTGCTGTGAGGTTGTACCGACAGCGCTTCCCAAACAGACGTGTGCCAAACCACCAAACGTTTGCGCATTTGCATCGGCGACTGCGAGAAACTGGAACATTCCATGCAAACATGCATGACACTGGTCGGGAGAGAAACGTGCGCACTCCTGATATGGAAGAAGAAATCCTACGGCGATTTGAGGACAATCCAAGCGCAAGCACGCGAGGTGTTGTACGTATCCTCGGTGTGAACCACGACAAACCCTTTTCGTCTATAAGTGTATGTCCGCTGACGTCACCATTCGGCGCGAGAGGGCGCCGCTGCAATTGGCTAAAAGGTGAAATGGGCTAGACTCGCGCTTGCCGCGGGCATTCTTAAATCGGACGTAGTACGCGTAACATGGAGCGCTTCACGACTGCTGAGATGGCTGACATGCATATGGTGTATGGGGCTGCCAGTGGAAACGGAAGAGCTGCTGTGAGGTTGTACCGACAGCGCTTCCCAAACAGACGTGTGCCAAACCACCAAACGTTTGCGCATTTGCATCGGCGACTGCGAGAAACTGGAAACATTCCATGCAAACATGCATGACACTGGTCGGGAGAGAAACGTGCGCACTCCTGACATGGAAGAAGAAATCTACGGCGATTTGAGGACAATCCAAGCGCAAGCACGCGAGGTGTTGCACGTATCCTCGGTGTGAACCACGACCTGGTCTGGAGAGTGTTGCACGAGCAGCAGTTACATCCGTTTCATCGTCAGAGAGTCCAGGCATTACAAACCCGTGTAGCATGTGGATTTGCGTGCGCCCACACGTGAGAATTGTGCATGTTAAAACACACCCTCACGTGTGAAACAGGCCTCATCTGAGAACAGCACATAAGCCGGAAAATTAGGCTGCACCGCTGTCTGCTGCAGAAACCAGCGTGCGAATTCCACACGAAGAGGGTAATCCCGAGGTTGTAATGCCTGGACTCTCTGACGATGAAACGGATGTAACTGCTGCTCGTGTAACACTCTCCAGACCAGGTCGTGGTTCACACCGAGGATACGTGCAACACCTCGCGTGCTTGCGCTTGGATTGTCCCCAAATCGCCGTAGGATTTCTTCTTCCATGTCAGGAGTGCGCACGTTTCTCTCCCGACCAGTGTCATGCATGTTTGCATGGAATGTTCCAGTTTCTCGCAGTCGCCGATGCAAATGCGCAAACGTTTGGTGGTTTGGCACACGTCTGTTTGGGAAGCGCTTTCGGTTCAACCTCACAGCAGCTCTTCCGTTTCCATTGGCAGCCCCATACCCATAATCATGTCAGCCATCTCAGCAGTCGTGAAGCGCTCCATGTTACGCGTACTACGTCCGATTTAAGAATGCCCGCGGCAAGCGCGAGTCTAGCCCACTTCACCTTTTAGCCAATTGCAGCGGCGCCCTCTCGCGCCGAATGGTGACGTCAGCGGACATACACTTATAGACGAAAAGGGTTTGTCTTGGTGTTGCCTATCCCCCATTACAATTTGTACAGAAAGTTTTCAAACACCCTGTATATATATATATATATATATATATATATATATATATATATATATATATATATATTCATAACTCCAATGTGTATTATTCCTGTTTTTGGGTCTAATGTATACACAATTCTTCTCTACTGGTGTGTTATTTTTGTTTGATATAAATATGTGTTAACTAAAGCATGGACACACTATCTCTGTTTTGCACCTAATTTTTATACATATTTAGTCATTTCCCGAATGTATTTCATGAATGATATATATTAAATAGACAGACCCATGTAGTTGTGTTTTATTTCTACTTTACACCATCTAAACAAATATCTTTCTTAATGGAAATGAAGGGTGTGTGTGTGTGTGGTGTGTGTGTGTGTGTGTGTGTGTGTGGTATGTGTATGTGTATCGAAGGCGACTAGCTGCACGGACTGGTGGGGTTCTGAAGCCAACCAGGAAGGCCACATTTTACTTTAAGAATTTGTTTTGAGTGGATGTGCCCCTCCGGTTAGCCTATGTGTATATATATAATTCACTAAACTAGGGCGACTAGTTGTATTCTCTGGCTGCATTTTCTCTAGACAATCTGGTTTACAGCCGCTTACGCCATACGATTGGCTGGCTCCTATGCCAACTGGCTCTGATACTAAAGCCGCCGAGGATGGCTAGTCAAGACTCCATTATGCCCGTGACATGTTTGCGATTACATTTTCGCTCTCTCTCTCTCTCTCTCTCTCTTTCTTTCTCTCTCTCTCTTTCCTTCTTGTGTTTTATTACCCTTGTTAGTTTAGGTTACCCACTTCCCCGTTGGGAGGGTCTAGCCTCCGCCATCTTCATGCATAACCCCCACTCTCCTTTGTTAGTTAGGTTATCCACTCGATACCTCCTTCATGCATACCCCTCTCTCCCCATTCATGTATAACCCCACTCTTCCCTTTTCATGCATAAACCCCTCTCCCCTTTGGAGAGTCTAACCACCCTTGTTGCATGCAATGCTGCAAGTTGGAATGTTGCATGCAATGTTGCAATTATTGATCGTGTTGCATGAAATTCTATTGTACTCTATATTTTTGCTATCATACTACTCCCCAAATGATTTTAATTTTCATTATTATTTTATAATGTAAATAAATTCATTCGAGCGATCGCCACCATTCGCAGGAGGAGGATCTTTCCTCCCCTTTCCTTGTCTGGCTACCAGCAGTGAAAATAGGTTTTGTAATCTGCCCAAGGCAACTGACGAATTGATTCATTCTTTGGAAAGTGAGTCTCGGCAATATCTCTGCCGAAAGACGACTTAATTTAAGTTCCCAAGAAGGGAACCAAAACGAGAATTCTAATGCAGTAGTCACAGAAGCGATAAGGGATAAACTTTGCTTAAACATCCCTGAAAATATCATTACCCAGGCGCATCGAGTGGGAAGACTCAGCAGTGATAGTGTTAAAAGACTAATTAAATTTAAGCTTTGTGATCCTCATTGGAAGTCAGAAATTAGAAGTGCTCTCGTAGAAATCATATCGAATATATTCATTAATGAATTGCTTTGTGATTATTGAAAAGAAATATATGACAAAGAATTAAAACTTAAGAAAGAAAAACTCATAAAGACCTGTTACGGTTAATATTCGTTTTAGCACATGAACTGAACTTTGGATGACAATACGTTTTTCTTCTGTAGAATTTAAATCTGAATCTATTTTATTCTATGGTATTTCTTGTGCACACTGATATTAAAGGAGATATAAGCAATTTTTGGATCGATTAAAATTTATTGAAATCAGCGTGTGTCGACAATGACGTATGGTTTGTCAACTGTGACGTGTAGGAGGATTGTGAGAGTTTCTTTGCGCACGCGTAGATGCATTTTCCGGAAAGAAAACGCCGTTGAGCTCCAAATTCAAATTCATCATGGCCGTTGTGTGTGCCGGTTGTGACCTCTCCTATTACAACGTCATTAAGCGGTGTTTCGACGATAACGAAGCCGCTGTTAAGATATTTCAGCAGCACGGAGTATTGCATTCGTCTATAGATTGTCCAAAGTGTTCTAATCCTCTGAAATACGGTCAAGATCTGCACGCAATCTACTGTAACTACCAGCATACTGACAAGAAGTATTTCTGTTTTTTCTGGTGTATTTCACTGTTATTTGGGCTAGGAGCACGCCCTCTTTTTCCTTACAATTTCCCTCTACTTCAAAGCCCTTCCCACTCCCGGGACTTCAAAATCGTAGGATTAAGTGGGGTGTTCATATCGCCACAACCGCTCATTTGCACAAGAAATGAAGGTCAGATTCGCACAAAACACAGTGAAATACACCAGAAAAAACAATTTTCATGCCAAAGTCCAGGTCATATGCTGAAACGAATATTTACCCCTGTTACGTTAAAGAAGGTAAGATTTATGTTCGGAAAAGTGTGGTGCGACAAAAAGTCATTATCTGTGCTAAATCTGACTCATATAATTTCCGACAACACATACAAACAACTGAGCCTTCACTGTAACTCAAGGTATAGTCCGTTAAATATTGTTATAGCATTATCACCCAACTGAGTTATTTACATAATATTAGTTCTTGCTTTATTATATATTTTAATGTTTATCAGTTTTCTTTTCTTTATCCTTATTTTCAATATTTCACTGATATTCTTTCTTCCCCTTAATTTTTAACTTCCTTTCTTTATCCTTTTGCAGTCTTTTCTAGATTAACATCAGTATTATTATTAATTTTTATTTCTGTTTTCATTGGTTTTTATAAGTTCCTCTATGAGTAACACTTTACATACTCTTAGATCTGTGAATGAAATCACTGAGTCTCAAAATACAATAAATAGCAACTATGTGTCAATGGATACCTTCTCAAACGAGCGACACAGTAACGGAACCACATCCATTTTAAACTTAAAAATTAGAAGCCTTCCAAATCACTTTGATGAGTTGACGGCCAATCTAAAATTGTTACAATATAAGTTTAAGTGTATTGCGAGTACATTAACCGAGACCTGGTTAAATGAAAATAATAGGTAATTTTTTAATATTCCGGGCTATACGAGCCAATTCAACATTAGGCATCTACCAACCACCAAATGGTAACGTGCCATCGTTTATTGGGAGCATAGATACAACTTTAACTTCAACCATATGTCCATATCAGCAATAACTGCATCATTGCGGGAGATTTAAATACCAATCTTGCTAAAATAAACTCTAATAATAATGCTAACTTCTACAATCTTGTCACTGCAAATGGTTTTAATTTAACTACAACTAAGCCAACAAGACTACATGATACCATAGAAAACTTGTGTATTTTCATCCACCTTTTCCTTGATTTTGTTATAGATTATTATTAGTGTCATAAATCGCTTCCATAACTTGGATGTGTTACAGCTGAGACCAAGTTAAATTTCGAGGACCAACCTTTCTACAGATCGTCCTACAGTGCATCTTTGTAAAAGTCGTGTGCGGAAGTGACCTTCACAAAATGATAAGAAATTACAGTGAATTGTTTATATAAGAATGCACGACGTATAATCAAAGTCAACCTGTATCGAGTCAGGCTACAGCATGTACAAAACTTCATACTCTTTATTGAAATCGAGGAAAACTCAATGAGACCTTAAATTTAAAAAAATACCACAACCATAAAAAATTTAGCTTCACATCTAAAGCCCGTGACACCAAGTTTGTGAAGCTGGACTCAGAATCTAAGATTCCAAGTGGCTCGTCAACTTGTGTTAAGATCTCACTGACTTAAAATTTCTGTTCAGAATCTTTTTTATGAAATTATTTATATACTATGTATAATGCGATCGTGGCCCGACTAGATATAGGCATGTTTTGATATAATTAGGTCGAAGGGTGAAGAGGCGAAGGAGCATACGTATGGTTAGTCAGGCGGGCGAGATACTGTAAGCCTACAGAACGAGGCGGTAGGCAGAGGAAGGTATTACACAACACGATTCAAGGTCGAGTGAAGATTGATAATGAAATCGAAGTCCTATTTTGTCTTCCTTCAGAGACATTCATGGTTCTTCCGTTAAAAGTTTTTCCTTCGATAATTTATTGTATGTCCCTTGATTGCACGTGGAAAGAGTGCCTCATTCCGAGACTGCTACGTCTAATTAATAAACGACATTTATTGCTCAAGTTATAGCTTCGAGTTTGACCTGTTGTTTATCGGTCTTGTTTCTTTTAGCCTAAGGTTTAGGTTTTTGAAAAGAAAAGGTCTCTCTATTGGATATGGAGAGTGTTAAATAAAAATATCAGGAATAAAGAGCCACAGGTATGAATTCACTGGTTTCTTTTTATTGTTCTGTAAGTATAAAGCTATAAACACAATTATATTGGCTAGCGTTAAATAAATAATTATTAAATTAATATTAGGAAATTGTCTGTTTTGTGTTAATAAAAAGTAAAAAGAATACTAATAATAATGATGGTATTTTTTTAGCAATAATAATATTTGAAACAAACACTATTATATTATTTATAGGGATTTCGTTTCATACTTCTAAAACTTTATTCTTAGTCAAGCACTTGATATATATTTATAATTTAATAATATATATAGTGCAGTAGTCTATTTTAAAATATAAAAAGTAAAGGATTCAAAGACTGACATGAAGTTATTTAAATTTTATTTACCGCAGTGTCGTGAAAATAAGTTCATAATATGTAAATAAAACCAATTTCAGCATAATTCATAAAACAAAAAGAAAGTAAAATTGGGTACAATGAATTATTAAAGATTTTCAAATGTTGTTCATATATATATTATATATATATATATACAGGGTGGGCCGTAAGTTTCCATACATAGGAAAATTTAAACGTTTGTTTTTATGTTTCAGATACCCTAAGAATATGCGTTTGTAAGATCTTGTTTACTGATGAAGCAAATTTTTACGTCAATGGAGAGGTTAATCGGCAAAACATACGTTATTGGAGTAATGCTAACCCTAACTGGCTGAGTCCGACGAAGATGCAAGGTGCCGGTAAAGTGATGGTGTGGGCCGGGATATGGGGTGACAGAAGAAGAATGTTGCAAGAAGAGATTTTCCCATCCTGCTAAACGAGGAAGGTAACTTCCCAGTTTACTTCCAGCAAGATGGAGCTCCACCTCATTATGGTCTTCACGTGCGTCGGTATTTGGATCAGCAGTTTCCGGATGCTTGGATTGGTCGGCGTGGTCCTGTGGAGTGGCCTCCCAGATCCCCAGATCTCACCCCCCTTGATTTCTATCTTTGGGGGCACTTGAAGGCCATGGTGTATCAGGAAAAGATACGAGACATAAATCATCTAAAGGAACGTATCACCAACGCCATTACAAGCATAACGTCAACTGTGCTAATGCGTGTTCATCAACAGTGGGGAACACGTATTGAAATGTGTTTTCAAAACAATGGCAACCATGTAGAGCATATTATATAAATAAAAATGGTTGTCCATAAAAAAATGTTTATTTTTCCTATGTATGGAAACTTACGGCCCACCCTGTATATATATATATATATATATATATATATATATATATATATATATATATATATATATATAGCCACGCAATGCGTACATTAAATATTACAGAATGTTTCATCTTTTTTGGTTTCAGTCTTGTCCAAAAAACTTTCAACTCCTTTGTAAATTCCTAGATACCCTGTTTGTGCGCAGCGATATCCCGAGGAGACAATTCTCACATCGAAGTAATTCCCGCCGTCTTCCAAACCAGGGGTCCGCCTGAATCTCCGTGACAGATACCTTTACCCTCATCGCAAGCACACATCATATCATTGACAATCAACTCAGAAAAGTATCTGACGTCTCGGCATTGCTTGGTGTAAACAAGTTTAGTTGTACTTTATTAAGAACACTAAGGCTGTTTCCTCCAAAACATATTTACTCCCCATCCTGTGACTATGCCTTTCTTCCCCGAAACGTCCCTACTGTTGAATGGAAGACAAACTGGAGAAATTTCTCTCGTAATTTGAACTAGGCTGGAGAGCTTTGAGAGAGCAATGTCATTTATAATAATTTGCGCATTCCAAGATTTGATGGACGATGATATTTAAAGGCTGCACGTCAATATTTTTTTCAGTTTCACTTCTGATGCACTTATTGTGCTCTGCAAGTGATAACAATATACTTGGCAGACTGGTGTTATGCACACAGTGAGCAGCAGTCATGACCCATACAGGCGATAACAGTGACCCACCGAAAAACTGAAATACAGAAACATTGTATCTAAGAGCTACTTCCCATGGAAATTCAGGCAAATTTGCTTCCTCACCCTCAACAATTCCTGAAGGCGATCCATTTCTAATTCCGCATGTAGAGCTAGGGGAAAACATAGGATGAACATTAGTTGTGGCTGCAGGAACGGTGTTGGTCGTGTCTTCGGTGTTACTCGTGGCAGCAGGAGCACCGTTAGTCGTGGCTGCAGGAGCGGCGTGGTCGTGACTTCGGTGATATTCGTGGCTAGAGAATGGAAACCTCAGTGAAGGAAACTGTGCGCGTAAATTCCGTATCATGTGGATTCCGCAGAAAGGAAAAAGAGAAAATTATTTTAATTGAAGTCGTGATATCTGTTCTTGATACAGAAGAATTTCTGCAGTACGTTTAGTAGTATGGCCGCAAAAGGTTAGAGTGCAATTGCATGCAATGTTGATCAATGTTGCAATGTTGCAAGGTGCCAAACTCCCCTCCCCGCTTGTTGCAAGGTGCCAATCCCCACCACTCAGGGTATCTAAAAAGGAACAAAGGGGTAATGGGGAGGGGGTTATACAACAAAGGGGTGGGTGGTAACCACCATGTTGCATGAAGGGGGAACTTTGGGGGGTAAGGAAGGATGACCTCCCCCCAAATGGGTAACCCTAACTTTGGGGGTGAGGTCATCCCATCTTCTCCCCCAAAGGGGAGAAGGTGGGATGACCTCACCTCCAAAAGGATAACCCTAACTTTGGGAGAGAAGGTGGGATGGCTTCACCCCAAAGGGTATCCCTAAACTAAGAAGGTAAACCCTAAACTAAGAGAGGAAGAGATGTTCGCGCTGGCATGTTACAAAGCATAATAATGCTCTCGGCCTCCGCACTTGTTATGTATGGAGGGGTTGCCAGATAGCGCTATTTATTTATATATGGAAGGGTTGACAGATATTTATTTAAATTATTTATATATTGATGGGTTGCCAGATATTTATTTTATTTGTTTATATATCGAGGGGTTGCCAGATAGCATGAGAGAGATGTTCTCAATGCATAGAGGGTGTTGCCAGATAGTACTATTTAATTATTTGTAGAAATGTTAAACACACACACACACACACACACACACACACACACACAGAGACAAGAGCCATAATAGAAATGTTTAGTCATTCCTTATATATATGTAACTAAAATTAAATTCAGCTAACCTTTACATATATATTACAGAGACATGTTCACATGAGATATCGATATTAAGAGAGTAAGTTCATTAACGGTACACATATACATTAATGGCTCAGTCCAGTTGGTAGCGCCTCCAGCTACCAGCGGCAGGAATGGTCAAAAGCTTATAAAGAATTCGCCTTAGCCATCCTTCATGCATTAAAAATGTTCTGGGACTGATTATTCTCCTTCGTAACGTCAAGTACATCACTCTATTTATTTAGCCGAATTATTGGAAATAATTTCATGAAATATATAGAAAATAAATATGCAATCAAAATAGTTCAGAAAAATTCTATACACACTTTCAATAATAATAATTGTAAATTAAAATGGAATAAAATTTAATCAAAAATAATATAAGAAATACACAAGCTGAAAGAGGAACGGTCAAAAAGCTTATATAGACTCGTTCCCGGCTATGTATATATATATATATATATATATATATATATATATACACAGGGTGTCCCATAAGTCCGGCATCATAGGAGAAATTCATATTTTTCTATTTCTACAAACCATAATTCATATTTTTCTTATGCTCGGGATGCCAATTTCCCTTCTACCATTCTGTTCAGTGACGAGGCTGTTTTTTATGGAAATGGTGAGGTATATCGACAGAACACCCGCTACTGGTCTCAAAACAACCCTCACTGGTATACCTCTTCAAAGGAACAAGGTGCATCTCGGGTGATGGTATGGTGTGGCATTTGGAAGGATCGCATCATAGGCCCCCTCTTTTTCGATGAACATGTCACTGGAGACACCTACCTACGTATGCTCAAGGAAGAAGCATTTCCAAGTGTCTTGAACGAAGAAGGAAATTTCCCAACATGGTTCCAGCAAGACGGCGCTCCTGCACATTACAGCACCCAAGTAAGGGAATATCTGTACCAACAATTCCCTGGTCATTGGATAGGACGTCGAGGGCCTGTGGAATGGCCAGCTAGAAGCCCGGATCTCACGCCACTAGATTTTTATCTCTGAGGCCACTTGAAAGCGCTGGTATACGCAGAGAAAATTAGGAGTGTTGAACATTTGCGGCAGCGCATTATTGGGGCATGTAACACCATTACTCCTGACATCATTCACTGTGTGCTTGCTGACTGGGTATCACGTCTGAATTTGTGTATTGAAAACAATGGTGGACATGTTGAGCACGTTCTGTAAATAAAAACTTTTGTTTTGCCTTTTTTTATTATTTTTCCTATGATGCCGGACTTATGGGAGAAGAAAAATACACGAATTAAAATACAAATTAAAATTTCTAAAAGAAAAAAAAACGAGGACCATTTTGCATCAAGGAAAAAAATTACAAATTTTAGTGAAGGGTCAAAACCATCTGAGAAAAAAATAAAGAGGAAATGAAAACCAATAACAGACAAAGAGAGATTTGCAGGAATCATTTTCTGATAGATTCGGTTCGACGTTGAGGCCTGCTTGGTTTAAGAATTTATAGGTTTATGAATTACTACATAATTCACCGGCTACAAATAATCGTAAATAAAATGTCTTACTTTGATTACATCATTGATCTTTAGTAGTTTTAACTCTTTCAGTTACCTCATTGCGATACGTTGTGACCAATGTCGTAACACCGATATTAATCCTAGATTTTTATTAGTATGCCCTTATTAATCGGGATTTCAACTTGGTATTAAATGAATTTACAGACACCATATTTTTTATGTCAGCATTTAATTCATGCCGTAGTTTCAATCCAATGAAAATGGATAGTTTTGAGATGAAGACATTCGAGGTATAACACGCTTTGTTTTATTTCTGTTCTGATACGAGTGGATTTCTTAATGAGTTAAAACACGTGGAACTCGTTTACCATTTCGTGGGGATAGGTGTACCCCGAGGGTCATCTGAGCTCGAGCAGTAACAGGGCGAGGGGCCTGCCAAACCCAACCCGTGAGTCAGCAACCGGGACCGAACCAGAGCCTCACCGCCAGAGTCAGACACAGAAACCGCTAAGCTACCGGGAAGGCCACAACTCAAGATAGTGCTGGTAATAATAATAACAATAATTCGTGAATTAGTGAAATGGGAAAAAATTCGAAAAGAAAAATTATAAATTTAAAAAATTATAAAAATAAAAAAGTAAAATTTTTAAAAATAAAATATGAAATCAATAATTCCCTCAACAGAACTCTTACATTTACTCGTTTTTTTTTCAAGAAACATTATACCTTCTTTCTAAGTAGTCCTTATTCATCTATGGCTTAAGATCTAAAATATCGTTACATGCCTTATTTTGTGAGAAAGTTGATTTCAAAAGTCACTAGGAAAAGCTCATATCTTTCTTTTTTCTACAATAATAATTTTTTGTATACTGTATGTTAGATTTTTATGTAACATAGTACATTACATTGCATAAACGTTTAAGAATATTTTTTATTTCATTTGAAGAAATTGTAACTGTTGAAAATTAAATCAGTCGCGCCAAATATTATTCTCAATACTTTTTATTCATCTGATCCAAGGGTAACCTAACCTAACCAACCTAATCTAAAAGCCTTAGTAAGAACCTAATAAAAAAGAATATAAGGGTGATCTAACCTAAAAAAGTGCCTTTCAACCTTTCAAATGTTCCGTGTGATGATTCCTTATTTCACGAAGGTCAAGTTTGTTGCCCCTCCTTTCTGAATGGTATTTCAATTCAGTATTAACGTATCGTCTTTCTTACGTATATGACCGACTTCTATACTTTTTATCTTAAAAATAATTTTGTAAAAACTAAAATGATTACATGAAAGCTAGTTGAACTTTATATATTTTTTATTTATTAATACAATGAACTTCCATAAATTAGAAATACAGAGAGTGAGGTCTAAATTACATTTGAATTATTGAAGTCTATGAATCGAGAATGAGGACGGTAGTCAGTGGGTTCCAAAAATCTACAGAGTGAACAAGCAAAATTTGATAAAAACACCTTAATTATTCGTGAAAGTGTCCAATCAGAACTTCAATGCTCAAAGCGTGGGTCCGTTACGATATCTGATTGGCACACACACATATGCTGTAGACACTCCGAGTCACATTAACACACAATCAACAAGTTTAAGGGAATGCCACTGTAGGGAATCATGTATATAAAAGCATTTTCAGCCGGCTCACATTAGTTATTTTATCAGCGAATAATCATATATTCCCTCCGCCATGGCCACTTCCAGTCAGTCACAACTTTACAGTTTACCGGAGCTATATGAAGCTGGAGACACTGACGCGGCGGCCACAATTAGTCTTTTTAATACGTCCAATCGGAACGTATTGTTTTCAACACAAATATTTACTAACATCTGCACTGACGCTCCGTTTGATCCAACTAAAGGCTCTACAGTTGATATGTGAGTATAAAAATTTATGTACCTGTATTTCTATTTTATTTTTTGTGCCCTATATTTAGTCGCGAACTTGTTATCTATTTTAGTGTTCCTGAGGATGTCTTTAGGCTAAAGCTCTTGAGCACCATTCTGTTTCATTCGTGATTATTTCATATATATATATATATATATATATATATATATGGAGGCATTGTGATAATGTATTTTCAACTCATTACAGTTTGTAAAATGCTTCATTAAAATAGCAGGTGTCCTCAATTTTTAATTAATTAATTATTTTTTGTGCCCTATATTTAGTCGCGAACTTGGTATCTATTTTAGTGTTCCGAGGATGTCTTTAGGCTAAAGCTCTTGAGCACCATTCTGTTTCATTCGTGATTATTTCATATATATATATATATTATATATATATATATATATATATATATATGGAGGCATTGTGATAATATATTTTCAACTCATTACAGTTTGTAAAATGCTTCATTAAAATAGCAGGTGCCCTCAATTTTTAATTATAGATTAGTTTGTATTTGTAATAACTAATTAAAAATTACTATTATGGTAAAAGTCCTGTTTTGATATTTCTATTCGTACAAAATCGTTGCTTTTTTACCTTATATCAATCAAGACTCCTTTTGATGAAAAACAAATGGATTTTTATTAAAAAATATTCAGAAAAAATGTACGAACAGCCAAAAATAATTTTCTGTCTTCAACCGTGGTCTTTTTTCTTAATGGTCCGATGAGGAACTGACACGTGTTTTAGAAACTTTTCGTGATAGCTTTGAAAAAACGTAAACAGCCGACGACGATTTGGGGCCGAAAGTTGAAGTAATACAACACACCCGGTCAAACGAGTGCCAGGTCGTCGAAGAAGTGATGCGAGTTTTTTATTTTTCTTGTGCTTCGGTTAATAAGAAGACGCAGTGTATTTTCATCAATTTATTAAATGATAGAATCATAAGGACTGTTTTATAAAATAGTACAATTTTTACATCCAACTTATATTATTTACAGAAATGGTATCCGACACATTTTAAATAAGCTATACAGTACAGAAACTAATATTATTGCAAACAATATTGATGTAATTATTCAAGTTACATTTATATATACGTGTAAAATATCATACAATACATCGAGTACGCACAAACGGGAAACGGTTTTTTATCTCTCTGCATACCAACTCATTATTCCGCTCAGTGACACGGGTCGAATAATTTTTAAAAATTTGTAAATTCCTTCCCATGTGCCATGTGAAAGAGAAATGTTTGGCAGTACATGCCACACACGTTACTAAAGTATCCCTGGAATCGGTAAGGATTCCAGACAATTTCGGGGATATGCATCTGTTCGAGAAATTTTACAGTAATAGAGTCGCTCAAAGGATGAGTCCCCATCAAGTTAAAGTAGCACATTATTTTCCTATTTTTAAAGTAGATAGCTATCCAATGAATCCCTTCGCCACCAATAACCCGTGTTCAAAATAAGTCCGCCGCAGTCTCTCGTAGTTGGTAATTCCAATGTTTCATTCTTCGCAAACACTCCGATAAATTTGGAGCGTGTGATTCAGTCACTATTCATTACTCTCTGGAGTGTATTCGCATCCATTTTAAAAATCAGTGACTACACTCCTGAATCTGTCAATTCCTATTAGGGTCTGTGATTCGAGGTATACTAGTGCACTAATAGTGGCGTCTACCGTCCTGGCGAATTCGAGTCTGACCAATGTTTCCACTCTGCTGTGGAATTAAGTGTGTATTTACACTAGCAGATAAGTCAGGAGTGATGCCAAACGGATAAAGGTTAAATTGCTCGATGAATTCTTTCTGCGTTACACCAATTCCGAGCTCATCGCAGGCACCGGCGATTGGGCAAGATTACTATAAGCTCTCGAGCAGAGCGGGAACACAGCGTCTGATGAATAATCTGCCTCCAATGTTCCCATCAACGCTATGCCATTGACGAATAAAGTTATATTTTTAAGGCCGAAATTCTTGAATTTAAATGCGTTCTTTTTATACTTCCCATTCACCGAAGCGTGGTCCTACATACATATTAATAACCTTTTAGGTAGAACTCCCAAAGCGATGTTTTCTATCTGTTTTGATGCCAACCCTGCAGGCACCGTGTATAGTTTGATCTGTACTCTATTAATTGGGTATTTTACTGTGGCATGTAGTAAATTTTTTCAATTTCTAATTGTTTTGGCGAACTTATTTTCACTCGACGTACGCGAAGGTATGTTTCCATAACATGAATCACAATTGGCTTTGCGCCCTCTTCTTGATCAGCTCCAAGATTTAAACAGAACTCAGGATTCCTGCGAGTGAGCTTTAATTTCATATAGACCCCGTTCATTCCTGGAATGTGAAGTCTGTATGGAGGCTCCCAAAACATTCGTTTATCTTTTTTTTTAGAATTTGTAAATTTGTCCTTTATACTGCTTTCGTCTTTAACCTGATAATAACCCTCAACAGTTAAAAAGATATCCTTCGCATCTTTTGAAAAGTTGAGGACATTTTCCAGATAGGCTCGCAAGTGATAATAACCCGTTCCTGCAGAGATGTTGACCTGATTTAAATATACATCACACTGGCTGAATATGGAGTGCAGAAAGTTGGTTTCAGGGTATGCAGAATAATTATCATCGCAATCCGTTCCATCTGAATGTGCTATACGTAGTTTCGCGTATATGTGCACGCAGCTTGGATCAAAAAAGTAAGGGCCTGAGCTGCGTATCAGGAATTCTATAGGAGTACTCGGGGAACTAATTGTGCTTAACGGGTTAATCGTAATAAAGTCACTGTGCTCAATAGAAACTTGCGTTGGGGGCATGTCAAAGAGGGACAGCTCCAATTTACAACATTGTGAACTACACGGATGGATGAAACGTGGCATGACGAGCCAGAAATAATGCCACCTCTCTCGACAAATAGTAAGGATCCCATGATTCATGAGAGTAATGTCTTTAGCTTATGTCATTTAAAAAAATTATCAACCATAGGTTTCACTCGCTTAGAGCACTTCTTTTTTGATGTCCTTTAACGTTTAACGCCACGTGCTGGTAACCCCTTCTTCTCTTCTTCTTCCGGAGAGCCCTCTTCTTCTTCTTCCCACCACCACGCATTTTTTCTCTGCATCTTTGATGATTTCGTCCTGTGTATGATTTAAGTGCTTTTTTAGAGCTTCTTTAGGTCTACCCCGCAAGTATATCTTCTACCGTGTTAAAACCTGATTGTAGCGCTTTCCTCCTGAGATATCTGGCACTCTTCTTCAGCAAGGGGACAGCAGTACGTAGTATGATTGAAAAAATGGATCGAAGCCCACTCCCACGCTGGTATCTCATCCCTCGATAGACTGTGAAAGGCTTCGTTCAATTATAACTCAGTACGACGAAAGTGGAGCTTCACCGTTAAGTTTCCAGCACCGAATGGGAAACTTTTCCCCTCAATCGTTCTTATATATATTGAGATATTCGTTAATAGATTAGTGGCGACATTCACATAATGAGGTTTGTCATATATAATGCTCAAGCTCTGTTTCTATGATTGGGAATGTGAGCGATACGAAGCAGGCGCGCTTGAGTATCACCAACAATCTGATGTGATGTTCCACGATATTGCCCAATTTCTCCAATTTCAGTTGATACATTAAGCTGGAAAATCCTTTTGTACTTCGTGAAAGGTATCTCTTTGGGGGGCTGTGCCCTATTGCCACTTGGTTATAATTTTGAACAGACCTTTGTGTTCAATATTTCTGTTAGCTTGTGATTTTAGGGTCAGAATGTGTGCAGGGGATTCTTTGTTCACGATTTCGTACACTAAATCAGCCGTAAGATTTGGGCTTTTTAAACTAACGTTTAAGTCTCACAACATCCTCGGCCGCACCATAACGGCCCGGGCCTAGTGTTACTATTGTAGTGTAATACCGTGCATCCCCACTCCGGATGATATGCATGGTTTCATCCCGAGTTACCCCAACTTTTTTACACTCATCAAGGTCTCTAAGATCCGTAAAAACGTTTTCTTTATAATCAATCCTTAAAAAGAGGGTGTCCAGCTGAATTTCGCATAGCCCCACCTCATACGGATCACGACGCAATTCAATGTGTCCATGGAGTTCTGTTACAAAGTTGGTCAGGTTGTTGTCAGAATGTACAAACAGAGAAGAAGAGGACGGTAGTGTGACGTGGAAATGGTAAGGCGCCATGTTGCATACTATTTAAGTTTCATTACTGCATCAGCTTTTATATAGGTGTTGAAGCTTTCTGGGTATCGTAGCCATTTCACCAGGTACATTTTTCTCTTTCCTGATCCTTTTCTGCCAAAACTTTTTCCAGTTTTAAACACGGGTTTTTCTAAATTAAATGTCACTCTCTGCAACTTCTCGCGGTAAAAGCCTCCTGCGATTTCTTCCCCATTCAAATCTTCAACATAATACAGCATTATCTCGCCTTTAGGTCTCATAGCACTACTTCAAAAATCTCACGTGTCCATCCTTGCTGAAATCCCTTCGCGAATTTATTACCCGAACGCGACAGCCTTACATAATCATTGATTTTGAAACGTGCAGAGTATGGCTGGTTTCTATGAATATCTCTTCTCACCTCACGCTCTGTGTGCGTAGGATGAGGTCAGCGGTTCCGGAATATCTATATATTTGTATGTTTAGGTGTAAAATAGCGATGCATGCATTCCTTTATTGTACGGTGAACTATTTCAGCTAAAGAGGCCATATGTATAGAATTGGTAGTGTAGTAGCTGATATTAAACTCTGTCAGCATGTTCTGAAAAGCTTAGCCTATAAATTCTTTTCCCATATCAGTAAAAAATAGCCTTGAATCCTGTTTTCTTTCAACATCAGCGTTTTGGTGGATTTAGCAACTGTTTAAGGCGATTTATTTTTCAGAGGAGTTAGCCACAAATATCTAGAGAACATATCTATTATGAATAGGATGTAGCGGTAGCCATCATTATACACTAAATATCTTTGCATGTCTGTTAAATCCGCTTACCAAATAGAGTCAATCGAGGCCGCGGCTGTCTTGGCTGTTTTAAACCTTTTTCTCACCGCTTATGAAGTGTATAAGCATCCTGCTCCCCCGAAAACCTCTCAACATCTTTTTTCCCTACTCCATCATTATAAACACCTCTGTACATTCTATCAACGCCTCCGTAGGAGGCTGGGTTAGAAATGTCATAATAGCGTCTTCTTAATATGTTAGCCATTTATGTATTTTAGAAGCACGTGGAGACGGCTGACCGTTGTTGTTTGGTCTTTTCTTTCTCCTCTTTAGAGGTGCTACCGTTGGGGGTGATGGCGCGCTCAGTTATGGCACATGCGAAGGCTTGCTCCAAGTCTTTTAACCTGTTCAGATTTCCTGGCAATGTTTTGGGGACATTTGTTTGTTGTAGTCTTGCTTTAATATACTTCCATCCTGATGGTGAGGATCTATCCCACTTTCTTACCAGATCATGGAGGTTGTCGACGATATTCGAGCCCTGTACCTTTGTTCCTTCCACAATGATCTCACCTGTATCGCTCCACTGTCAGATGGGGTCCTCATTCAATAGTTTATAAAGACTTAAACCTTTATTCCTCAATGTATGTGGGAGACTGCTTTTTAATACATGTTCCATATGTTGTGGACCGACCCGGTATTCTTTGGCTGTTGAACTCTAACGTCGGCCCCAGTTCCTATGTTGACACGCTCAACGTTGTTCGCGCTGTCTAATAACTAAGGGGATCTCTGGCGGATTCTTATAATTTTCGTACTCGTGAAGAAGTTTCTGCAGAGCTTCTTGATATAAGATTCTTTTCTCATCAGGTGACTTTTCACTCTTTAATAGAGCTAACAATTCGTTTTCCATTCTTTTAAGCCTGCTTTCACGGGGTTCTAGAACCGTGTCTGGATTCTTTGAACTTTGCAGTGAAGCATACACCTCGTGTGGAATCACTAACACTTTCTTCATTATATTAATCTAGTCAGTAAAGACCCCAAAACTAAAAATAGATGGGGAGGAATGACCCCCCTTATATAATAATTCGTTTTTTCTTCCCTACAATTTGACTTTTACGAGTGAGTGTAGTATTATGTTCTTGTAACGGCGTAGGCGAGCCTTCTGACGGTTTCATTGGTACATTATATTTTATAACGTTAAGACAGATTTCACAGATGCATTTTAAAAAGTCCGAGTGAATTTTTAACAAATATCTGTTGCATTGCCCGGGGCAATCGATGGTAGATTTTTATTAATTCATAGTATTTCTTTAGCCTTTTTGTTATTCTGGAATATACACCGTTTGAGGCTCGTTTGGGAATATATTCGTTCTTAGAAGCACCATAAACGTGTTTCGTGGGTGAAGGTCATAAAGCAAATATCCGCAACGTTGACTTGTAGCTCTTTTATAAGCTTCCAAACTTCTTACGCTGATTCGAGAACATTTCATTGGCTACCCCAATTTGTGACACATCTCAACTTTTCGCGAATAAGACTAAATATTGTGTATTTAACGATACATCGCGCATGTATCACATCCTCTTGATACTAGTTGAATAGTGATTGGTACGTCGAATTCCACCATATGACTTTATGCACAAATTTTGAGACTATCTCCCCCTTATCTTTAATGATTTTAAGCATAAACACAGTTTTACCACATGCTGTAGGGCCAGATATATACACCTGGACGGGTTCGTGAAGCTGAAATTTTCTACAGAAACCATCTCTAACACGTCACACTCCTAAGTGAATCGTTTAAAAAATATAATAAAAATTTAAGTGGTGATCCTTATATTCTAGTCTTGTTTTTCTCTTCTTTCATAGAACCGTGAATAACGACGAGGTAGAGCAGCATGTCCCCATCATCGATATTACAGACGATCCCGATGTCCCTGTAGTTGTGGATACAGACTCCATCCCAGCTGACGAACCCACAGCAGCGACACCAGTAGCACCACCACGCGACAAATCAAAGTGGAGGCATGATGAAGAGCCGTCCACGTCAGGTATAAAGCGTGTCAGGAGTGCACCGGTTGTTAAACCCCAGTAATAGAGTCCCAACCCTCTACGTTTTACGACAACCCCCAACCTAGCTCCTTCCTCAAATAAAAATACGGTCCTCTTATTCCTGTTCAATTCTGGGCGCATCCTCCACAACAGCAGCAGTTTCTCGTGCTGTAGAGGAAGGTATATCATTCGAGTTGGTGCACACCGCTACCCCCACCCCAGCCCTGAGTAGAAATCGGTACGTAGACAGGGTTGACCCTGGATCCATGTATAGCAATGGTGTTGAACACGGTCTGCGACGCGTACTTGAAGTATTGTAGAGTTTGCCCTTCAGAACCGCGACGAACGTGAAGTCAGGACGTGACTGTCCTTCGGGTTCGGGTCAGATTACGGGGATGTAGATGATTTTTGGGTAGTAATAACATTCAGAAGCTTGGCCGCTGTAGATATAGAATATACCTTGGGCCGTATAATGCAGGCCTCTCGAAATAGGACAGCCTTCAATATGGACAACTTCACGGTAGATATTTACCATGTTTTTTGTATTGTAGGTCATAGTGCCACACCTTATACTCTTAACTTCAATTATATGGTTATTTATAGGCGGCATATAGACACCGAGCGTGGTTGCGGATTTATAGCAACAGTCTTAACTCATATGTTCACTGTGCTAAATACAATCGCGCATAATATCTGGTTGCCTACGGTTGTGCAGCGTGCCTGTAAACTGGCTTCAGATTGCAAGCTTGAGTTTGACTGTAATATGGGTCTGAAGAGCTGAGAAGGGTAGAGCAGGAAATGAATGTTGTTGTAGTTATATTTGGAATGGATGATCTTCGTATTGGCTTCGTATGGGTATGTTTTTAAAGGCAGTGTGAGAGATCGTACAATACCCCTACTTATTTTAGGACTGTCAGGAGCAACGTATTTTCCCATCCGGAATATAAGGACTCTTTACGCTAGTTATGATAAAAATCGAAAATATGGAAGGCATCATGATTTGTAAGGGGTGTCTCGAGTTTGCTGAAGATATAGTGAAACATTGCAAGGAAGCCACATGGTATGTGAGCAGTGTAAAAGCTCCAAATGTGAAAGTCGTGTAGTTGAAGCTGAGAAGAGGGATTGTAATGTCTGTAGACGTATATTTTTCAATAGTAACTGTTTTGAGTTCCATAAGTAAATTGGCACTTGCAAGAAAATGAGAATTTTGAATGTGGTATGTTTCATATGATGGATAATTGGGGGAAATTCAAGCATAAATGGTATGAAATTCACTGTCCTGCATGCCATGAGAAATATAAGGCGGACGGAGTGATGCATGTATATTATATGAAAGATGCTAAGCCTAAAAATAGACGTTGTATAATTGTGTACTACGATATAGAAACATACGGTTACTGAAACCAAAGAGGTTATCCCACATCTACTTGTCAGTCAGTCTATCTGCGATGAGTGCAAGGAGGCTGAGTGTGATGACTGTCACAAATGTTGTAAACGGACAAACGTTTTTAAAACGATCGCACACGACAGCCTGTGAAACTCTTTGTATCCTATATTCTCAAGTTAGCGGAGAAGTTAAAAAAAATGAATGTGTATATTCTTGCTCATAACGGGGCAAAATTTGACACACAGTTCTTTTATAAGGAAATACTTGAGCACGATTCATCGGAGATATTCAAAGGCGATCCCTTGAAAAGGGGAAACGAACTTATACAGATGCAAATAAGAGGTAATGTAGAGTTTAAAGCCAATTTATCATTCACACCTTGTAAATTAGCTAAGCTACCCAAGGTAATGGGAGTAGCCGCCGAAGTTTCAAAAGGGTATTTCCTTTACACTTTCCTCACTAGCGACACTTTAATTTACGTAGGACTACCTCCCCGAAACGTAACTTTAACTACGCTAACATTAATGATAATGAACGAGAAAATTTTGACTGCTACTACAACGATTTTAATGAAGATAATCCTTACAGTATAGCTGATGAATGTGAGCGTTATTGCGTGAATGATGTGCGCGTGCTTAGAGTATGTTTCCAGGCCTTTAGAATGATGTACATAGACCGTTTCAAATGCGATCCGCTGCAAGTCTCAGCCACGATAGCCTCATTGTGCTTTACGGTGTTCAAGAACAATTTCATGACTAAAGACACCTTAGCCGTCATTAACAGAAACAATCCCCACAGTTATGGGCATAAGGCTATTTACTGGCTCATACACCTACAGCATCAAACCGGTGTATACATAAAACATGCCCCCAACACGGGGGAAGTACCCATTAAGATCAATGGCCGTGTTTTTTGGGTTGATGGTCTAAACTCTAAACGAAAACCATGCCACTGGTGAGAAGACTGTGTACTCCTTTAACTGTTCTTGGTGGCAAGGATGCCCCGTCCAGATTGTGGAATCGTAGGAGATATCTACGATAGATATCCTGCCGACAGTCTTGCATCGACCCGCACCCGCGATCAGCTTATAGCCACCCAGTTCACTCACAAGATCTTGTGGGAGCATGAGTAAGGGGTTCCAAAAAACCTTAGCCCCCCCCCCATTTGCAGCTTACATGTTTACTTATATCGAAATAGTTTTTAGTGATTATAAAAATATATAAAATTCTGTATTTATTGCAGGTATTAAAACTACTTTAGCTGATAAAGTGATAATATAATGGCTTCTCAATTAATTGTTGATACGGAGAGGCAACGTGTGATAGATCGCATACGAGCAATAACATTTCGGGAAGCTCGTGATGCTGGACCGACCTTTATAACACGTTCATGGGTTGCCAAAAAGTTGCGAAGAGTGAGGACTTCGTCAAAAGAAATTGGAATAAAACTTTGGATGAATGTGAAATGGATACAATCAAATCTGGGCGCCCAAATTTGCCACTCTCTCAGGAAACAGAGGACATCATTGAAAGCGGTATGCATAAGCGGAAAAACAGCTGTGCTAAACTTTCTAGAGAGATCGAAGTGTTGAGAGTAAAGATCGTTAGTGGTGAGATCATGCGACCGTACCGTCATAGGCAAGGTTTAAAGCCTTGGCATGAACTTCAAAGCCAAGAAAAACTCAACTTAACATCCATGACAGAATGTGGTTTGCCCATTATCTACAGATCTACAGAAGCTAAGGCTAACAAAGACCCTAAGATCCACTCAAAGGTTAGCCCGAGAGAAAGAAAAGAGTAGGGAGTTAAGAGAAGAGAAGAGAATAAGGGTTAAGTAAGGAGGAACACCTATCATTCGTGGGTTAACATTCATTCAGAAAAAGAGAGAAAAGACTCACCATCATCATCCGCCGGCCACTGCCGACAAGTCAGAAAAATAGTCGTCGAGAATAGGAGAGGGGTGAAAGATGAAAAGAAGTAAAATAAAAACGCTTACAAACCATGCAAACACAGTCTTAACTCACTCTCATACCATGCAAACTACAAACATACAAGAAAAGAGAGTTACAGACATGCAAAGTAAGGAGAGGATACGGAAAAAAAAAAAAAGTAAGTAAAGTTAAACAAAAAGTGGGATAGTTTACGCTACGAGCTACATCTACGTTCGTGTTAGTCTAATTTTTTTTTTTTATTGCTGGCATCACACGCTGGCATGTCACAAGCTGGCATTTATCGTCAACAGACTCATCCTCGAGCACCACCACCAGAGCTCCTGTTGCTAACTTTGTTTTTTTATTTTAAACAACGTTAATATTTTTAAAATGTCTGTCAAGACGGTTCTTAAACATATTAACGCTGGTAGAATGAACGACTGACGCGGGAAGATTATTCCATTTATCAATTACTTTAAACGTAAAGAAGTTTTTAGCGATATTAGTAATGAAACGTCTGCCACGCAACTTAAATCCGTTATTACGAGTATTACTATTATCGAAAGTGAACAATTTGTCAAAATTTACGTTATCGATGTTATTAACGATTTTGAAAACTTCAATAAGCTCCCCCCTTAATCTCCTAGTTTCGAGTGAATACAGGTCTAACTCTTTAATCCATCTTCATAAGGCTTGTTGCGCAATGACGGAATCAGTTTCGTGGCACGACGTTGAACCCTTTCTAACCTATCAATATCCTCACGCAAGTACGGGCACCAAAAGTGAACTGCATATTCTAGATGAGGCCTGACTAGGGACTTGTAAAGGGGCAATATAATATCCTCCGATTTAAATTCGAAATTACGCGCTATGAAGCCTAACATCCTATTAGCTTTTGCGCAAGACTCCAGGCACTGGTTCCTAACCTTTAAATCCTTAGATACGCGTACGCCTAAATCTACTTCCTGTCAACGCTCGCTAACTCCCTATTATCCATCGTGTACGTGTAATTATTGTTGCGAGAACCTATATGCAAAACTTTACATTTGTCTACGTTAAATTGCATCTGCCACTTATCTGTCCACTCCATAATCCTATTTACATCGTCTTGGAGCCTATTACTATTGTCCTCGTTAACAACCTTACCGCCTATTTTAGTATCGTCCGCGAATTTTGACACGTTACTAGTCATCCTACATCTATGTCGTTAATGTAAATTACGAATAGCAATGGGCCTAACACTGAACCCTGTGGGACACCGCTACCTACATCTAACACCCTGATTCACTACCATTAACTACGACCCTCTGTCTCCTAGCACGAAGCCATTCTTCTAACCAGTTAGCTGCCTGACCGCGTATATCGTGCGCTTTGACCTTCGCAATTAGTCTCCTACGCGGAACTGTATCGAACGCCTTTTTAAAATCTAAATAAATAACGTCAGCTGCTCTATGCCTATCGTATTCGCGCACTATTTCGTTATAAAATTCTAACAAATTAGTTAAACAAGACCTATGGCGTCGAAACCCATGCTGACTACTATTAATCAAATCTCTACTTTCTAAGTGATCGATGATACGATCCCTAACTACAGATTCCAAAAGTTTACCGACAATTGACGTTAAGCTAATGGGCCTATAATTGCTAGCTACTGCGCGGTCGCCTTTTTTAAAAATAGGCGTGACGTTAGCTAATTTGAAGTCTTCAGGAACAATCCCCGTTTCGAGTGATTGATTAAAAATCTTCGTTAAGGGGCCTACGATAACGTCTTTCAAATCTTTCAAATGTCTGGGATAAAAAGCGTCAGGGCCTGGAGCCTTGCTAACTTTTAGCCTATCGATATAATGCGCAATCTCAGCCTCGTAAACAGTTATTTCATCCAAAATAGTCTCGCTACTAAATGGAACGATATCGTCCACGGGACATTATTTACGTCTTCTACGGTAAAAACTGTCGCAAAAAAGTTATTGAAAACACCCGCCATCGCCTGAGCGTCAGAAGCCAAAGCGCTATTAACATTCACTAGAGGGCCTATGTTATCTTTTACCGGCTTACGATTATTAACGTATTCAAAAAACTTTTTGGATTATGTTTACTATCCGCAGCTATAAGTATCTCTAAATTACGCTTGGCATTCCGAACTGATCTTTTAACCTGACGCCTAAGCTCGATATATCTATTAAAGTTAGCTGCCGTGCCATTGCGCTTATTAAGTCTATACGCTCTATTACGCTCGTTTATGAACTCACCTATTTCCCTAGTCCACCACTTCGGCCTACCACGATTTCTAGCGCGCTTGGGCCTACGAGGAATAAACTCCCTTTCAATATTCCTAAAACTTTCTTTAAACGCCACCCAACGCAAATTTGTGTCATTACCCATAAATAAGTTATCCCAGTCCACTACTCTCATCCTATCCGCAAAACTATCAAAATTAGCCCTACGAAAATCAGGGACTTCTATTACGTTACAATCCTGAGTATTTTTATCGCTAACTTAAACCTAAGAATTTGATGATCACTACATCCTAAACTCTCGCCTACTTCTAAACCTTCGACTATATTCTCGCCGTTCGTCATCACCAAATCTAAAATATTATCACTGCGCGTTGGTTCGGTAACTATCTGTCGTAAAAAGTTATCGTCCATAAACTCAACCAATCTCAAACCCTCCTCATTACCAGTAAAATTCTCGTAATTAACATTAGGGCAGTTAAAGTCTCCGACAATTATACTATTCCGATTGTCAATAAAATTACCAAGAAGTGATAAAATCTAGTATCTGTATCGAGGGGTTGAACGGGAGGTCTATAAACAACAACAAAATTAAAACTAATACTACGCGCCCTAACTTCAACACATATCGCATTAATTGCTGCCGGAAAATCTAACTTAACCTCGATAGCCCTAAGGGAATTACGAATGTACAGCAAAACGCCTCCACCAAACCTATGTAACCTATCATTAGTAAAGAGTTTAAAACCCGGTATATCAAGTTCCCCCAACAAGTTCCGAGTCACGGTATTTAACCAAGTTTCAGTGATAGCAACTATATCATAGTTGCCGCAATAAATTATCGCCTTAAATTCATTTAATTTATTTCTAATACTACGCGCGTTCCAATAAAAGACGTTCAAGTTATTTTTTACCACGGGCCCGCGTTTTAAACTATTTATCACGTCGGGCCGTCGTTCCCCGGACCCACAACGTTTAAAGAAGGCTTCGACCTATACAGCTTTCGCACCTTTTCGTCTATTAACCTACCTAGCCTAGCATTACCTATTTCAGGGACCTAATTAACCCCCTATATCTCTCCAAAAGGTCAGGCACTCTCGTATCGAGCTTATACGAGTCGTTGCCTCCTACCATCGCGTCGTCACCATCATCGAGTGACGGGAGGCAACGTCAATCCTATCCACTTCGTCTCTAACTCTGTCAACTCTGGCCCCTGGGAGACAGACCCTCCTCCTCTTGGTTGGATGCCGTTCAACGAACTCTTTGTCCATGTGGCGCACTAAAGAGTCCCCAATTAAAATAGTTTCCCCCTCATTCACGTCCCTTTCCAAATGGTTGTCTCATTGTCAAATGTCTTTAGAACATAATTATTTCCATTCATCACTCTGGTTTATATATTACTAAGGAAACATGAATGAATAATCAAATATAAACTGAAGGAGGGGCGACAAGCTTGACCTTCGTGAAATGAGGAATCACCGCACGGAATATTTGAAAGGTTGAAAGGTATATTAACAACGGAGATGTCAATGGAGGGAATAAAAAATGGCCTTGTAAAAACTATAAAAAAAACCTTCGAACGTGATGACAGTGTGCATGGTATTGGAAAGCCTGTCATCCTGAACGAACTGAAGTTTCAGTGCATTATTTCACCCTAAACAAATTCCACGACTTGCACCACCTATCCCCCGCCCCCTGTATTTATTTATTGATTTATTTATTTATTTACATTTAATATTGAACATAGATTCAGATAGTATTTTGTGTTATAACAAAGACAGAGCAAAAACCTGATATATAAATATAAATACATATATAGGCGGTTTATGAAAGGAAAACAATGTTTCGATGCATATTAAATTTTAATAACATTATAACGGTTCTAGGACGACTGCCCTCAGGCCAATTTCCCCCTATTCCAGGGAATCTGTGATAACCAATATGACAGTCATAACCAATATTAAAAATTCACTGACATATATCACACACTAAAATTGCAAGTTATGGGCTATTCCCCTCAAAAAGTCCAACACATGGCGGTTCTCAAAGTCTTGTACGATGGTTGCTATTCTGGCTGTCGAATCTTGATAACGTTTCCGCTTAGGTGGTGCTGGCTCTCCTGCAATCATCTGTTTGATGGTGATGTTGGTCAGTGCCTGCTCCCTCTTCGACACTTCAAGAAACCGCCAGATATTTGGATGGAATGAAGTAATGTTAGCTTGCATATTGTTATGCCATCCTTCTTAGGAGTTGTTGGGGTGAGGTAGATCTTCTGTCTGTCTGTTCCATACTAAAAGACGGAAATGGCTCCTTGAAAGAAAAAATTATTAGGTAAAAGTTGTTTAAAATTAATCGAAACCTACGGGAAAATTATTGAATGCCCGGTTTGGTCAACTGTCCGCCCTTGACGATTGGTTAGGTCAAGTCGTGATATTTTCGTTAGTTTTAACGAAAATATCACGACTAACCAATCGTTAAGGGCGTACAGTTGACCTAACCGAGCATTCAATTAACTAATAATTTATTGTGAGGGAAAAATTCCGACAATTATTATTATTATTGTAATCAGCCAAATAATAGTTTCCTTAAAGAGCCAAACACTGGTTTCTATGGAAATTAGATGCCGTTCGTTCACTTAAATCTTTGAAACTGTTGCGTCTCTGTCTTTGATAGTCATAGTGTGTTAAGATGAGAGATGGGGGGGGGGGCAATTGTCCCATGGGGGCAGTTGTCTGGGGTCAGTTGCAGGGGTCAGTTGTCCAGGGGTCAATTGTCCATGGGACAGTTGTCCTGATACCCATTATAACATTACCAGATTGATGGGTATCTGTAGGTTTCATATGTCACTGCTTAGAATATCTTCCAATTCTGTTTTTATACACTGACACATCAGTTCTTTCAGGATGACAGGTTTACCAATACCATGCACACTGTCATCAGGTTTGAAGGTTTTTTTTAGTTTTCATAAGACCACTTTTTATTCACTTCATTGACATCCCCGTTGGTAATATACCTTTCAAATGTTCCGTGCGGTGATTCCTCATTTCACGAAGGTCAAGCTTGTCGCTCCTCCTTGAATTTATATTTCATTATTCATTCATGTTTCATTAGTAATATATAAACCAGAGTGATGAATGGAAATAATTATGTTCTAAAGACATTTGACAATGAGACAACCAACCAATCATGGCTAAACCCCAGATTCATTCATAAAATGTTACAACCGTTTGTAGTACACACAACAAATATATGCCAGGTGTCACTATCTGTTCTCAAGAGTATCCTACTAATAATGAGCGCAGCTGTACATAACACTCGTCATTTAAGTGGATGTGTTTAAAAAACTCGGGATCTTCAAGCTTTGCTAACATCCATGTTGCGAATTCCATTCGATTTTGTTTAACATTAGTTGGTAAAGCTTGTGAATGAATTTAAGAGGTAAAAATGTTTAACTCGGTCCTAAGTATACGATGCACAGATGTTCGTGAAATACCTACTTCTTCTGACAAACGTCAACTGACTTCTGCCAACAGTGCGCAATAATTTTGTGAACCATATTTACGTGTTCCACAGTTCTTGTAGATCGTCGCCTACAAAGATTATCCTTATGTTGATTGCTTACATTTCCTTTTGCTTGAAACTTTCTAACATTTCGTGATATTGTACTTCTGTCGGATGAATCTCTGTATTCATATTCTGTACAAAAGTTCCTCTGCACATGCGTCACACAATTTGTGACATGAAACCACTCAACGATCTTGATTTTCTGTTCCAGCTTCAAACGTGACATTACTGTTTGAGGGTTCAGCATATTGTTTCGTGTATACTAGGTCCTTAAGGAAGCTTAGTCAAGACTTAGCTTTCCTTAAAGACTATAGCTAGCTCAATAAGGTCTTCTATGGCCTTAGTAGACTATAGTTTATTGGCAGCGGTATCTTGTTTTCCTAATTTCATAGTAATTAGGAAAAGTTATTGCTTTCAATATGAAATGGTGAAAGAACGGTTTTAGTTTATAATATTTATTAGTTATTAAGTAATGAAAAATTAGAAATGTGTAGGTATATGCACATAAGTATATGAGGAATAAAAACCCTAAACTGTTACCTTTCTGAAGATGAAATCCCAATACATACTAAAATATACTCATACATCCATTCTTAAATAACGGTCGAGTAAAAAGAGGGGTATTAAATAATGAAGGAAACTAGAGTAATTGAAGCTTATATTGTAATTACTTACACAATAGTTTTTTAATGATACAACATTAGGAAATAAATAAAAAGTCAATCGGTTTTAAACGTGAGTAAAAAAATACATGAAAAAGTATCCCACTTTTTCTTCAGATTCTTTAAAATAAACAAAAGGGAATCTGCGTCTAAATTTCATCAACCAAAGCACTGTAATAATTTGATTTTATAATTTACTTCATCATACTTAGTCAGGGGATGCGCAAATGTTGACACTTCAAACTTCATTTACTGAAAATGTTTCATTAATTAAAAACATTTGCCATCCAATTTTAACTTTACTGAATAATATATATATATATATATATATATATATATATATATATACGGGGGTGGGAGAAAAGTAATGATGGAAAACAGCAACGAAGAAAAAGTGTATCTTGTATTTTGCGCTATTTTTTATAATAATTGTGAAGAAAGTTTGCGTTTATTTCAACAAAAATATAATAAACCACCACCAAATGTAACCACTCTTCGATACTGGACGCTCAAACTTTTGGAAACACGGAGCTTGGTAAAAGATCGTCTGAGAAGCGGAAGGCCAGTAACGGCGACAGGAGACTGTCCAAGCCAGTTTTGAAGTTGATCCAACAACTTAAACGCGAAAAGTCGCAAAGGAATTGGTATTTTCAAATTTTCAGTAGCAAAAATATTGAAATCACAGGAGTACCACGATTACAAACCTATTTACTCTCACATCATATACGACGATGATTCTGATAGACCACTGCAGTTTGCTGAAACAATGAGACAAAAGTTCAACAATGATCCAGATTCTTTTGGAAAGACTGGGCGAAAAAATTTCAAACAACAACAACAACATTATTTAAGTGGTCCATAGAAGATCAACAGATAGTTGTCTGGAGCACTGATTCTGTAGGCCACTATGAGTGATGCCCAGACTCCGTACTGAGCGGACCCATTTCCTGAGCTCTCTGATATTGCTTCTTCTTTTGGATATTGCCAATAACTTTACTTTTGGAAAGCTCTGAATTTTATATACTTGCGTTTATATTCACATTGTTATCGTTAAGTAATTGAATATTAGTGGTTTAGCGATTTAGAAGTTTTCCTTGCGTGCCAGCTTAATTTAACTTAAACTTGTGACGGTTATAAACTAATTTAATTTGCGCGATGCCGTCGCAGAAAGCGTCGTGTGTTAGGTGTGGGGTAAACGGTGGTATACGGAGTTTAAGGATTATAACGGCGGTCTTATGGCGATTACCGAGAGATCGGTTTGTTTCTTTTGCGATTTAAGGGAGGAAATAGTTGACATAAAACGTAGTGTGCGTGAGGTAACGGAAAGACTTGCAACGCTTGATGAGGGCAGAGGTAGGGCTATAGTTGATGAAAGCCGAACCAATACTAACGTTGAAGACGTTAGTAATTTGAAGGGTGAGGTGCGTAACCTAGTTTCTAGTTTAGGTAGCTTATCGGGAAGGTTGGATAGAGTTGAGGAAGGGGTTAAGGTTGGACCGAGATTAGTGGACGGGAAGGGATTTAGAGAAGTTAAGGGTGGAGCTAGGCCACGTATGTTAGGTGATAGGAATCCCCCCCCTATCGAGGTTTCGAACCCTTTCGCCCATTTGGATAGGGACGTGAACGAGGGGGAAACTATTTTAATTGGAAACTCTTTAGTGCGCCATATGGACAGAGTTCGTCCAACGGAATCCAACCAAGAGGAGGAGGGTCTGTCTTCCAGGGGCCACGGTTGACAGAATTAGAGATGTAGATAGGATTGATGTTGCCTCCCGTCACTCGATGTTGGTGACGATGGTAGGGGCAACGACTCGTATAGGCCCGATAGAGAGTGCCTGACTTTTTGGAGAGATATAGGGGTTAATTAGGTCCTGAAGGCAAGGTCAGATAAGTCTTTAGTTCTAGGTATTACCCCTAGGCACGGGTTGGGTCTTAGGATTACGTCAAAAACGATATTTTTTAATACTAAATTAGAAGAGATTTGTGCTGAGGAAAATGTACCCTTCAAGCTGTGGTCAGAATTCAGTGATCCTAGCCTTTTTATAAAAGATGGGGTGCATTTTAATGAAATAGGTAATGCTAGGCTAGGTAGGTTAATTGACGAAAACGTGAAAACTGTATAGGTCGAAGCCTTCTTTAAACGTTGTGGGTCCGGGAAACGCGGGCCCGACGTGAAAAATAGTTTAAAACGCGACCCGTGGTAAAAAATAACTTAAACGTCTTTTATTGTAACGCGCGTAGTATTAGAAATAAATTAAACGAATTTAAGGCGATAATATTCCGGCAACTACGATATAGTTGCTATCACTGAAACGTGGTTAAATACCGTGACTCGGGACTTGTTGGGGGAACTTGATATACCGGTTTTAAACTCTTTACTAATGATAGGTTACATAGGATTGGTGGCGGCGTTTTGCTGTACATTCGTAATTCCCTTAGGGCTATCGAGGTTAAGATAGATTTTCCGGCAGCAATTAATGCGATATGCGTTGAAGTTAGGGCGCGTAGTATTATTTTAATTTTGTTGTTTATAGACCTCCCGTTCAACCCCTCGATACCGATACTAGATTTTACTCACTTCTTGGTAACTTTATTGATAATCGGAATAGTATAATTGTCGGAGACTTTAACTGCCCTAATGTTAATTACGAGACTTTTACTGGTAATAAGGAGGGTTTGAGATGTTGAGTTCATGGAAGATAATTTTTTACGACAGATGGTTACCGAACCAAGCGCGGTGACAATATTTTAGACGTGGTGATGACGAACGGCGAAAATATAGTCGAAGGTTTAGAAGTAGGCGAGAGTTTAGGATGTAGTGATCATCAAATTATTAGGTTTAAGTTATTGATAGAAAACACTAAGGATAGTAACGTAATAGAAGTCCCTGATTTTCGTAGGGCCAATTTTGATAGTTTTGCGGATAGGATGAGAGTAGTGGACTGGGATAACTATGGGTAATGACGCAAATTTGCATTGGGAGCGTTTAAAGATAGTTTCTTGAATATCGAAAGGGAGTTATTCTCGTAGGCCCAAGCGCGCTAGAAATCGGTAGGCCCAAGTGGTGGACTAGGGAAATAGGCGATTCATAAACGAGCGTAACAGAGCGTATAGACTTAATAAGCGCAATGGCACGGTAGCTAACGTTAATATAGATATTTCGAGCTTAGACGTCAGGTTAAAAGATCAGTTAGGAATGCTAAGCGTAATTTAGAGATACTTATAGCTGCGGATAGTAAACATAACCCAAAAATTTTTTGATTACGTGAATAATCGTAAGCCGATAAAAGATAAATAGGCCCTCTCGTGGACACTAATGGCGCTTTGGCTTCCGACGCTCAGGCGATGGCGGTATTTCTAATAACTTTTTTGGACAGTTTTTACCGTAGAAGACGTCAATAATGTCCCCGACGTGGACGATATCGTTCCATTTAGCAGCGAGACTATTTTGGATGAAATAACTGTTTACGAGGTGAGATTGCGCATTATATCGATAGCTAAAAGTTAGCAAGGCTCCAGGCCCTGACGCGTTTTATCCAGACATCTGAAAGATTTAAAGACGTTATTATAGGCCCCTTAACGAAGATTTTTAATCAGTCACTCGAAACGGGGATTATTCCTGAAGACTTCAAATTAGCTAACGTCACACCCATTTTTAAAAAAGGCGACCGCACAGTAGCTAGCAATTATAGGCCCATTAGCTTAACGTCAATTGTCGGTAAATTTTGGAATCCGTAGTTAGGGATCGTATCATCGATCACTTAGAAAGTCGCGATTTGATTAATAGTAGTCAGCATGGGTTTCGACGCCATAGATCTTTTTAACTAATTTGTTAGAATTTTATAACGAAATAGTGCGCGAATACGATAGGCATAGAGCGGCTGACGTTATTTATTTAGATTTTAAAAAGCGTTCGATACAGTTCCGCATAGAAGATTAATTGCGAAGGTTAAAGCGCACGGTATGCGGTCGTAGCTAACTGTTAGAGAATGGCTTCGTGCTAGGAGACAGAGGGTCGTTGTTAATGGTTGTGAATCGGGTGGTTGGATGTAGGTAGCGGTGTCCCACAGTTCAGTGTTAGGCCCATTGCTATTCGTAATTTATTAACGACATAGATGTAGGATTGACTAGTAACTTGTCAAAATTCGCGGACGATACTAAAATAGGCGGTAAGGTTGTTAACGAGGACGATAGAAATAGGCTCCAAGACGATGTAAATAGGATTATGGAGTGGACGGATAAGTGGCAGATGCAATTTAACGTAGAGAAATGTAAAGTTTTGCATATAGGTTCTCGTAACAATAATTACACGTACACGATGGTGATAGAGAGTTAGCGAGCGTTGACGAGGAAGTAGATTTAGGCGTACGCGTATCTAAGGATTTAAAAGTTAGGAACCAGTGCCTGGAGTCTTGCGCAAAGCTAATAGGATGTTAGGCTTCATAGCGCGTAATTTCGAATTTAAATCGAAGAATATTATATTGCCCCTTTACAAGTCCCTAGTCAGGCCTCATTTAGAATATGCCGTTCAGTTTTGGTGCCCGTATTTGCGTGAGGATATTGATAGGTTAGAAAGGGTTCAGCGTCATGCCACGAAACTAATTCCGTCATTGCGCAACAAGCCTTATGAAGATAGGATTAAAGACTTGCATTCACTCGAAACTAGGAGATTAAGGGGGGAGCTTATTGAAGTTTTCAAAATCGTTAATAAATCGATAACGTAAATTTTGACAAACTGTTCACTTTCGATAATAGCAATACTCGTAATAACGGATTTAAGTTGCGTGGCAGACGTTTCATTACTAATATCTCTAAAAACTAAAAATCTTTACGTTTAAAGTAATTGATAAATGGAATAATATTCCCGCGCCCGTCGTGAACTCTAGCAGCGTTAATATGCTTAAGAACCGTCTAGATAGGCATTTTATAAATATTAACGTTGTTTAAAAAAAAAAAATTAGCAACAGGAGCTCTGGGGGTGGTGGTCGAGGATGAGTCTGTTGACGATTAATTACACTAGGGAACAACATTTTTGTTTCTTGAAAACTATTTGGTGTTTCTTATAGAACGTTTGATGCTGAATCCAAATATGGTTTCAGAAGTTTTCTATCACCCATAGTTTTCGAGAAAATAATATTTCCATTTACTCAGAGTTTTCCCAAAATATTAGTTAAAATTAAGTATAATTTAATTTTACTTTCTTTTTTTCCAGGTTAACTATATTTAATAGTATTTTTTGCATTAAAAAAATATAGCTATTTAAACAAACAGATTTTTAATAAAAAGAAAAAAAAATTTCAAGTTTTGCTCAAATTTTAAAATTTTTCATACTAGAAAAAATTGGTTTTTCATTCAAAAAGATTTCCGTGATTTCAATAATTTTCCGCCAGCATGAATCGAAACTATTAATCCCAGAGATACATTTTGCTACGTATGTGGAGAACTGACCATAATGGCACAGAGGAAGACAATGACCCCACTCGTGAAGAAGGCTTACGAACTTTATTTTGGATGTAAGGTAGGCGACCAAGACAAATCCTGGGCACCTCGTATCTCATGCATTTCCTGTGCCGTCACTCCTAGGGGTTGGATTAAAGGCACCCGCAAATCTATGCCATTTGCCATACCAATGATTTGGAGAGAGCCCAAGGATCACCTAACGGATTGCTATTTTTGTATGACTAACGTTTCAGGATTCTCTGCCAAAAATAAACATAAAATTCAATACCCAAATCTTGCATCTGCCATGAGACCAGTACTACATGACGATGATAACCCAATTCCAACTCCCCCAAAGTCATGGACACTGGATGAAGAGTCTGAAGTTGAACCAATGGAAATTGATGACACTAAAGATACAGACTTTCAGCAACCTGAATCAAATAAATCACGTATGATAACGCAGGTTATGCTGAATGATCTCGTGAGAGATTTGGACCTTCCGAAAAAGAAAGCGCAATTATTGGGCTCCAGGTTACGTGAATGAAATTTGCTGGCAAAAGATACAAGCATATCGGCGTTCCGCACTCGCCAAAAAGATCTGATGCAGTATTTCTCCTCGTCAGGTGGTTTATGCTACTGTAATAATGCAAATGGACTGCTGTTAGCTCTCGGTCATGAGCACAAATCTGAAGATTGGCGTTTATTTATTGACTCTTCGAAGCTAAGCCTCAAGGTTGTACTACTTCACAATGGAAATAAATACCCTTCCATTCCTGTAGGGCACGCTGTCCACATGAAGGAATCTTACGAAAATATGAAACTCATCCTTCAGCAGATTAATTATGACCAGTTTCGTTGGTATATATGTGGGGATTTAAAAGTCGTCGCGCTTCTTCTGGGAATGCAGCTCGGTTATACGAAGTTCTGCTGCTTCCTTTGTGAATGGGACAGCAGAGCCAGAGATTCGCATTATTTTGTAAAGGATTGGCCACTTCGTCAAAAATGTATCCCAGAACTGAAGAATGTGTCTCATGAACCCTTAGTTGACCCCAAGAAAATATACTTACCATCAAACTTGGCATCATGAAAAATTTTGTCAAAGCAATGAACAAGGAAGATGAGGCATTCAAATATTTGAAGAAAAGGTTTTCACGACTTAGCGATGCAAAGATAAAAGAAGGGATCTTTGTTGGTCCCCAAATCAGAGAGCTCATGAAAGATCAAAAGTTTGATGATGCCTTGAGAGGAAAAGAAAAAGTGGCATGGGAGGCCATGAAGAATGTTGTCACAAATTTTCTAGGAACATCAAAGCCTCTAACTATGAAAAAATAGTGCAGGACATGATTGAAGCATATAGGTTATTGGGATGTAATATGTCACTAAAAATCCATTTCTTGCACTCCCATTTAGATTTCTTCTCTGAAAACCTCGGCGACGTAAGCGATGAGCATGGAGAAAGGTTCCACCAAGATATAGCTACTATGGAGAAACGCTACCAAGGGAGGTGGGATCCGGCAATGTTAGCTGATTACTGCTGGACATTGATGCGAGAAGCTTCTAATGAAAACTACAAGAGAAAATCAGTGACAAAGAAGTTTTAAGAAGAATATTTTAAATGCCAAGCTGCCCCTAATATAATTTTTATGAAGTATTTTTACTAACTTCTATACACTTTTTGAATAAATATTAAAATACAAATTTCTCAGTAAACTTAGGTGATAGAGAAATTCTACGGCTATATTCGGAATCAGCGGAAAAAATCCTATGAGACCGACCTGTTCACGTCCAAGAAACAAAAACAAAGTTAAAATTTGTTCCCCAGTGTTATTAATGCCAGCTTGTGACATGCCAGCGTGTGATGCCAGCAATAAAATTATTTTTAAAAAAAAATTAGACTAAGAAGAACGTAGCTGTAGCTCGTAGCGTTATCTAACCCACTTTTTGTTATACTCTACATACTTTTGTTTTTCCCCTTTTCCTATTCTCTCTACTTGCATGCCTGTAGTTTGCATGGTATGACAGTGAGTTAAGACTGTGTTTGCATGGTTTGTAAGCGTTCTTATTTTACTTCTTTTCATCTTTCCCCCCTTTCCTATTCTCTTCGACAATTTTTCCGACTTGTCGGTAGTGGCCGGCGGATGATGATGGGGAGTCTTTCTTTCTCTTTTTCTGAATGAATTTTAACCCACGAATGATAGGTTTTGCTTCTTACTTAACCCCTTATTCTCCTCTTTTGACCACCTTCTCTTTCCTTTCTCTCGAGCTAGCCTTAGAGTGGATCTTAGGGTCTTTGTTAGTTTTGGCTTATGTAGATCACACCAACACCAACAGAAAACTCAAGTGGTCCATAGAAGATCAAGAGAGAGTTGTCTGGAGCACTGACTCTGTAGGCCACTATAAATGATGAACATATAGTTGCTTCTGAGCACCATACCATTCAACTGAAATTCAGGAAATTTTATATACTTGTAGGCCTTGGTTCTCATAATCATATGACTTTTAGTAGGATTATATTTTGTCATTATCCTTCCCATACCTTTCACAAATTTTCAGAAGTGCTGAGCCCTTTTACAGATGGAGAAATAAGAACTAGATCATCTGCATACATCAGATGATCAACAATCATTGCACCAAGACAGCAGCCTATTTTACAAGTGTTCAGTACAATAGACAGATTATCCATATATACATTGAATAAGTAGTGGGATAATGTCCCACTCTGCCTGACAGTATTGGTTACACAGAATGGTTCTGAATTAACCCAACCCCATCTTACTCTCAGTGTCTAGTGATTATAACAAACTATTAATATATGGACCAAGTAACCAGGTATATTACGATTTACAAGTTTCATAAATAATTTGTTAAAACAGCTACACTAACAGTTTGGGCGTGCATTGGTTATTCACCACTCATTTCCTTTGAAATATCGAGAGATACGATGGATGGAAAAACGCGATTGCCAGGTGCTGAGAGACAAAGTTTTGCCACAGTTTACTAATGGCGTTGGCAGGAATTGGCTTTATCAACATGGGGTTGCGCCGCCACATTACTCTGCAACTGCCCGTCAGATTCTGGGTACGAACCTTCAAGGAAGATGGCTTGGTCAGCGAGGTCCCATCGAATGGCCAGCAAGATCACTTGATTTAACCCCCATGTGATTTCTGGCTTTGAGCTTATTTGCGTGACAAACTCTACGTTCCTGGTTTCATCTATCCAAGTGTAAATTCCCTTCTCCACAGAATAGATGAAGAACTGAAAAGAATCCCACTCGATATGTTCAGAAGAACAATGAAGAGATTCACAGAGAGAATCCACAAATGTATCAAAGCGGATGGCGAACTCTTTGAAGATTAAAGTACAATTTAACAAAATATTTGTATGAATAAAATTCTTATAGATTTTTTGTTTGATTTGTTTCATCATTTGAACACTTATCTGTACAATGTCGTTAACTAAATAGTTACTCATATATGTATAAAATCGTTAAAGACTTTTCTCCCACCCTGTATATAGTACGCTGTTTAGAAATTGGGGATAATTATAATTAGAGCCCAGATATTCAGGCAAAATGCCATAAATACTTTTTTTTGGCTATTTTTGCATTTACAGGAAAAAGTGCCTTTTCGTCACAACGTGTTTAATTTGCCTTTTGTTTCCATTATTTTCTAGTATTATTCCATTGGAATTCAAAGTAGGCCTATCAGTTTCTGCTATATATATATATATATATATATATATATATATATATATATACATTTAAACTGCAAACACGCAGTATAATTAACGTAAAGAACGACGCTTGTATAGGAGAATATTCCGCGCACGATGAGAGAGAGAGAACGAAACAAATGAAAAAATGAGGTAACCATACATATATATATATATATATATATATATATATATATGAAAATTATTTCACGAAAGTAACACGTGAAAAATATTTATGATAAATAAAACCACGAAGGAAAGGAAACAAAATGGTGCTCAAGCGCTTTCGTCTAATGACATCCTCAGGAACACTGAAGTACATAAAAAGGTTACAGCCCAGGTTTTAAGTTTAGTATCTATCGGAAAACGACAAACAATTTGTCCTACGTACACTTTTACTCGGGACATGATACCCCCACTAAGAAGGCCATATTTTCATCAATGTTTCTCCGCGCACTTAGGATCACCAGTCCGGAATACATCGATGCCGAATTGGAAAAAATCAACGGTATTGGAAGTGATTTGTGTTATCCATCTGCGTTTATGGAATCTTGTCTCAACAAGGCAAAACGAACTTTCTATCGTGTCAATATTAACACTCGCACTTTGTCAAAAATATTTTAGTACTTCCATTTTTCCCGGGCTTTTTAGGCATTGCTAATGTACTTAAACTTTTGGATATTAATGTAGTATTTTCATATAACAATATTGTGAAAAATATCATAGTAAAAAATAGCCCTACCAATAATTCAGGCATTATCTATAAAATTGGCTGTAAACAATGTGATTCCTTTTACATAGGTCAGACGGAAAGGATTTGCACACACGTATAAAACAGCATCAATATTCCGTTAGAACAGGACAGTTGTCCAGTGCCCTTTTTGTCCATTTGTCAGAGTTAGCCCACTGTATTGATTGGAATAATGCTTCAGTTTTATTCCATTCAAGCAACATTGTTAATAGAAATATTCTTGAGTCTGCCATTATCCAACTTTCAAATAACTTCAACATAAGCAAAGGTCTTTTTCAACTCGATCCTGTTATTTTGAATTCCTTTAAAACAGATTTAGATAAGAAGGGTAAAACATTAAATCTTTGGTAAACTTGTCTGCTACTTTATTAACTTTTAATTTGCATTTTATTTTTTTATATACATCGAAACCTGACCATAGGCAGCAGTGTGTTAAAACCCGGGCAGAGTTCCAGTATAAATTTGTATTTTTATAATCCATTTGATCTTGTGCTAAAAATCGATATTTTTCCTTACAAATCTGTACGCCTCATTGGTAATCCTTTAAGGTTTTAATTTTTAATTTTTTATTTTTACTTCTCTGTTTATTGCATATATATGTATGTATGTATGTATGTGTGTATTTGTATATATAGATATGTATGTATATGTATATATATGTGTGTGTGTATGTTGTTATTTATTTTTTTCTCTTTTTTTTTCTTTCTGTAACCTATATATAGGCTGTAACCTTTTTATGTACTTCAGTGTTCCTGAGGATGTCATTAGACGAAAGCGCTTGAGCACCATTTTGTGTTTCCTTTCCTTCGTGGTTTTATTTATCATATATATATATATATATATATGCTGCAAACCCACAAGGAAAAAGAAAAACGATTACAAGCCCTTTCGTGTATTCAGAGCTACACCTCGTCAGGGAATGAAGAGAGAAGGCAAGAAGCCCATAAATATATACAACGTAGCGGAAACCAAAGCAATTAGCACATACTTAACAAGAGTTAATTAGAGGCAAAAGGAATTTTAACAAGATATTGTCAATTTTATACATTCCCGCACTGTTATTGAAATTGTTTTTAAAATGAATAAATGCACATTCTAGAATATTTCTTTCTATTATATCTATGTCTTTAACAAGCGCTTTAGAACTATCCCATTTAATGCTAAGATTACATCACACATACGGTCAAACAAAGCATTAGAATTATTAGCAGTTCTACATGCATATTTATGCTGTTTTACCCTAATATCTAACGTTTTACCCGTTTGGCCTATATATACTGAGTTGCATTATGTACATCCAATCGAATACACACAACCAACAACATTTTCCGGGCTATTCTTTAATAGGCATGATTTAACAGTATTATTATACTTAAAGACTACATTGATGCCAATTGCTTTAAGTAAAGTTGGGAGATATTGAAAATTAACATGGTAAGGTAGGCTAAGGATATTTTTACGCTCAAATTCCTTTACAGTTACGTTATTATAATACCTATTCTTGGCTTTCCTAAGACAGTTATCTAAAAATGAAATAGGATAACATAATTTAGTACCAATGTTCATGATATTGCATAACTCGGAATCTAAAAATTCAGGACTGACAACTCTCAATGCTCTAAGAAACATAGCAGAGAAAATAGGATTTAATCGAGGGATGATGGTCAGAATAAAAATGCACATAAGTTATTATTCGTAGGCTTGCGATAGACTTCAAATTTGAACTGATGAAGGCATCTCCAAATTTTTAGATCCAGAAAAGATAGGCTTCCATCATTTTCTTTTTCAACTGTGAACTTAATAGATGGGACTAAATTGTTGAGCCTACCAAGAAATAAGTCAACATCCAAATTATTAGGCCAAAGGCATAAAATATATCTATATACCTCTACCAAACCAGGTTAAAATTAACAATCGAAGGCAAAATTCTACTTTCAAAAAATTCCATATATAAATTAGCTCGTACAGGTGAAAAGGGATTTCCCATCGCCAATCCAAACGACATAGCATAAAACTTATTTTCAAACTGAAATTTACAATCTTTGACACAAAGCCTAATTAACTTAATAAGAGTGTTGTGTTGAACAGGGAAAGCATATTCAGAGATCTTATCTTTTAAAAAATTAAGTAAGTCATCAACAGGGACGTTTGTGAATAACGAGTATACTGTACATCAAAGCTTACCAATTTGAAATTAGGGTCATTAGGAAACTTCAGTTTGTCAATAAGATCCATGCTATTTACAATATGTGACTTAGAAATAGAACCAACTAACGGCGTTAATAACTAACTAACCATTTAGATAGCAAAAAAGCCCAGCAGTTTACTGATGCTAAGTCGTTTATTAATTTTGAAAAACATAGTAATATATCCGAAAGTGAGGTGACTTTAGCCAAAGGCTGTGTGTATAGTGCTTTTAATACGAGGTATGAATCGAATTATCCGTTGAGGTTTGAAAAAGCCCTAAAAACACTTAAAAATAATGATTCATTACATATTACTAAAGCTGACAAATCTAATTCGATCGTCATCATGGACAAAAACAGTTATGTTGAAAAGATGAAAACGTTATTGAGTGATCGCGATACGTACAAACCTCTAAATAGAAACCCATTGAAGGATGTTAGTAAAATGTTTAACAGAAAATTAAGAGAAATATTAAAAAAATAACTATAATGGGTTTTCGCAGCAGTTTCTTAGTATCAATCCGTTACTACCATATCTGTACGGCTTAGTAAAAACACACACATTTAATAATCCCATGAGGCCTATTGTTAGCTCAGTAGGCTCCGTAACTTATAAGCTATCTAAATGGTTAGTTAGTTTATTAACGCCGTTAGTTGGTTCTATTTCTAAGTCACATATCGTAAATAGCATGGATCTTATTGACAAACTGAAGTTTCCTAATGACCCTAATTTCAAATTGGTAAGCTTTGATGGATGCTCGTTATTCACAAAAGTCCCCGTTGATGACCTACTTGATTTTTTAAAAGATAAGATCTCTGAATATGCTTTCCCTGTTCAACACAACACTCTTATTAAGTTAATTAGGCTTTGTGTCAAAGATTGTAAATTTCAGTTTAAAATAAGTTTTATGCTATGTCGTTTGGATTGACGATGGGAAATCCCTTTTCACCTGTACTAGCTAATTTATATATACACCTGGTTTGGTACAGGTATATAGATGATATTTTATGCCTTTGGCCTAATAATTTGGATGTTGACTTATTTCTTGGTAGGCTCAACAATTTAGTCCCATCTATTAAGTTCACAGTTGAAAAAGAAAATGATAAAAGCCTATCTTTTCTGGATCTAAAAATTTGGAGATGCTCTAATCAGTTCAAATTTGAAGTCTATCGCAAGCTTAATAATAATAACTCTTATGTACATTTTTATTCTGACCATCATCCCTCGATCAAATCCTCTATTTTCTCTGCTATGTTTCTTAGAGCATTGAGAGTTGTCAGTCCTGAATTTTTAGATTCCGAGTTATGCAATATCATGAATATTAGTACTAAATTATGTTATCCTATTTCATTTTTAGATAACTGTCTTAGGAAAGCCAAGAATAGGTATTATAATAACGTAACTGTAAAGGAATTTGAGCGTAAAAATATCCTTAGCCTACTTTACCATGTTAATTTTCAATATCTCCCGACTTTACTTAAAGCAATTGGCATCAATGTAGTCTTTAAGTATAATAATACTGTTAAATCATGCCTAATAAAGAATAGCCCGGAAAATGTTGGTTGTGTGTATTCGATTGGATGTACATAAATCATAATGCAACTCAGTATATATAGGCCAAACGGGTAAAACGTTAGATATTAGGGTAAAACAGCATAAATATGTGTGTAAAACAGCTAATAATTCCAATGCTTTGTTTAACCATATGTATAGATATAATCATAGCATCAAGTGGGATAGTTCTAAAACGCTTGTTAAAAACAGAGATATAATAGAAAGGAATATTTTAGAATGTGCATTTATTCATTTTAAAAACAATTTCAATAACAGTGTGGGAATGTATAAAATTGACAATATCTTGTTAAAATTCCTTTTGCCTCTCATTAACTCTTGTTAAGTAAGTGCTAATTGCTTTGGTTTCCGCTACGTTGTATATATTTATGGGCTTCTTGCCTTCTCTCTTCATTCCCTGACGAGGTGTAGCTCTGAATACACGAAAGGCCTTGTAATCGTTTTTCTTTTTCCTTGTGGGTTTGCAGCATTCATTCATTTCACGTGTTTAATTGTGAAATTCATCCCAATATATACTGTATATTTATATATTTATGATGCAAACCCACAAGGAAAAAGAAAATATTATTCCAAGACCTTTCGTGTATTCAACAATAAGTACACGTCGTCAAGGAATTCTAAAGTTAAAAGATTACATGATGAGGTGTATTGTTGAATACACGAAAGGCCTTGGAATCCCCCAATTAGGAGCTAAAAACAAAGGCCTCGAGTAAATATGGGGAAGGAATTATATGCAGATATAAAAGTGGACAATGCATATATGAACATCCCCTAATATGCACTTTCTTCCATAACAATGGTCATTTTAAATTCAGGGACAGATGCAGGTTCTACCACCCGGACATCTGCAGGGCTTACGCAAAATATGGAACTTGCAAATACGGAAAAAAATGCTACTATTAACATCTCCTGACAAACCCAAAGGACAACGTTTAAAGGACATTAGGAATGACAATAACAATAGGAATAACAAGAGGAACACAAAAGGCGAAAACAAAATTTTTTCAACATCGCAGACACGATACGGCTGCTAAATGTCATACAATGCATGCAGTTGACACAACTGGAAACCGATGAGCCAAACCGCTTCCGGGCAAGAAGCTACCAGAACAAGTAGGCGGAAACAGATCTTTCTCGGAGGACCATAGGGCAACGAAACAAGCAATACCGAAGGAAAACGAACTTGAAATGCACAAGGGGCAACGAAAAACAAAGGACACAAATATTGTCCTGGCTAATATTCAAGGAATAAGACCAAACCAATCACTCAACAAAGTTTCGTACCTGAAAGGATTTATGGGCGAAACAAGGGCGGACATCGCATGCCTCACAGAAACTCATCTTAAGGATTGCCAAGGAAATTGTGAAAACTGCGAATATTTTAATGATAAGAAAGAGATAAATATAGAGGGTTTCAACTTACTAAGAGTTGATAGAACAGCGAGACGTAAAGGTGGGACTGTGCTATATATATATATGTACATGAAAGTCACCTGACAGAGACGGTAATAAGTAAATCAAAAAGCTTTGTGGAACTCCTAGCAGTGAAAATAGAAAAACTAAACGTGATACTGATAGTCATCTATAGACCTCCAAACACTCCAACCGAAAAATTCTCGGATATTCATGATATCATAAACAGTGGCGGCTCGTGACTAAAAATTCTAGGGGTGCTGTCTCTAAGAATGGGTTGAAATAATTACTGAAATAAAAGGATGAGCATTGAGCAATGAATAAAAGTTTCAAAAGTTATTGAAAAAGTTATTCAGTGAGCTCATCCTTATATTGTTCTTGATTATTTCAATTGTAAATAAAAATGTAGGGGTACTGCAGTTCCGCATTGCCTACCGACGAGCCGCCACTGAATTGATAAACCTAATAAAGGCCATAAACCCTCCATCCCCAATATAATGTTCTGCGGAGACTTTAATTTCCCATTTATAAAATACAAAAAGGTGGATGGGAATATGTATACACACACACACACAGGACAAGGGGGACACAAGAGAATACCAGGAGCAAGCAAAAATGTTGATTGTTCTCACAAACGAGTTTATGCTGACACAGGAGATAAGAGAAAATACCAGAATAAATAACTGCTTAGATCTGGTATTCACGAATAACACGAACTTGATTGCTAATATAAAAATAACCCTAACAATTATCTCAGACAACAACTTACTCGAGATATCAACAAATATGGCGACAACATTAAAAGCCAATGAACATATTGAAGAAAGCAGCAGATTTGTGACCTTTATCTTAAACTCCAAGACTATAAATTGAAAAGCAATCAGATCACACATGGCCCAAATAGAGTAGAGAACATGTTTAGAGGATAAAACAACTGAATAAATGTTAACAACCTTGGAAGAAAAGACGCTGAGAATTTTAGAAAAATATGCTCCGAAATCACAGCCAAAAGGAAAGAGGAACTGGCTAGAGAGGCAAAAGAGAAAAATATTCCGCAAAAGAGAGTGGAGGCGAAGTTAGCCAACTGAGGAGGTAACAATACCAGGAAAGTAATAAAAGAAAAGCTGGAGGGCATCGATAAGGAAATACAAACTCTGATTAAGGACCATACAGAGAGGGAAGAGGAAATGGCTGTAGAAGCAATAAAGGAAAATCCAAAATACTTCTATAGCTATGCGAAAAGGCAAACAAAAACGCACGCTACTATCGGCCCCTTAAGGAAAAGAAATAATGAACTAACCGACGATCCAAAATCAAAATATCTGAGACATTGAGAACTCAGTATGAGTCGGTCTTCATTACCCCAAAAAGTGACAAAGCAATACCTGACATACTCGCAGATGCATTTTTCGAAGAGAAATTGCAAAGAGATTGTATAACAGACTTTGATTTTACCTCAGATGTAGCGAGAGCTATAGGACAAATGAAATCACATTCAGCTGCAGGTCAGGATGAATGGAACTACTTATTGATTAAAAACTGAAAAAATAAAATAGCTACACCGCTATACTGAATATGGAGAAGATCCTTGGACACTAGGTTGCGTCAATTTTAGGGAGCAAAGTGAAATCTTTAGATTTTCAAAGACTACGAGTGACCAAATGATGGATTTTTGTGCTAAATCGAAATATGGCTTTAAAATCCAGATTTGACCACTCCTACCTACTTATATTTGAAGTTGAAGTTTACGAAAAATCAGCAATTTTGCAAATATTTTTTTTATTGTATATAACTACATTTTACATACATTATATACAATTAAAGACATTTTGATTGTATTTCAATATTAAAACTTAGAAATATAGATAGGTTTCTTGAACTTTGCCAAGGATGCCTATAAACTACATTTTACATACATACAATTAAAGACATTTTGATTGTATTTCAATATTAAAACTTAGAAATGTAGATAAGTTTCTTAAACTTTGCCAAGGATGCTATGTTTGCCTTGCTCTTGTTTCTGGACATGAGCTCCCTACTGGCCAATGTCTTGCCATCCAGTGCAGTCACCAGGTGTCTGAGACTCAGCTCCCCAGTGTGCAAGTCACAGACAATCCACACCAACTTCCTGCTAAGCTTGGCCTCCACATAATGCATTACTCCTCCCTCCCAGCCAGTATTCACATTAGTACTGTCACCTCCTATGGCCAAAAGGGTCTGGTCTGCTCCTCTCTCTCTCTTAGCCAGTTCACCAGATGATCAGCAATGACCTCATCATGACTTCTCTCCTATGCAGCTTCCTCTGATACAAAGTGCCACAAATATTTCCCACCTGTTTCATTGCACACTGTGTAGTGTTCTTCCTTAATGAGGCCAGGAAACTGCCTGTCACTGCCCTCAACTTCCATCATCACTTTGGTGTCATTTCTTTTCCCATCAAAGAAGATACAGGTGATGCCATTTTCCCTAATCTCTTCATCAAACTTTTTGACCAGCTCCTTAGTCAGTCTCTCCTGAGCCCTCCTCACCTTGTTGTGGTCAATCACCAATACTGTGTCAAACTCTGTGATAAGACCAGCATCAATGCAGGCAGCAGTGGCAATCTCTGCACTCTCTCTCAGCCCAGTGTGATGTCTCAAGCTAGCCAGAGCTATGTTGGTGATATCTTCAGTGTTGTATTTCTTCTTCTTAGCCACAGGCAAGGAAGAAGTTGTCGCAGCCTCTGGTATGAAGTCTTCGTCCTCCTCTCTCCTCTCTGCCTCCTCCAGTATATCTCCAGTCTCCTCCAACTCCATCTCCAGCACTGACTCCTCCCTCAACTCCTCTTCTTTCTTGGCTGACTCCTCTGCCTTCCTCCTCCTCTTCTCCTCGGCCTTCCTTCTCTGCTTCTGTCTCTGCAGCACTGCTTCCTGTCTCCTGGTCTCAGGGTGATCAGCTAGACCCATCTGGTGTGCCCCCACACTTCCCACCTTTTCTCTCCGACCTTTAATGAAGACAAGCTCCTGACTGGTATCTTCTGCTCGCTCCTGCAGCTGCAGTCAATGTGAACCTCACTGTTGCAGACAGGGTTACACCCAAGCTCACTGCCGCTCCTGATCACACAGTGACAGGTCAGGATATCCACCAATTTTTCCAGTTTCATCATGAACCTATCTTTGACCTCTAGCTTTACATTGCCAATGGACATTTTTACTGCCTCATCCCACAGTGCCTTCACTTTAGCTCTGATCCTGACCTCAGTGTTGATTACAGGTCCTGTGAATAGAGCGTTGGCCTTTCTCCACTGAGCCAATAGCCCTGGAACAATGCCGTTGTTAATCAGGTTATTAACTGGGTAATTCCTCCTGTCTTCCTCACTCATCTCTCTCCTCAACAAACCATACCTCAGCAGATCTCTGGCTGTGGGCAGCTCAACAGGGGGAAGTTCCCTCCCAGTCCCCACCAAATGACTTAGGTGACAACTTGATTTGCTTCGGGTTCTGATTTCTTTCTGACTCATCCTGTGAACCTGTGAACAAAAGAAATGTCATTGAAATTTGGATAGGCCTACTGATTATGATTACATAAAATTAAGTTAATTGAAATTCTTAATATCTTCCTATAAGCTCAGATAAAAGGTTGTGTTGTTATAGGTACAAGACTTAATTATTCAAAGTAATGACAATTTCATATATCTATCATATCAAAATATACAGAAAGTTTGGGTCACACATAACATTTCGAATAATTTGAATTACAAATATTTACATTACGAAGTAATCAAAATTGTCAAAAAGGAGGGAAAATCCACGCATTCACAATCAAAACTCCAGCATTTGTGACTATGTGAACTTAGAAACCATACTGCACACCAAAAATAACCAAAGTTGACCACACAAATCAATGGCACATTGATATACGATGCAACAGTCATATTTAGATTATATTTAAAACTTTTATGGTCAAATATAAGTAGGTAAATGGCGTTTTTAAACAACGCTAAAAATATTTCTAAGTTTGTTAGATAATATGACATTTGAGCATTAGTAGTTTTTGAATTGTTGACTTTACTAAAACTGACACACCCTGCTTGGACACGAGAGAAATACCGAGGATCCTGAAAAGAGCAAACATTTTCTCTATATATAAAGGAGGGGATATATCTCAAGCAAAGAACTATAGACCAGTGTCATTGACGTCCCACCTCACCACAATATTTGAAAGAATAGTTGGAGAGAAAACCTATGATTTCTTAGAGACACTGGAAAGATTCAACGAAAATCAGCACGGATTCCGATCAAGAAGGTCATGCCAATCACAACTTATAGAGCACCACAACAATATCCTAGATGTACTGGAAGGCAATGACAACTACGATGTCATATACATGGGTTTTGCTAAAGCTTTCGACAAATGTGTTCATGGTATAAATGAAATATATGAGAATAACAGGCAAAGTGGAAAAAACGAATCTACAACTTCCTCAGAGAAAGTCTACAGGTCATCAAAATTCAAAGTATATCATCATCATAACCGGAAGTACGCAGCTCAGTACCACAACGAACAGTACTGGCCCCAATCCTGTTCATTATCATGCTAACAGACTTAGTGGAGTAAGCAGCAGCAGTATAGTAACATCCTTTGCAGACGATACAAAGATTAGCAGAAAAATCAGCGATGCAAATGAAGTGGAGCCCTTGCACAGGGACACGAACAAAATATACAAATGGTCAGAAGGAAACAACATAATATTTAACACCGAGAAATTTCAGCTCTTGAGATATTGTAGAAATGAGGAACTTAAACAGACTGTATATTATGCTCCAGATAGACGGGAAATTCAGTGAAGCAAGAAAGCGATCGATTTTGGGGTAATAATGACCGATGATGCGAAATTCGAAAAACAAAATCAGATAGTGATAAATAAAGCAAAAGGAGTCGAGGCAGTGGTGGGCAAAAAGTAATCGATTACAAATAAAAATTACTAATGTCTGAAAAGTAACTAAAAGTATAAAGTAATTACTTCTCTCTATTAATTATATTATAATTAATCCAGAGAAGTAATTTCTACTTTTATATTATTAATTATATTATATTATTATATTATTATTATATTATTATTATATTATATTATTATTATATTATTATATTATATTATTAATTATATTATAATTAATCCAGAGAAGTAATTTCTACTTTATACTTTTAGTTACTTTTCAGACATCAGTAATTTTTATTTGTAATCGATTACTTTTTGCCCACCACTGGCCGCGGGACAGGTACTGAGAACGTTCAAAAGAAGGGGCAGGACAGTAATGATTCCCCTGCTAAAAACACTGATTATACCAAAACTTGAGTTCTGCTCAGTCTTGACGTCCTCATATAAAAAGGAAGAAACTAATAGACTAGAAGAAACTCAGAGACATTTCACAACCAAGATTGATGGCTGCAAAGAGCTCAACTACTGGGAAAGACTACGTAAACTAAATTTGTACTCCCTGGAAAGAAGAAGAAGAAGAAGAGCGGTACACCATAATCTACATATGAAAAATGATCGAAAAAGTGGTTCCAAACCACAAATTAAACCCAATTACCATTCAAACAACACTGGAAAATAGGAAAGGCGGAATACGTAGTTTCCCCAAATTAAAGGCTCGACAATGGACCTTTTCAACATTGAAGGAAAATAGCTTGGTTGTCAGGAGCCAATACTTTTTAACCAGCTTGCAAAGGACCTCAGAAACGTTACAGGGGTCAAAGTTGAAGTCTTCAAGAGAAGACTAGATGCCTGGCTCAAGACGGTACCAGATGAGGCGGGTGTACCTGGCTATGTGCGGTGGGAGCGCAGGAAAGCAACTCGCTCTTCCACCAAGCCAGACCTAGAGGCAGGGCCAACAGCTTGACCTTCGTGTGAAGAGAGACCAACACACGGAACACCAACGAGATTAAAGAGGTATATACACGAGTATATATATATATATATATATATATATATATGTATTATATAATATATATAATATATATATGGGATGAATTTCACAATAAAACACGTGAAATGAATAAATGCTGCAAACCCCCTTATGGGTTTGCAGCATATATATATATATATATATATACTATGGAAGAAATCACTCGACACAGGACAAATTCCACTGCCATTAAAGAACGCAAACATTGCCCCCTTTAATCAAAGGTGGTAACAGAGCAATGCCCAAGAATTATCGGCCTGTAGCTCTCACCTCACACCTTATAAAGTGCTTTGAACGTATAATTAGAAGCGAAACACCTACTACCTACAAGAAAAGAACTTATACAACCCAAATCAACATGGTTTCAGGGCTGGAAGATCATGCCTATCACAGCTATCAGACCACCAGGAGAAAATATTGGAAACATTGTGTCGAGGAAAAAACATAGAAGTAATCTCGTCTGTGGACTATTTTTCGAAAACAAATGTTCGAAAACAATTGTTCGAACAGCAATTGTTCGAATAACAATTATTCGAAGTACCAATTATTCGACATAACAAATGTTCGAAAGAAAAGTTGTCGAATGGCAACCAACCAACCAACCAAATGTTCGAATGGCAACCAACCACAAAATTGGTGCGGTTAGGTTAGGTTAGGTTAAGTTAGGTTAGGTTAGGTTAAAAAGGGAACAAGATTTAAATGAAATTAATATTGAAAAAGCATTAAATGGTATAGAGTGTAACAAAAGTACAAAAAAGTATTAGTTAATTCCTGTGGAGAGTACACAAATATGATGAACTATTTACGTGCAGTTGCACATAATTTGAGAATGTAGTTCAATAAGCATTGATTTTTTTATTTCTTACCAAAATATTTCTTATCCTTTTTTAAACAAACTTTAATGTTTTAAAATAGAACTAAATATTCTATTTGATTTTTTTAAATAAATAAAATCACCTTTAAGTAACGTGTCTGCTTGTATTTATATTTTATTGAATGAAGATTTTGAAGCTCATTCCTTTTTTCATTTCCCCGACAACTTTTCTTTCGAACATTTGTTATGTCGAATAATTGTTACTTCGAATAATTGTTATTCGAACAATTGCTATTCAAACAATTGCTTTCGAACAATTCGATAAATGTGACGATGGAATTACAGCACATAAACTTAAGAATACAGGAATTACTGGAAAGCTGGGAAGATGGATATTTAATTTCTTGAGGCAAAGAACACAAAGAGTGTTGGTACATGGACTCAAATCGGAAGTCTCGGAAGTAGAGAGCTCTGTCCCATAAGGGACAGTACTAGCGCCCTTGCTGTTCATAATAATGATTGCAGACATTGATGCAGATATCAATGACAGTATTGTATCATGTTTCGCAGATGACACAAAGATATGCAAGGAAATATTGAACGAAGGTGACATAGAAAGATTACAAAACGACACTGAAACATTATTCCAGTGGGCAGAAGACAGCAATATGAAGTTCAACGAAGAAAAATTCCAACTTCTAAGATATGGTAATACAAGGAGTTACAGAAAAAAGGGTTTTTGAAAAACTCTGCAAGCCAAACAGATAACACCAAATCCACAAGTCAGGGATCTTGGAGTAATAATGTCGTCGGATACAGAATTCAGAGAGCACTATAACATCAAAATTACAACGGCTAGAAAAATAATGGGAATCATCTGGAGGAGCTTCCGCAGCAGAAAAGCAAACATCATGCTCAAATTATGGAAGAGTCTCGTCCTACCAATAATTGAGTATTGCTCAGTACTCACAAGTCCATACAGGAAACGAGACATTGCGAACATTGAAGCTATACAAAGGACTTTTACATCTAAGATAGAGAAAACGGAAGGTGAAGACTACTGGTCTCGACTACAATCCCTGAAACTCTACTCTCTCGAAAGAAGGCGCGAGCGGTACACAATAATATACATATGGAAAATACTTGAGGGCTCTGTCCCTAACCTTAGAAATGAAATAGAAACAAACTGGAATGAGAGAAGAGGCAGATTTTGTACGGCCCCAGCTGCGGTGGGACAAGTGGCCATGAAAACGAGGATGGAAAATACCCTCAGAATACGAGGCCCAACGCTTTTCAATGTCCTACCAAAAGAAGTGAGAAATCTCCAGCACATCGACCTGAAAACTTCAAGAACCAGGTGGACAGATTCCTATGCAAAGTCCCTGACCAGCCACGCGTGGCTGGCTACGAGGAAGGAGATCATACCGCAATTCCCTCCTTCACCAAATCCCGCAAATGAGGCGGGATGCTGCAGAGGGGTCGACCGTAGGTCAATCCTGAACCGTCATTCGAACTCACCTAAAGTAAGTAAACCTAATGTAAGTATGTATATATATATATATATATATATATATATATATATATATATATAAATAACAGAAATTGAGTGTGCATTACAGTATTATTTTATATTAAACATCTTTTTGAAATTTAAATCCTTGTCATTATTGTATAAACAACATTTTCAGTATCTATTGTTTTGTTCACTCTAATGAGGTTCTAATATGTGTTATTTACACGTATATAATGGTATTATTCTATATTAAACTTTATTTTTGAAACTGAAATAGTTGTTATTATGTGTAACTAATATCTGCATTTCCTACTGTTTTGTTGTAATGTGTATTATGTGTATATAAAGGTATTATTCTAGATTAAACGTTTTTTGAAAGCAAATTTATAAATGCGTTTTGCGGGTCTTTTACTACCTATTTTGAATGTTTATTTTGCCTATTTGCCTGCTTTTTTAAGGGTTTCTAGTGCCTAAACATCCGGGCTGTAATTATAATAGATGTACAGTATTACTCGAAGCACAAGGAATTTAGTCGTATTGCAGACAACGTTCATGCATATGATGGAATTTATAAATGGATAAGATAATTACAATTGATTATAACTGATTCCATAACAAATGGGAAATATTCTGATGGAAATCTAAAACAATCTGAACCGTTGCTTATTGTATCTTGGTGAGGGCTTGAGTTGAGGGCGGTACGTACCGGTCGTTAATTATTTTTAATAAATCGTTCCGGTTGTTAACCCCGTGCGGAAGGGGGACCCCTGCACTCTCATTAACGAACTTCCCGCACCTTAGGTCTATCGGTCTTCGACGCTGCTGCGCGTGACTCTGCGGCCGTAACACTTGTTAATTTTTTACAATTCAGGCCCGAATCTTGGTTGTATTTTTTGCAAATTCGTTTCTTTGAGAGAACTTCTCATGGCACAAACGTGGAAACAGTCAGAAAATGGGAGAATGGTAGATCACATGTTTGTGACAGTACTCTCTCATTTAAAAAAGAATGTAGTGATGGAATGAATAACTATCATATATACAACATACTTGAAAATGAAAAGTGACAATTTCGGAGTAGATGGCAATCGAATAACAGAATCTACGATTGATAATATATTTGTAAATAGCAATGCCCTCGTAAATTCTGGAATTATAACCACAAACATCAGTGATCATTTTCCTACTTACGCTATATTCAATAACATTGTTCAGGTTGCGGACAAAACAACTATTGATTACAGAATATTCTCAGAGGTTAACAAAAGAAAATTTATTGGGGCTGTAGAAAATACTCGACTTGACTGTGACAAACCTTTAAATGACCCAGATCATATGTTTCAGTTCTTCAATGACACCTTATTCCATATTTTTAATATTTGCTTTCCTTTAAGGAGAAAAACAGTTTCGCCCAAAAGTGTCGCAAATCCATGGATCACTCCAGGAATTATCATTTCAATAAAAACAGAGAAAAATTATTCAAATTGCAATTACAAAGCAAAATTCCTAAAATAAAATATACTCAAGACAGAAACAAATTAACTAAAATAATCAAAACTGCAAAATATAATTATTATAGCAATCAATTTTCCAAACAAAAAGGAGAAATTAAAAAACACTTGGACAATCATAAACAATCTTCTCTGAAAACAAATTAAGAAAAATTCAATAATAGAGAAATTAAATGTTGATAATAAAGAAATTACTGATGATACTGCTATTGCAAACTCTTTAAATGCACATTTTACTTCAATAGCGGATAAGCTTCGCTCACAATTAATAAATAATGATCACTCACCTCTGGAATATACCCCACGCAGCACACTAAATTCATTTTCTTTTGTTCCTGCTACCTCTACTGAGGTCCAGAATATTATTGGTAAATTAAAAAATACAAAAAATAACATTCATAACATTCCTGTACTTATATTGAAACTTGTTAAAGATAAGATATCTGTAACTTTGGCTAAGATTATCAATCAAAGTATTTCCAAAGGAATATTCCCATCAATGCTAAAAACTGGTTGTATAACACCCCTTTTTAAATGGGGTGATCCTACACTAGCAACAAATTACAGGTAGGTGTGTTCATTATCTGTGTTCAGCAAAGTTTTTGAAAAAATTTTAAAAAGTAGAATGCAGCGATATTTAGAATCCTACAATTTATTATCTCCAAATCAATATGGCTTCCGTAATAATAAAACAACGAAAATGGCTATTTTAAATCTTATGGAAAATGTAAATATAGCTAAGGAGAACAAAGAAATAATGATATCAATATTTATGGATTTGAGTAAGGCGTTTGATGTAATAGACCATAATATTCTACTTAATAAATTATATTGTTAAGGCTTTAGAGGAGCAATCAGTGATTGGTTTAAAAGTTATTTGTCCAATAGATATCATTTTGGATCAGTAAATAAGGTTTGCTCAACTAAAGCGCTTGTCAAACATGGTGTGTCACAGGGCTCAGTTCTGGGTCCACTGTTATTTTTATTATATATAAATGACCTTCCACGTTCATCTGATATACTGAACTTCATAATGTTTGCAGATGATACAACTGTCTCTTTTTCTTGCAAAGATGTTAATATAGCTAAGAATATATTTCATTCAGAATTCATCAGCGTAATGAAATGGTTGACCACCAATAAACTCTTCCGAAATACTAGTAAAACAAATTTCATGATTTTTACTAATAAAAGAAATGTATATCTTGATGAACTTAATGTTAATGAAATCGCCATAAAGGAGTGCACTGTAACAAAATTTCTTGGTGAAATGCTAGATAAGAATTTGCAATGGAATGGTCATGTAAATTATATCCCGAAAAAGATTTGAAGGAGCGTTGCTATAATGTTTAAACTTAGAAATGTAGTCCCTAAACAAGTTTTATTGACTCTTTATCATACTCTTTTCTTCCTTATATAACATACTGCACCCTTGTTTGGGGAAACTCCGTTAACAACGCATTAAATGGTATCTTTGTCATCCAAAAACGAGCAATAAGGTTATTATCTGATGCTGATTTCCTTGATCACTCTAGGGCAGGAGTGGCGAACCTATGGCACGCGAAAAAATTATGTTGGCATGCGTTATGCACTGCCGCCCCAAGATTTTATAAACCCCACCCATAATAAATAAATAATAAATATATATATATTATAGATATATATATATATATATATATATATATATGCACTAGAATCACAAAATAACACGTGACCTTATTAATAAGCAAACAACCACAAGGAAAAGGAAACACAAAGTCCGAGCGCTTTCGTGATATATTCACATTATCAAGGAAGAACAGAATAATGTGAATATATCACGAAAGCGCTCGGACTTTGTGTTTCCTTTTCCTTGTGGTTGTTTGCTTATATATATATATATATATATATATATATACACAGTTTATATATAATGATTATCATTACTACCAAATAATGCTACGAATGAATTTTTACAAACCGGGAGCAGGGAGAAGTGTTCACAGGAGATGTCTCACGCCGGCTTGGCGCCACTGGGCGGTTGCGAGAACACGTGACTTCGGATGACAAGCTTTGAAATCCGTGCCGACCCAGTGTACACATCAGTATTCGGGTAATGATAGAAGTGAACGGTTGGCATTGGCTTCGCTCTGCTCATATTTTTCTTCTGTTGTTTGTGAGTGAACACTGGATATTTTGTGACATATAGAAGAAAACGATAATAAACTACCCTAATGATATGAATAATAAAATGCTTGAAATGTTTGACGATTACAATATAATGTCGTGTGGAATGTGGTTGAGTGATTATTTATTGGTAAAGTGATTTGTAAACTGCAGTACTGTTTACTACTCTCTTTGAGTTCGCATTAGTATTTGCATTGTATCTACCCTTTTCAGCTTGTCCAGAATGTCAGCTCAACCAACAAAGAAACAAAAACGTTCAAATGAAGGCAGCAGCAGCAGAGATTTTCAAGAATCGTGGAGTGAAAGATTTGGCATGATCAAAAAAGGGTGATAAAGCATTATGCATCTTATGTTCCGAAACAGTGGTGTGCATGACTTCTTCCGTAAAGCGGCATTATGAAACTGTTCATAAATGGCTTTGCGATAAAAGTGAGGAAGAACAAAAAGAACACATTTCTCAAGAAATCAGGAACAAAAAATTGCAGTCAAATGTTTTTATGAAATTTGTTTCAGGTAGTTCCAACTTAGTTGCTGCTGATTTTGAGATTTCAAAGATTATTGCTCAACATGGAAAAACCACACAATGATGGGGAGTATATTAAAGAATCATGGCTAGAATGTGATCCTTTCCTTTTTGACCGTTTTCCAGAAAAGGAAAAAATTATTCAGCGCATTAAGGATTTGCCAGTAAGTAGGAACACAGTAAAAGATATAATATTAAAGATGGAAACAAACATAGTAGAGCAGCTAACAAAAGATATTGGTTCATGTAAATTCCTTTCTATTTGTCTTGATGAGAGCACTGATGTTACATCATCAGCTAGGCTAGCTATTATTGCTCGATTTTGTAGGGGTGATGAAATATGCGAAGAACTGGTTAACTTGGTAACTTTACCTGAACATACTGTTGCGGGGAGAGCGAAGGGAATAACTAAAATACCGTAACTTGGCTACTTCTTGATGACGGGAAAAGGCAAGGTCCCGGGCGGTGAAGTTTTTCTCACCTCCACTGACTGTCACTTAGGGGCAAACGAGACTCCCACACTGCTGAACCAAGAATTGGACTCGACCCCTTAGCTATTCCAAAGATTAACACTGTATCTGAGTCGGATCCACTTGAGAACCTGGAAAGCCCTGGCTTCAGGAAAGGTGTGTGCAATGTACACCCAGCAATACTTGAGGACTTCAACCAAATATGGGCCTACACAACAAACAAGCAAGATTTTAGCAGACTGATCGTGAAGTAAACCAAATGTGGCTGGATGAGAAAAGCAGATATTACCCTCTGTATTGTTTAATAAAGAGAATTTGGAGGTATTGTCGATTCAAGGACCCTGGGCTTGCCGCAAGGAAATCCTTGAAAGTAACGACCCCAGTCTATAAGGACAAAGGCTGAAAAAAAACTAGTTGGTAGAATTCTAAGGGTTTATTAACGATTAACTTGAATTATTTACAAGAGCTAGGATGGGTTATGAGCTTGGGTCTAAACATGGCTTAAGATCAAGAACCGGAAATCCAAAACATACCCTGAAAGGGTATGTTATACAATGGTGCTTACAATTACAATGACAAAAATACTGGACAACAAAAATGGAATTTCCAGAAAAAGATAAAAAGAAACTTAACCTATGCTAGAATGGTACAATTAGACAACACAATCGACCTCACTGGACCTAACATCCTTAAGCTAGACTTGAGGTCAATCCAATCACACCTATCTATTATAGTTAAGCCATGGAGAAGCAAAACCTGAAGCGAGTAGTTCTAGAAATACCTTAACCTGCACACCGTTATGCACAGGCAATGTCCATTATTACAAGGCACTCTGTTTTTCTTGAATTTTTCTTTTCTTAACAAATTGAGTTGGCAGGCTAGAACTTCCAAAAGCGCAAGCCAACTGTGTCTTTGAAAAACATGCCAGTTTGTAAACATTGAAGGCAAAATTTACTGATCAAAATGGATCTAAACAAAACTACTGAGCTAGTCAGGCATTAAGCAAGACTAACTCCGTCAATATGGGGGTTACATAGTGGCCAATCCTGAAACAAGAAGAAAACAAGATGTTAGTGAAGACAACCCCACTACAATACCACAGGGGCTGAAATATGTAAGGCAGTAGTCAGTGGTGGGCACCGTTAACCAAAAAGTTAACTTCGTTAACCGCTAATCCTTTAACCAAAAAGTTAACTTCGTTAACCGTTAATCCGTTAATTCGTTAAACATGTAACGGAAGTTACCGATAAACCGTTAACGTTAACTTTTATTATAAAAAAATGAAAAAACAATATATATATAATTTAATTTTCCCTCTTCTTCTCGTTCTCCATTTTGTCCATGAGATGCATGTTGCCCTTCATGAAAATTAGCATATCAAAGTTTTCATCAGACAGGGATGATCTCTTGGCCCTCAGGATGTCCTTGCCCATAGAGAACAAACGCAAATAACCCTTACCTTTGTTATTTGGAACAGATATGGCACAGAATATTCGGAAAGTAATTGCACTGAAATTTCTTCGGTCTTCACAGCAGAGATACTAAAGAGTAAACAGCCTCTGGCGCCACACGCTCACATTTACTTCTCAACGCCATCTATTATCTCATAAAGAAACTAATTCACATTGGGACTTGAAAGTACCGGCAGGATCAACCAGGTAGAAAAATAATTATGGAGATTTTAAAGATGTGGTACCTAGAAGTACCGCCAGGACATAAAGGGTTAAGGTGAAAACGCTCCCATTGTAAGACATCAATTGACTTAATTTATGTCATCAAAGTGACATGAGAATTGAAATCTTACCTGATCAGTTTTATGGTTCTTGAAATGTATCAAGGAGACTACTAATAAGGTACTCACAGACATATTATAAATATACATGACTTACTTGACAACGATTATTTTTAAATATTCACTAGCACAAACATGTTGCGCAAGAGACAGACTTCAAATGAAACGAATGTAGTTATTTGTTGTAATTGTTACATATATATTATTGAAAGTGCCTTAAAATGCTCGTGATATTTCTTGAAAGAAGTTGAAACATTCAACTCAAATGGCAAATCTTTCCGCCTGATTTTACAGTCGACCATGTTTTGCTCAAACCAATACCATAAATAACTACCATATTTGGTAAGACACAAATTGTGGCGACGGAAACAAATATATCGCCTGATTTTGCACTGCGGAAATGGAAATTCGTTCATCACTATTAACAGTGGCGGATTAATTGCGCACCTGCTCAGCACTGAAAATAATAGAAACTTTTAAACGTTTATTTATGAATTTTTTGGGTTAACGGACTTGAGTTAACGGAAGTTAAATGTAACGGAAGTTAATTAGTCCGATAATGATTTTCAAAGTTAACTTAAAAGTTAAATCGTTAACGAAAAAGTTAACTTCGTTAATTAACGATTAACGGATTAACGGTTTGTGCCCAGCTTTGGCATAGTAAACGAACTGTCTAATCGAGAGGGTGACCTTTCAAAAATAGTTTCCGTGACAACTGATGGTGCACCCAGCATGATTGGTAGAGAAGCAGGTTTTGTAAATTTGTTTGAAAAATATGTTGCATATCCACTGGTAGGCTTTCACTGTATTGTACACCAGGAGGCTTTGTGTGCAAAAGCTAGCCTTAAGGAACTTGAAGAAGTGATGAAAATTGTAACCAAGGTAGTCAATTTTATTTCTGCGCGTGCTTTGAAAAAAAGACAGTTTCAGAATTTACTGAGCGAGGTGAATTCGATGTACACAGAACTGGTTATGTACAATAATGTTCGTTGGCTTAGTCGAGGTTTTGTCCTTAAACGATTTGTTGAGTGTTTGGATGAAATCCGTCTGTTTTTGACGAATGAAAAATTTTCTTGTCAAGAATTATCTGACGTTGTGGATTTGTAGATTGATGTTTTTTACAGATTTCTCCTCACATTTAAATGACTTGAACACCAAATTACAGGGATCTGGCAAAACACTTGATGTTATGTTTGATAACATAAAAGCCTTTGAAATCAAACTGAAAATTTTTAAACGTGACTGATCTTGAAATTCATGAGAAAACAGACATTCAGAGCCTTGAAATGCAATTTTCGAGCATCATTGATTCAACTACTGAACAATTTTCTTTAAGATTTACTAAGTTCAGGTCATTTGAAGGAACTACAAAATGCATAAACTGTGCAGACAGTGTAACATTAGACAAACTGAATTTGGAAATGTTGCAGTGGATTGATTTGGATAATTTTGAGATGAAATTGATTGATTTACAAAGCAGCTCCATTTGGAGGCAAAAATTTGTCGACTTAAGAGCTGAACTCGAAAATATTGAAAGAGATCGGTTAGTGACTGGATCAGCGCCGAAAATTGCAGAAAATGAGGTTCTGAAACTCTGGAATTCCATTCCTGAAATTTTTGACTGTCTGAAAAATTTAGCAATAGCAGTATTAACAGTATTTTCATCTACATATTCATGTGAGTCATTGTTTTCAGTGATGAACTTTGTCAAGTCTAATAATTCACTGGTCAACACTCATTTTATTGCCAATCATATTAGAGTGATTTTGGGGTAACTTTGTGGTGCTGATTCCGAATATGACATTGGTTTTGCTAGATTGGCTCTAATTTATGAGATAATTGGTACCCCATTGAAACACGTAAAAATGCAAAAAATTTAATGTTCAGGCGGAGCCTACTTACAAATCGCATTGAAATTGTCTCAAATCATACAAAAGTAAACACATGAAATACATAATGGCATTTTATTCGGTCTCACCATCTAGAATGTTCCGGTAGTTTCCCATATGCACGCGTTATGGTTACGTTTCCTATTAATTGAGGGTATTCATTATCTCAAGAACTAGAGCCAAATCGGAAAAACTACTTTCATTTTGGAATTCAGCAACCCCAAAATACCCTAAATTCGTACGAATTTCCTTGGCAACGAAAAAAAAAAGTTTTTCTGTTGACCTGTGTAATTATAGGAGTAGACTTACTGATGAAACTAGTGCTGCATGCATAGCTCTCAAAACAACCAAATACAAGCCTGATATAAAATATCTGCCATCGTTGGTGCAGCAGCAAAGGTCTCACTCAGAGTAAAATATGCTTATTTTCCTTTCCTTGATTTTTTTATGTTTTATAATGTGAACCAAAGCTTATCATTTCACTGTCACATTTCATATGTTGCTTATAAGCTACAGTACTATTTATAAATGATGTTATTTTTCAACTGTTTTTGAAAACATTGATATTAATAATTTTTTGAACAGGCTTTCTAAAATGCTTTCATTTATTTCAATCTCTCTGTGTTATATTTTGTTAATAGTAAAACAATGAATAACGTAAATAAGCAACAGGACTCCTCCTTTTTTTGTGAAATAAAGGTCCATTATTATTGTCACTAATTCATTAATTTTACCTCTTGTGAATTACTGGTTATAAATAACATGTAATTCCTGAAGCTGTCCCATTTAAAACAATTCAGAATAGTTATTGGTTGCCTAAACAGACTTCTCTAAGAATGCTTTGCTTGAAAGCATTTTGTTCTCTTTCTCTATAAAAATTTTGCAAGATACCAATATAATAATAATAATAATCTTCTGCTCAAATTCCTACGGGCACGCGAGAGAATTTTTCAGAAAATTATCGCCAATTTGGGCACACGCTCTCAAAAAGGTTCGCCACCCCTGCTCTAGTGCATTATTTAAAGAGCTAAACCTACTGAAGCTCAACGATATAACCAAACTGGCACATTTTATTTTTATTTACAAGTGTAAAAACAAAATCATTAATTTGCAATAGGTAAATAGATATTTTGTAACTCATCAAGAAATCCACTCGTATCAGACCAGAAATAGATCAAAGCTTGTTATACCTCAATTTAGATTGTCTTCATCTCAAAAACTACCCATTTTCATTGGATTGAAACTATGGAATGACTTGCATGCCGATATAAAAAATATTATGAATGTAAATTTGTTTAAAACCAAGTTGAAATCCCGATTAATAATGGCATACTAACAAAAATCTAGGACTAATGTCCACTAATATTGTTTAATATTGTCCATTAATATTGTTTAATATTGTAGTACATGTTTTAACTATTAATAATACTTATTTGCTTATTTATTTATTTATTATTATTAATTAATAACAACTAACTGCTTATTTTTAATAAGAGCCCAGTAAAGCCTAAAGCTTTTAGGGGCCAAATTAAATAAAATAAATAGTCGAGCTTCACAATTATTCATGTCATTGTAAATTGAAAAAATGTATTTATTTTATTATTAATAATAAAGGTTATTCTATTCTATTCTTCTATTTTATTCTATAAAAACCATTCCATAGGTGGGAAATGACAGTTGAATTAATGGAACAAAAAAGGGGAACAATTTTAACGTTTCATAAACTGAATTAAAGGATTTAGATTGGATTACAAAGATTTTGGGTAAAGGGAAGTATATGTTGAAGTTATCTATACCAGCAAAGTATTTTATGGTCCGAAATTGTCACGATTATACAATATAAACATGATTATTCATAACAATCATACAAAAAATAACCATTTTTACTAAATAACCAAATGGAGCTATTGTTTACTGTATTTGATTTGATATACGTTAAACACTTTACGGTGTTGAACGATATAATCCGGAAGGACAATTAAAGAATGGTATTCTATTTATAGAATCGTTAGATTATTAAGAGATAATTTTATGAATATAGAAAATTTTCAACGCTGCGAGAACCATAAACGACGAAATCTAATGAATTTTGCATAGTTACAACCAATTTGAAGAAAGAAATACAATTAATTTTGTTAAATATATTATAATTTACATACTTCGATTTTGTAAGTAATTAAAAATAAAGAGGAAGAAAGAAGAAAGAGTACATGAATGTGCTAGAAAGGTGGTTTGGAAGGATAGACTTATGTATGGATGATGTATAGACGTGGGCCAAGTGCGAGTTTGCATGTATTTGGTGCAAAGTGTAAGTGGTTTGCTGACCAGATATGATTAAGTATGTCAGAGAGGGGTAAAAGGATTGATAGCTGAAGTTCTGTGAATATGTATAATTATATATAAATAGGTGTACGTACGTGTGGGTATGTAATGTATCATATATGAGGATATCATATATGATATGATTATATATGAGGGGTCGCGCGTCTTAAGGTACCTAAGCGCCACCACAGGCGAAAATGTGTTTTTGATGGATATCACTATTTTCACCCTTCCTCTATCGCGTGGTTTGGGTTATAATGACCTTACGACCCTAGAAGTATGGTTGAAAACTTCATGAAGCGAACTACTTTTTTCACTTCTATCGCCAGCCTAAAGTTCACCCAAAGTTCGGCATAATAAGAAAATTAAAAAATTAAAAAAAATATATATAAAATATAAAATATGAAATGCTATTCGAAAAGCTCATCTCATCAACATCTTCATTAGCATACTTAGAACGCTAATTTAGCTACAAATGAACGTTCTAGCTCAATTAATAACAGAGATACTATTGCGAGAATATTGCTGAACTTTGGAGGCGATTTCTGGCGAATTTTAATTTTGGCGCTTAGGTACCTTAAGACGTAGGACCCCTCAATGATATGTACAGTATATGTGTATCACATATGAGGATATGAGAATAATCGATTCATCCCTCGAATAACTAAATTATTAGTAGCCAAAGGTAAATTATAAAATTTTGGGTATAAAATTAGCTTAGTGGTCATTAAAATTGCAGTAGTTCAGTAATTGAATTAATACAAGAAACAAGATTTAATGAATTCAAATAATCTGGATAATTGTTTCATTTAATTGAATCAGAAGACATAATAAATTTATAAAAAAATTTATTTTAGATATTTAAAAAAAATTTCTTGAATTCTCCCAAGTCTTAAAAAAAAAAAAGAGAGATTTTTCGAACGTCGTTCAGGTTGCGAAGTGTATTCGACAGACTATAAATGTAGTTGGGGGTTCGACTTAATTTTGAGATGCATCATCTTTAGTTTTTTTTAAGTTATTCTGTTTCTGAACCTTGTTTAAAGGAAGTTTGACACGCTAAAACTGATGCTATGTCAGTAATAATTACTGCGACCTAACAGGGGCTACAATCGTCACACTGCGAGATTAGTGAGATTAGTGAAGACAGACGACATTGGGTCTGAGTGTGAAGACCGTCCTCTCCGCTTCTAAATGATGTACTGATTTATGTTTCAGCTCCTACGTTGAGGTGAACCTGGGTGTTAAGGAGGAGGGAAGATAAACCCATACATTATTTTTTAGTATTAACTTTTACTGACATTGCCATAATTACTTCTACAACAAAGGATTCAATAGAAGTATGATTTTCATCGTACTGGGAATAGCATAAAAATTTCCGCAAACTTTTATTTTCAATTTACTATTCACTGGATTCCAATGACGTCTACACCTCATCTATTCTAAGTTGTTACTGGTAACTGGTATTTAGCAGCGAGTCATTCGCCTGCTGCGGTCCCCCAGCAATCGAAATAGAGCCCATGTAGATGAACTTTGAAAGCCAATTGGTGCGTATCAACTCCCATTATCTTTCCTCTGGCTGGTAGTAAAGTCAAAGTTCTGCTGAAATATTGTTCGACGAATAGACTACCACAAAATCATTGCGATATAGGTAACGAAGAACTGATTGAAGACGAAAAAATTTTCTGGGTGAAAGGACGCTAAATGTTGGCACAGCGATGTACAGAGCTTGGGGGTAAGTTTCTCATCAAAACTGTGATAGGAAACGAGATAAGGAAACGAGACAATTTCTTAAAGAAAAGAAGGAATGGTCCAAAGAGTGGTAGTATTCATTATTTTCTCCATCAGAATAAAGTATAAAGGCGTGGAGTTTAAATTCTTGCCAGTAAAATCATGATGACAGGGTTTTGAGACAAACAATTACCCTTGCTGATAGATTTTCTTAAGCTAACTAACACAACACACAAGCTTGTTTTTACCGCTTGTGGTAACTTACATTACTATGCTGACATTGTAAGAAATTACGATAACTTAAGAATGCATATGTCCCTGCATAGAGTATTCAAAAGTGTGTATGTTTGTCAGTACATTACTCTCTTGAACTACCATCTACTTGCCTTGATGAAGGAATATTTTGAAGGAGAACATTTGAAGGATAATGTTTTGCCAGATAGCGCAGGTGCACTGATTCATATGAAAAATATCTAATGACTTGATTAAGTATTTGTTTATGTGCATAAATACTGCGGAACCTTTTATGCATCCCTTTAATATCTAATAGTAAACACGCTTTACAGTTCAGGTTAACAAATGAATCCACCAATGTTAAAAATCGCTCAGCAATCCTATCCCTTACACAGAAACAGTAATAAACTTCAAAGTTGTTTGAAGTAGTACAAAAAACAAAACGTTTTACATTTGTCCCTATAAGTATGGAAACTTAATAAAATTTACAGACGTCTACATCAGTAAGTTCGAGGAGATTGTAAACACCAATCGACCATGGAATTACTCCTGGGGGGAAGTTAGACAGAAGAGAGGGAGTGCTGGAACTCCCATTTCTCCTGTCACTATCCTCATTAGCTGATCTTTTTCACGTGTCATATCTACCATGTGAGCAGTCCAACATGCTCTCAAACACACACTTCTCTACCTATTCCTCACTACATATACATGCGTCTTACACACTACATAAACTTTACAAAATTTAAAAAAATGGCATCAACTTCACGAGCCTCGGAGTCCCCTGGGGAGGGGACCATAAATGTCCCCACTTCTGGCTCCCCTATTGCTGATACCAGGAACGCAGACCCGGGTAGAGGAGCTAGATCTGCTACCGCCCAATCGAGATGTTCTGGGCGTCTGTCTGATTGAATTTTCTTAAACTTCTGCAACATTCGCGGCCTTTCCTCACATTTCAATCTGTTGAACACCGTAACCGGAAAATTCGCCGTAAACATTTTCGCCGTAGGAAAATTCACCGTAAACATTTTCGCCGTAAACATTTTCGCCGTAAGACAAATTCGCCGTAAGGAAAATTCGCCGTAAATAAAATAAAATTACAATTAAAAAAAAAGTTTAACTGAACCCTTATAATAGCCGGTGCTGGTTAAGTGTGCGGTCTACCTAGCTTCGAGCAGTCTACCACAATTAAGATTCTTTATACTGTACGGCATTGACGATTGGTTAGGTTAAGTCGTGATAGTTTGGTTAAATAAATTTCTTAAATAAATTCCTTATCTTACTTTGAAACTCACTATATAGGAGGAGAACGAGGCCGAGGCGCGCGAAGGCGAAGAATGGAGCCAACATTTCTTATAGAATTGTGAAATGTTGTCGAAAGAACTCATAATAATATGCCGAGAACGAACAACAGTATAGAAGGCTTCCACAATGCAATACAAAGCTCTATTACTAACATGCATCCAAGTATCTGGAAACTCATAACCAATTTGATGAAGGAAGAGAGTTTAGCGAAGAAGAAAAAGTGTGATGCAGATCGAGGAAACAAAGCAGAGATGAAGAAAAAGTGTAGCGATATTAATGCAAGACTTCAGCGACAAGTGCTTCGATACAATCCGCAGCAAAAAGTAAATTATTTACGCAGCATCGCTTGGAATTTGCACACTTTTTAAATGACCTCATTACATTATTTTTAAGAAGTTTTATCACTGACTTTTACCATTGAATAAAGACTTGCCTTTTTAATGCTTATATAATACCCTTTATCATCCATTGATTATTTTTAAAAAATTTTACGGCGAAATGTCCTTACGGCGAATTTGTCTTACGGCGAAAATGTTTACGGCGAATTTTCCTACGGCGAAAATGTTTGCGGCGAAATTTCCTAGAGTCGTTGAACACCACCTCTCCTCCTTTAAACCTCATCTTCTTTTCCTCACTGAAACACAGGTGTCTGGGACGACTAACAGCAACCCCTTTTCTGTACCCTCTTACTTTCTCCATACTCACTTTCACTCCAAAATGACCTAACTTGTTCTCGTATTCCCGAACTCGAATCACTCGAATTTTATACCCTCTGGTTAAGGTTTACATGCCAATCTCAAACTAAATACATCTGCGCTGTTTATCTTTCCCCTAATTCTACTGACTATTCAAAATTCTTTGACAACTTCACTTCCAAAGTGGAATACATTCTTTCCTGCTCTCCTTTGCTGAAATCTCCATTTCAGGAGATCAGGAAATCTCCATTTCACCACCTTTGGCTTTCCCCATTTCACTGACATCCCTGGTGAACTAACTTACAACTTTTCTATCATAAATGACCTAGAGCAGATTGTACAGCACCCTACTCGTATTCTCGATCGCCTTGGAGATAGGCCCCAACATTCTGCATTTGTTTCTTACCTCTCATCCTTCTTCTTACTCTGTGAAACTTTTTCTCCGTTGTGCGCCTACGATTACAATCTTATATCTGTTTCCTGTCTTATCGCTACAATTCGGTATTTTGATCCTCCCAAGAGGAGGCAGCTTTGGCACTTTGGCGCCGCTGATTGGGAGGCCCTTAAGCAGTACTTATGTAATTTCGAATGGAATGATTACTGCTTCCGGGTGTGCTGAGCGCATCACGGAGGTGATTCTCTCGGGCATGAAAGGCGCACTTTCCATATTCTCTTCCTACTACTAATGCAAAAAAACCTTGCTTTAACTTTACTTGTTCTACTGCTATCCGCAACAGATAGGAGGCTTTCAGAAGGTACTACCGTCGCTATGCAACTCCTGACTCTCACTCAGCTTATATTTCTGCCCGGAATCGTGCAAAATTTGTTCTTCGACTCGCCAAACATTCCTTCATCCGTCAAAAATGTGAAAATCTATCCACTTCTAATTCTTCTTGCTCTTTGTGGCATCTAGCTAAGAACATCTTCAACAACTTTACTTCCTCTTCTTTCCCTTCTCTTTTCCATTCCGACGGCTTAGTTCCCGTCTCTTCTCCTGACAAAGGTGAACTCTTCGCTCAAACTTTCACTTACATTCAACCCTCGACGATTCCGCTGCTGTTCCTCCATCTTCTCCCCCCCTCTGACTTTATTATGTTTGAAATTAGAATCTCTTCTAAAAAAGTTTTTTATGCCCTATCTGTGCTCAACCCTAGGAAGGCGTACAGTCCTGATGGTGTTCCTCCTGTTGTTCTTAAGAACTGTGCTTCTGTGCTGACACCCTGCCTAAGCAAACTCTTTCATCTTTGTCTCTCATCTGGTACTTTTCCTTCCTGCTGGAAGTTCACTTTCATTCAGCCTGTCCCAAATAAGGGTGACTGCTCTCAACCCTCCAATTATCGTCCAACTGCTTTGATTTCTTGTCCTTACAAAGTTTTTGAATCTATTCTTAACAGGGAGATTCTTAAACAACTCTCTCTCCTCACAATGTCCTATCAGATCGTCAGTATGGGATCCACAGGGAACGCTGAACCGGGGATCTTCTTGCATATCTCTCTGACACTTGGTCATCCTGCTTTCGAGATTTCGGTGAAATTTTTGCTACTGCGCTAGACATATCGAAAGTTTTTGATGGTCTGGCACAAATCTTTAATTGCAAAACTGCCCCACTTTGCTTTCTATCTATCTCTGCATTCATCTCTAATTTCCTCTCTGGCTGATCTATAGCTGCAGTTGTAGATGGCCACTGTTCTTCTCCTATAGCTATTAACAGTGGTTTTTCTCAGGGTTCTGTCCTATCACCCACTCTTTTCCTTTTAATTATTAATAATCTTTTAATTTGCACTTCCTGTCCGATTCACTCTTATGCTGATGATTCCACTCTTTAATTCTCCAGGGCTACGTCGTAGCCAATGTTGTAACACCGCTTCCCGTTGATCAGCGAAGTTAAGCGACATTGGGTCTGGGGAGTAGTTGGAAGGGAGACCGTCCTCCGCGTCCAGATTATGTAGCGACCCGAGGTTTGGATTCCATGTAAAGCTGTAGGTCCCCTCCGTCATATGACCTTAGATGTTGCGAAGGAGGTTAAACAACCCCAATCAGTAACGCTTCCCAAAGCGTCCCTCACAGCAGTTACTCCATGATTCGCGTAGTACGGTTATGGAGCACCTGACCTCTGATCTTTCTGCTATATCTGATTGGGTCAGAGAAAACCTTGTGGCTTTCAATGCCTCAAAAACTCAATTCTTCCATCTGTATATTCGTCACAATCTTCCACACGACTATCCCCTTACCTTCAACAACACACAACCCAATCCTTCCTCTTCTCTTAACATTCTTGGCATTTCCTTTTCTCGTGGTCTTTCCTGGAAAGACACCATATACTCTCTTTCTAAAACAGCTTCTAAGAGGTTAGGTGTGCTGTACCGCCTCCGTGGTTTCTTCACCCAACTCAATTGCTGTCTCTGTACAGGGATCTTGCCTTCAATCTCTCTCTCTTTTCGCCGCAATGTTGCCTCACTCTTTCTTTAATATCACTATTATAACGGACATTGCTACTCTGAACTCTCTAACTGCATGCTTCCTCCTTTAAGGAGAGCAGGCAGTACCAGACTTTCTACACTTTCTCATTCTTTTTATGTCCAACTCTCTAATGCAGTGGTTCTTAACCAGGGGGGCGCGCCCCCCTAGAAACAGGAATTTCTCTAATTGTATTTGTTATTCTCTTAACGAGAGCATGGGCTAATATTGAGAAGTTATTGAGAATGTTATTTTGATTGAAGGGGGGCGTGGAGGGAAGGACCAATTCCTAGAGGGGGCATGGTAGTAAAAAGGTTAAGAACCACTGCTCTAATGCAATGGTTAATCGGTATTCGGTATTTTAAATCTTTAATGTACTCAACCAGTCAACTCTGGAACAATCTTCCTCAATCCATCTTTTCTCCTCTCTATGACCTCCCATCTTTCAAACGCAGAGTGTCTAGGCATCTCGAAAACCCTGGACCTTGATATTGGCTCTCTTCTTCTATGGGGAGGGCGCTTTTGCAGGCATTTGCCCTTGGCCCCTTCTTTCTGCATAAAAACAGTACCAAAAAACAAACTTTTTCACACATGTCCCCCTCACGACTTATTGTAACACCTTTTATCCACATGATTATGCTTTAAGTCGCATGTCCCCATGAATACATAAAAGTATGTGTGAGTGTGTTTTTGTGTGTGTGTGTGTGTGTGTGTGGGTGTGGGTGTGTGATTTCCTCTTAAAACTCATTTGAGATCGACCGTAAAAGTTTAAATAACATCACGTATCCAATTATGCCAGGTATGGCCCTGTGCAACCAATGCTACTCAAATACATTCGTGATAATAAGATGCAAAGAAGATTCCCAATCCTCTGTAAGGGATAATTAATACAAGAAACCAAACTTCAAAATACAATTAATTACTTTATATGATTCACTGTGTTCATCAAATAATATTTACCTATATACTTTCATTAATAATTAGGTTTGGTTAACTATAACTCTATTTCACTAACAATAACAAACAAAAAAAAAAAACATCGTTTCAGAAGACCAATGACAGTTTTACAATATTTTTCTGTACAATTTAGATATTTGATATTGTATCAATATATTCACAGTATTCTGATCTGAATATGTCGTTGGAAGCATGGAAGCTTTTTAGGTAAAATTAATGGGATTCAGTTTATTAATTACATAATAGAAGTGAAAATGACAAGTAATAATAATAATAATAATAATAACAATAATAATAATAAGACAAGGTAAAAATTTACAAAATTTTACAGTTTTAAATAAAATGATGCGTTGTTATTTAGTAGAAAATAAATGATGCTTAATAAAATATATAAGATAAATTATGAAATTGAAAGTGCTGTTCAAGGAAATTAACATATTTGAGATAGTTGATATTAGATGGGAACTAATTACTAGAGTAATAATGAACTTATACATCAGTAGGAGCTAATGAAGTACTTCTTTAGTGATTTGCAAAATACACTTAGTGATGAAACCTGCCTGATATTTATGGGAATTTACATTCCATACATCTGCTCCTTTGAAAGAGAGTACATTTCCTGCAGACTCCCTTGTATAGTTCTGTTTCCTTATAAAATCTCTCAAAAGTCTACAGTTTTATAATAACGCATTTGATGGGGGTTGATTACTATTTGAATGAGTAATGTACGATGAGTTTGTTAATAACTTTGAACATATTGACAACAACATTGAATTCGTGTAAGACATACAGTAGTTTTAAAATATTTAGCCCTTTAAAAATTGTAGAATTGTGATTTTATCTCTTATCATTATCTGAGAGAGTGTGCAGATATTTTTTATGAATGACTTCTAAAGGATGTTTTATATATTTCTTTGAGGTATCCCATGTTGTAATGCAATATAATAAGAGTAAGTGGGTGAAGGAATAATACAGGATAAAGAGTGTGTTTTCGGGAAGTCTTTTTATTTTAAATAATATCAATAAAAATATCGCTGTTTTGGATTTGATGTGTTGTGTATATATATATACAATTAATTACTTTATATGATTCACTGTGTTCATCAAATAATATTTACCTATATACTTTCATTAATAATTAGGTTTGGTTAACTATAACTCTATTTCACTAACAATAACAAACAAAAAAAAAAAAACATCGTTTTCAGAAGACCAATGACAGTTTTACAATATTTTTCTGTACAATTTAGATATTTGATATTGTATCAATATATTCACAGTATTCTGATCTGAATATGTCGTTGGAAGCATGGAAGCTTTTTAGGTAAAATTAATGGGATTCAGTTTATTAATTACATAATAGAAGTGAAAATGACAAGTAATAATAATAATAATAATAATAACAATAATAATAATAAGACAAGGTAAAAATTTACAAAATTTTACAGTTTTAAATAAAATGATGCGTTGTATATTTAGTAGAAAATAAATGATGCTTAATAAAAATATATAAGATAAATTATGAAATTGAAAGTGCTGTTCAAGGAAATTAACATATTTGAGATAGTTGATATTAGATGGGAACTAATTACTAGAGTAATAATGAACTTATACATCAGTAAGAGCTAATGAAGTACTTCTTTAGTGATTTGCAAAATACACTTAGTGATGAAACCTGCCTGATATTTATGGGAATTTACATTCCATACATCTGCTCCTTTGAAAGAGAGTACATTTCCTGCAGACTCCCTTGTATAGTTCTGTTTCCTTATAAAATCTCTCAAAAGTCTACAGTTTTATAATAACGCATTTGATGGGGGTTGATTACTATTTGAATGAGTAATGTACGATGAGTTTGTTAATAACTTTGAACATATTGACAACAACATTGAATTCGTGTAAGACATACAGTAGTTTTAAAATATTTAGCCCTTTAAAAATTGTAGAATTGTGATTTTATCTCTTATCATTATCTGAGAGAGTGTGCAGATATTTTTTATGAATGACTTCTAAAGGATGTTTTATATATTTCTTTGAGGTATCCCATGTTGTAATGCAATATAATAAGAGTAAGTGGGTGAAGGAATAATACAGGATAAAGAGTGTGTTTTCGGGAAGTCTTTTTATTTTAAATAATATCAATAAAAATATCGCTGTTTTGGATTTGATGTGTTGTGTATATATATATATATATATATATATATATATATATATATATATATATATATATATATAGGCAGGAGACAGGGCGTGCTGGAACTTGCGTTTTTCCTGTCACTGACCTCTTCAGCTAATCTTTTTCTGTGATTCATCTACTCTGTGAGCAGCCCCGCATGCTCACAAACACACGTTTCTCTCACTCTTCCTCACTACAAATGCATGTATCTTACACACTATACAATCTTTTCATAATTTAAAAAAAAATTGTACTTTGGCTCTCTTATTCACCTTCATTTGGGTGGGGGCGTTTTTTGGGCGTTAGCCCTTGGCTTTTCCTTCCTGCATGATATATATATATAAAATTACCTTGGTAACCTTGGTTTTGCTTTCACCTGAATTGTTCATTCAGACGAAAGTCAAGTTTGTTGTGCCTCCTTAGACCGACAGCTACAACCCAACACAGGTGGTTATAAATTAATAAAGTCCTCTCCCAGACTCGATCTCGCGCCCTCCCGATCAGCAGCCCAGCGTCTTAACCACTAGGTTACTAGGGGTACCTATTTTTTTTTTTTTTAATTTTTAAATGTATGTTAGGATGAATAGCTGGGTGAGCTGCACGCCGCCTGCCTTCGGTGGGAATCGAACCCGTGGCCAGTGAATTCGAAATCAGCAGTAATAACCAAAACAAAACCAAGGAACAATATATATACATATATAATCACCCAAACCGGCAGGGAATAAATTATAAAACAGTGTTTGAAAAGGCTAATTAATTTCGGCCGGTCACAACCAAGCCCTTTTCAAAGCCATAAACTAGTTAAAATGTCTAAAAAAGTTGTAAAACTTCCGTCCCACAGAAGAGCTGAAGTTAAAATCTTTATAACTTTTTTAGACATTGTAACTAGTTTATGGTTTTGAAAAGGGCTTGATTGTGACCGAAATTAATTAGCTTTTTAAACACTGGTTTATAATTTTTTCCCTGTGGGTTTGGGTGATCTTATATTGTTGCGGTAAATGCAATCAAAGTTTATATATATATATATATATATATATATATATATATATATATATATATATATATATATATATATATATATATATATATATATACATATATATGTTACGCCCCGTTTGCCAAATTGCCCAGTTCATGAAAGGGGCAATCTGACTGCCTATTTCATGAACTGGGCAACTATATGAAGGAAAAATTGAATGAAACTAACATATAATTTTATACAATCATTTATTGCACATCTATTGAAAAATTGAATAAAACCAATAAACCAATTGCACATCTATTAGAAAATTGAATAAAACCAATTGCACATCTATTAAAAAATTGAATAAAACCAATAAAACCAATTGCACATCTATTAAAAAATTGAATAAAACCAATAAAACCAATTGCACATCTATTAAAAAATTGAATAAAACCAATAAAACCAATTGCACACCTATTAAAAAATTTAATAAAGCCAAAATTAACAGAGCGGAACATTTGTGGAACTCTTAATCTACATTTTCACATGATTTATGACTGGGAAGCACTGTTGCAACGAAGGTCGCCTTTTAGACAGGAACACCGTTTTGTTAGGCAACTACTTCTGCAGTGGCATCTTCTAAACCCCTGTCCACCACAAACACTCTGTGCACGAACTATTTCCCGAATATTTAGTTGTTCCTGAGGAACATCTTCAAGTATAATGCCACTGAAGCGCCTTAAAGGACAAATAAAACAAACAATTCATTCCATGGGATATAATGCCCAGTTAGGTTAAATGAATGCCCAGTTAGGTCAACTGTATGCCCTTGACAATTGGTTAGGTTAAGTTGTTATATTTTCGTTAAAACTAACGAAAATATCACAACTTAACCTAACATACAGTTAACTTGACCGGGCATTATGTCTCATAGAATAAATTGTTTGTTTTATTTGTCCTTTAAATTTTTTGTTTTAATGTAATTGAACTAATATTTGTCTTCATGATTCCCCCTTTTATAGTCCGCCTTGACCTCACATTCGTCCCCAAAGATAAAATCAACTCATTTCAGGTCAGGTCAGCACAAATTCAAGTCAGGTCAGGTCAATACAAATATACAAATGGCACAAATATGATATATGTAGGAAACTTTTAATCTACACATCGTTTTTAAGACCCTCGGAGACCTTGATTTCGGCTCTCTTCCTCCCCCTTTATGGGGTTGGTATTTTGGTCAGCGTTCGCCCTTGTTCTCCTTCCTGCATAAAAAAAAATATACATACTGTATATAAAATTCTAATTAAAAAGTTATCACCATTATTAATTACACTACAGAAATAAATATTGAATTATTCTTCAAACTTCAAAATAATGAACAATCAACAATTCACCCTCCTTCACTATAAGAATGTCCACACTTTGTAATTCAAACTTCTCAATTCTTGCTTCTTGTCTCCTGCATTATCTGTGTCTATTTAATAATAACTCATTCCATTAATAACGTATATGAATTCACCGATGTACAGTATCTCTTACTTTGGCACTCTACTTTAATATACTATCGTAATTTTTTCCAGTGTGGGAACCATATTTCACATTTGTTTTTATTATTATGCTCCAGGAGTTAAAAAATTCTCAAACTAGGAGAAATCTACAAATTAAACATTGCCTCATATACTGTATGTATCATATCGTACATAATACTGCAGCAAAAATCATCCAAAACAAAATATTAACTTCCCAAACACAACACCGATTTAACGCAAGACAAACACATACATCAGTAAAGAGAATTATACTCTAGAGCAGTGTTTCTCAAACGGTGGGTTGCGATCCCCCGGGTCGTAGTTTGTTTATCCTTGTAGTAGTGATTTGTCCGCAAAAAAACAAAAACAAACCCGCTTCGTGAATTTGTTTACCCCTGTAAGATGATAAGGGGTCGCGCCGACCTAAGACCCTGAAACGGGAGTCATGGGGAAAATTCGGCTGAGAAACACCGCTTTAGACTGTGTGACCAGATCTTTATTCTCAACAGGTTCAAACCTTTGAAACACACTTCATCAAAAGATAATACAATCAAGAACATTAAAAATCTTCCAAAGGAAACTGAAAAAGAAATTCATCAATTCATACAAGCCATAACACTGTATCCCCTGTCTTATTTCCACAACAAAATTAAACTATATTTCTATATACTCTTATTTCCATAATAATAAATTAATCTAAATTTTCATATATCAAAACAAAAATTAATGATAAATGGCAAAATAAAACCAAATATGTGCAAGGTCAAGGTATTCAAGGTTGTTAAGATGCTCAGCAAGGTAATTAATTTTCGATATTTAATTATATAAATCATTAAAAATTAATTGTATAATTATCCAATATTTAATTAAACTTCAGCGTCTAATATCCAAATAAACACGAAGGTATAATACTTAGCTGAATATTCGTACTGTATGTATTTATAAACATATGTTTGTAGCTTACAACAGATAATCTGCATGTACTTTTCTATCTCTGTCCCTATATCTTTAAAATTAGTGTACATAACCTCACTACTCTGCATTATCCAATAAGATTTACCATACAACCCCATTCGGCCAATAAACATAAAATTTGCTTATTAAATAAAATAATCAAAATTGCAAAATATAACTATTATAACAATCAATTTTCCAAACATAAAGAAGACATGAAAAACACTTGGACAACCATAAACAATCTTCTTGGAAAACAAATTAAGAAAAATTCAATAGAGAAATTAAATGTTGATAACAAAGAAATTACAGACTCTTTAAATGCACATTTTACTTCAATAGCGGATAAGCTTCGCTCACAATTAATAAATAAATGATCACTCACCTCTAGAATATATGCCACCCAGCCCACTAAATTAATTTTCTTTTGTTCCTGCTACCTCTACTGAGGTAACACCCCTTTTTAAAGGGGGTGATCCTACACTAGCAACAAATTACTGGCCGGTGTGTTCATTATCTGTGTTCAGCAAAGTTTTTGAAAAAATTGTAAAAAGTAGAATGCAGCGATATTTAGAATCCTACAATTTATTATCTCCAAATCAATATGGCTTCTGTAATAAGAAATAATGATATCAGTATTTATGGATTTGAGTAAGGCGTTTGAGTAATAGACCATAATATTCTACTTAATAAATTATATTGTTACGGCTTTAGAGGAGCAATCAAGCAATCAGTGACTGGTTTAAAAGTTATTTGTCCAATATATATCATTTTGTATCAGTAAATAAGGTTTGCTCAACTAAAGCGCTTGTCAAACATGGTGTGCCACAGGGCTCAGTTCTGAGTCCACTGTTATTTTTATTATACTGTATATAAATGACCTTCCACGTTCATCTAATATACTGAACTTCATAATGTTTGCAGATGATACAACTCTCTTTTTCTTGCAAAGATGTTAATACAACTAAGAATACTGTATATTTCATTCAGAATTCATCAGCGTAATGAAATGGTTGACCATCAGTAAACTCTTCCTAAATATTAGTAAAACAAATTTCATGATTTTTACTAATAAAAGAAATGTATATCTTGATGAACTTAATGTTAATGAAATCGCCATAAAGGAGTGTACTGTAACAAAATTTCTTGGTGTAATGCTAGATAAGAATTTGCAATGGAGTGATCATGTAAATTATAACGCGAAAAAGTTTTCAAGGAGCGTTGCTATAATGTTTAAACTTAGAAATGTAGTCCCTAAGCAAGTTTTATTGACTCTTTATCATACTCTTGTTCTTCCTTATATAACATACTGCACCCTTGTTTGGGGAAACTCCGCCAACAACGCATTAAATGGTATCTTTGTCTTCCAAAAATGAGCAATAAGGTTATTATCTGATGCTGATTTCCTTGATCACTCTAGTGCATTATTTAAAGAGCTAAACCTACTAAAGTTCAACGATATAATCAAACTGGCACATTTTATTTTTATTTACAAGTGTAAGAACAAAATCATTAATTTGCAATGGGTAAATAGATATTTTGTAACTCATCAAGAAATTCACTCGTATTAGACCAGAAATACAGTAGATCAAAGCTTGTTATACCTCAATTTAGATTGTCTTCATCTCAAAAACTACCCATTTTCATTGGATTGAAACTATGGAATGACTTGCATGCTGCTATAAAAAATATTGTGAATGTAAATTTGTTTAAAACCAAGTTGAAATCCCGATTAATAATGGCATACTAACAAAAATCTAGGATTAATGTCCACTAATATTGTTTAATATTGTCCATTAATATTGTTTAATATTGTAATACATGTTTTAACTATTAATAATACTTATTTACTTATTTATTATTAATTAATAACAACTAGCTGCTTATTTTTAATAAGAGCCCAGTAAAGCCTAAAGCTTAAGGGCCAAATTAAATAAAATAAATAGTCGAGCTTCACAATTATTCATGTCATTGTAAATTGAAAAAATGTATTTATTTTATTATTATTAATAAAGGTTAATAAAGGTTGTGTGCTTTGTAAGTACGTATATGAAGGCATTACCGTCCCGTTTATCTGAATGTATAATGGGCATGTGTGTATATTGTATGCGGGTGCGTATTTATTGATATACTTGCATGTACATGCATCTGTACATGCGTCTGTATGTATATATATATATATATATATATATATATATATATATATGTGTGTGTGTGTGTGTGTGTGTGTGTGTGTGTGTGTATGTGTGCTTATGATATGCATGCATATATGTATGTGCACCATCAACACATAAATACAATAATTAATTGTAATATTTATATTATTATTGTTGTTGTTGACACTATTATTTTATATGTTTATTCTATTACGCTAGTTATGCTTTGGAATATGTTAACCGTTGTACTACGATATATATATATATATATATATATATATAATTTAGGGTGATTCAAAATATCAAAGTTTTTTTTTTAATTGTTCAACCTGTATTTTTGTTCCCTATGACAAAAAAGTAGTGTATGCCAAGTTTGGTGAATTTTAAATAAAATTTACTATGTGCTACCAGGCGTCAAAGTTTCCCTTTTTTCAATTTGTTGTTTTTACAACTTATGATTTTATGTTTAATTGTTTATATTTCAGAATTTTTAATTAATGGTTTTATATACTAGCTTGCTTTTAATTGTTGTTTGGAACTCGTAATTTTGATATCAATTATCGATTATGGAAGCTAGGCCTAACTCACCATCACCTAGTTGCTCAGTTGGGAGAAGTTCTATACAAGAAAAGAAACTGAAGTATGGCTAATTGGGCAGCCCTCTGCAGTACTAAAAACATCCGTATTACCATCAGAGAAGGAACTGATGGCCCTCTTCATGCACTACAGAAATATTAAAAGCAAGGCATTAGAGAATCATGCTGCTCTACTGCGGATGATGTGCTAGCAGTTTGGAAAAAAGCAGGACTACCAGCAAAACAAAGAATACATGTAGTAGATAAAATTCAAGGAATACTGAAGGAATGGCAGCTGCTTAAGAAAAACAAGGCAAGCAAATTGAAAAGATCACAAAATTTAAATAATAAAAAGAAAATGGAAAGATAAACTGGAAAACTTATTTGACATTGCTCATGAGAATGCTATGCAGCTTATAAAAATAGAAGATAAGAAATTCTTGAAAATGCAACGTGAGAAAGGACGTAATGGAAAAATGGGTACCATTGATAAGGCTGTTGCTAAAAAAGAGCAAAGAGCAGCAGAAAAGGAACAACGTTATGAAAAGAGGAAAGCAGAAGAAGAGATCAAAAGAAAGAAGAATGAAGAGGCTGTCATACTCACCAGTACATCATCAGAATCAGAATCAGAGGAGAGTAAAAGTAATGAATCTAGTTTCTGTGCTGCACAACCTTCAACATGGAAAAGTAAGGTTGGCAAACGTAGAAAATTGTTTGATAATAAATTATTAGGAAGTCTTGATGTTGCAAAATTGAGTGACAGAAATGCGCTCTAGTTTTAATGCCAACAATTCAAAGTCTAGGAAAAAATCCAGAAGAGTACAATGTTAGCTACTCTTCTATTCGTAGAGAGAGGATAAAATATAGAAAGAAAATTGCAGAGAACCTGAAAGAAGAATTCAAGCCAGAGGTGCCCCTAACAATTCACTTTGATGGAAAATTAGTTGAAGATATTACAGGAATGCATATTGTTGACCGTCTGCCCGTATTGGTTTCAGGAGAAGGCGTTGATCAACTTCTTGGTGTGCCTAAACTGGATTCAGGTACTGGTCTCTGACAGCAAATGCTGTGTATCAGACATCGCTTGAATGGGGCAACTGCGAACAAATAAAATGCATGTTCGATACAACGGCAGCCATATTGGTCCTAGAAATGGTGCAGCTATTCTTCTAGAACAAAAATTCGACAACGATTTATTGTGGCTGGCATGTCGACACCACATATTTGAAATTATGCTGGAAGCTGTTGTTTCAAAGTCTTTATCACCATCTTCTGGCCCAGATGTAGTCCTTTTTAAGAAGTTCAGAGAAAATGGTCAAGCATTAATAAGGAAGACTACAAAACAGCATTATCAGATCCAGATATCTATGAAAATACTCATGACATCAAAGATGACATAATTACATTTGCAGCAAATCAACTAGATACATTCCAACCAAGAGACGATTACCTAGAACTATTGCAGTTAACAATTATTTTTATGGGAGGTGGAACCAAAAGGTGGAATCAAATTTAAACATCCAGCGAGACTTCATCGGGCTAGGTGGATGGGCAAAATTATATATTCATTAAAAAAATTTTATGTTCAAATATCAGTTCAAAATTTCAGTAAAAGACAAAAAAGGACTAAAAGACATCTGTCTATTTGCTACTCGGTTATATGTAAAGGCATGGTTTACAGTTCCTGTGCCATCTTGCGCTCCTCGCCTTGATCTGGAATTATTACAGAATCTTGTAGTCTACAAACAAATAAATGACACAATTGCATCTGTTGCTATTAAAAAACTGTTAGGTCACCTCTGGTACCTATCAGAAGAACTGGTAGCCTTGGCCTTTTGATGATGTGAAGTGCCTACTGAAACAAAAAACAAAATGGTAAAGGCCTTGCAAAATACAACAGAAACTCTTCCTGCAAAACGGGCTTTCTAGATCCTGCACTTATTCCAACGAAGAAATTAGAAGATTTTGTCACATCAAATACTCAAAGATTCTTTACAACAACAGAACTTAGTTCAAAATTTTTACTCAAAGATCTACAGATCTACAGAAGCTAAGGCTAACAAAGACCCTAAGATCCACTCTAAGGTTAGCCCGAGAGAAAGGAAAGAGTAGAGGGTTAAGAGAAGAGAATAAGGGGTTAAGTAAGGAGCAACACCTATTCGTGGGTTAACATTCATTCAGAAAAAGAGGAAAAAAGTCTCACCATCATCATCCGCCGGCCACTGCCGACAAGTCAGAAAAATAGTCGGAGAAAATAGGAGAGGGGTGAAAGATGAAAAGAAGTAAAATAAGAACGCTTACAAACCATGCAAACACAGTCTTAATCACTGTCATACCATGCAAACTACAAACATGCAAGTAAAGAGAGTTACAGACATGCAAAGTAAGGAGATAAGAAAAAAAAAAAATAGGTACAGTTAAACAAAAAGTGGGTTAGTTTACTCTACGAGCTACATCTACGTTCGTGTTAGTCTAATTTTTTTATTTTTTTTAATAATTTTATTGCTGGCATCACACGCTGGCATGTCACAAGCTGGCATTCATCGTCAACAGACTCATCCTCGAGCACCACCACCAGAGCTTCTGTTGCTAACTTTGTTTTATTTATATTAAACAACGTTAATACTTTTAAAATGTCTGTCAAGACGGTTCTTAAACATATTAACGCTGGTAGAATGAACGACTGACGCGGGAAGATTATTCCATTTATCAATTACTTTAAACGTAAAGAAGTTTTTAGCGATATTAGTAATGAAACGTCTGCCACGCAACTTAAATCCGTTATTGCGAGTATTACTATTATCGAAAGTGAACAATTTATCAAAATTACGTTATCGATGTTATTAACGATTTTGAAAACTTCAATAAGCTCCCCCCTTAATCTCCTAGTTTCGAGTGAATACAGGTCTAACTCTTTAATCCTATCTTCATAAGGCTTATTGCGCCAATGACGGAATAAGTTTCGTGGCACGACGCTGAACCCTTTCTAACCTATCAATATCCTCACGCAAGTACGGGCACCAAAACTGAACGGCATATTCTAAATGAGGCCTGACTAGGGATTTGTAAAGGGGCAATATAATATCCTTCGATTTAAATTCGAATTACGCGCTATGAAGCCTAACATCCTATTAGCTTTTGCGCAAGACTCCAGGCATGGTTCCTAACCTTTAAATCTTTAGTTACGAGTACGCCTAAATCTACTTCCTCGTCAACGCTCGCTAACTCCCTATCATCCATCGTGTACGCGACCGTAATTATTGTTGCGAGAAACCTATATGCAAAACTTTACATTTATCTACGTTAAATTGCATCTGCCAACTTATCCGTCCACTCCATAATCCTATCTACATCGTCTTGGATCCTATTTATACCGTCCTCGTTAACAACCTTACCGCCTATTTAGTATCGTCCGCGAATTTTGACACGTTACTAGTCAATCCTACATCTATGTCGTTAATGTAAATTACGAATAACAATGGGCCTAACACTGAACCCTGTGGGACACCACTACCTACATCTAACCACCCCGATTCACTACCATTAACTACGACCCTCTGCCTCCTAGCACGAAGCCATTCTTCTAACCAGTTAGCTACCTGACTAGCACATACATGTGCTAGTATATGTTACTCTCTGTATACCTATTATATGCCTTAGATATGCAGCAAAGAACAACAAATTATTAGTATTATTATTTCTTTTTCTTTATTTATGCCACGTGATATTCCTTCCTAATAGCTTTTAATTCATTTGTATAATTTCAATTTTGTTTTTTAATGCTTCTCTCTCCTTAATTAAATTTCATTTCTTCGAACTTCACATTTTAATTTTCATTTTTTTACCATTTGATGATGGAGGTGTACTCCGAAATGAATGTCTCAGTAAAGAATATTTCCAAGAATATTAGGAGGGTTGGGGTTCTCACAATTAAATTAGATTCTTTGTATAGTATTTGTATCATACCTTCAATAATGATTTTGTATTTGTTTTATATCTATAATAATAATGATAATAATGATAATAATGAAAATAATGATAATAATAATAATAATAATAATAATGATAATAATAGTAATGATAATAATAATGGTAATAATAACTTAAGATTAATACATACACTAATTAATAATTATTATTCATCATTTTTGTATTATTAATTAATAACAACTGTTTTATTTTTAATTAAGAGCCCATTAAAGCCTAACGCTTAAGGGCCAAATTAAACAAAATAAATAGTCCAATTTCACAATTATTTATATGAAAACAAAAACTAGAAAACTATTTATTTTATCAATAAAGATTATTCACTTCAGTTCAGTTCAGTTCAGTTCAGTTTAAAGGTTAAAAGCCTGGTTGCTCCTTTTCATCGTTGAGTGAAGGTTCTCAAGAAAAAAATGTCTCTGCAGAAAACACACACACACACACACACACACACACACACACACATATATATATATATATATATATATATATATATATATATATATATATATATATATATATTAGATAGAAGAAATGGGTTTGTTCTTAGGGAACAGAAGTCTAAGGATAAACAGGAGAGCCCAGAAAGTCCAAAAATTGTCATTATTTAATTTCTTTTTAAACGTTTCGGAAAAAAGAAATTCCATCATCAGTACCTATAATAAAAATAAAATATATATTTAATCACAGTGGTTAAAATTTAAGAAAATGTTAAAAATACAAAATGATAAATGTGTAGTGAATACTCTTATTTTAGTTTCAAGATAAATGTTAATTTTACCGTCTTGAATTTCGGAATAGTATAAATTCATTTTAAATTAGTTACCCCATTATAATTCAATTGTGAACCACATTAATACTAATTTTATGTATACTATATTATTTTATTGTATGTAAACATAATTAATTATAATCACAATTGTCAGTTAATCATTTATATTCAAATATTTATTTTAATCTAATGCCATGTCCATTTTGCAAATAAATAATAGAAAACCAAAGGTTATATTTTCCACCTTTGGTACTGTCGTAGTTTCGCCTAACGGACTCAATACGGCTAGTGAGATAATCACTGGTTGGCACTTAACTAGCGGCAGTGCTTATGGCTACATCATCCAGGTTAACCTATACCGGATAGATGCGCTACGGTCCCAAGCCGTAGCTTGCCTAGGCCAACGACGACGACGACGTAAACCAACAATTGGTGACCCCGGAGCTGGATTACCCCTTTTACCCGAACGACTAGGATTAGACTGTAACGTCGTTCGTGCCCATCACCCCCTTCACCCGAGCGACTAGGACCAGACTGTAACGTCGCTCGTGCCCTCTGCCCATCACCCCCTTCACCCGAGCGACTAGGACCAGACTGTAATGTCGCTCGTGCCCTCTGCCCCCCTGCCCGTGCGCTCTGTGCCTGCGCTCGTCTCAACCTCCACTCCTTCGTTGGGAACTTGTCGTCTTGCTTGTACGTTAGCAAGCATAGGAGAAGATGCCTGACGACGCTGGTGCCATCTCCCACTTGAGCGTAAAGCTCCCCGTCTTCTGGCCGGGTGATCCATTTATTTGGTTCCACCAAGTGGAATCACAATTCAACTTGGGAAGGATCACCGCTAGCAGGACAAAATACGATCATGTTTTGTCCTCTCTACCAGCGAGCATCATCTCTGAAGTCCGTGACGTCATCGTATCTCCTTCCACGAGTGAGGACCCGTACAACGATCTGAAGTCTGCCATCCTGCGCCGCACCACTGTCTCCGAGCGTGAGAAACTACATCAGTTAATCTCAAAAGAAGAACTTGGAGACCGTAAGCCCACTCAAATGCTGAGGGCTATGCAGTACGCTCTAGGCGAACGCGCACAAACCTTCGATAAGGACATCTTTAGACAGTTGTTCTTGCAGAAACTTCCTCCATCAGCTCAGCGTGTCTTGGCCACTATGGATCCTGCTATTCCAGTTGATAAACTAGCAGAAACTGCCGACAAAGTAGTGGAGATTGACACAGCTCCGGTCAACAACGTGAACACACAATCGGAACTGGAGTTGAAAGTGAAAGAGTTAAGTCAACAACTCAACCACGTTTTCTCTGCTACAAAATCAACGGCAAAGAAGCCATTCTCGGTCAAGATTTACGAAGAGGTATCGTTCGAGTTCCGGGAAGATCTGCTTCTACCACTCGAAATTTGGAAAGAAGGCTAGGAAGTGCATCTCCCCTTGCAATTTTTCGTCGGAAAACCCAGCAGCGAGTCCTAATGGCGTCTAGTACTCGCACTGCCAACCTGTTATTCATAAAGGACAGGAACTCTGGTATCAATTTCTTGGTCGATACCGGAGCGTCAGTCAGTGTATTCCCTCAAAAATCTGGTCATAAGCACTCGGAATCTCCGCCTCTATACGCTGCTAACGGTTCACGCATACCCACGTACGGTACTCAGTCGCGTGAACTAAACTTGGGCCTTCACCGATCCTTCAAGTGGATTTTCATCTGTGCTCAAGTGCAGCATCCCATAATCGGCGCTGACTTCCTCCAGCATTTCAAACTCCTGGTGGATCTTGACAAGCGACGCTTATGCGACCAGGCCACACTGCTTTCTGTTCTTGCCAAACAGGTTGCCCTTCCGGACGCCTCGAACTCTGCACTTTCCCTCGTTCCCCCTAATTCCATGTACCAGTGCCTTTTCCAGCGATATCCAGGAATTCTTCAACCGATGCAGATGGGTGATACCATTAAGCACACCATTACCCATCACATTACAACAAAAGGTCCCCCGTGTTTGCAAAACCCAGACGTCTTGCCCCGGACAAACTGAAAGCTGCCAAATCGGAATTCCAGCTTATGATGGATCTTGGGATAATAAGACCTTCCAAAAGCAGTTGGTCCTCTTCCCCTACACTGGTCCAGAAGAAGTCAGGAGACTGGAGACCATGTGGGGATTACCGGTTTTGAATTCGACAACCATCCCGGACCGATATCCGGTACCAAATGTCCAAGACTTTACTTCTCTTCTCCACGGCAAATCTATCTTCAGTAAAATAGATCTCGTTAAGGCTTTCCACCACATTCCCGTAGAGCCTTCGGATATTCCCAAGACTGCAGTTTGTACACCATTTGGGTTATTCGAATTTTTGAAGATGCCGTTCGGGCTACGGAATGCTGCGCAAACCTTTCAGAGGTTTATAGATGAGGTCACCAGAGGCTTAGACTTTGTTTATGCCTACATCGATGATTTGCTTGTGGCCAGCTCAACGGAAGAGGAACATAAGGAACATCTTTCACTCCTCTTTCAACGCTTAGAACAATACGGTGTTACTATTAATGCATCTAAGTGTGTGTTTGCACAGCCAACCTTGGAATTTCTTGGTCACACGATTTCGCAGCACGGAATTACCCCCTTCAGGACAAGTGTGAAGTGATAAAAAATTACCCTATGCCGAATAATCAGCGTGAGTTACGTCGGTTTCTAGGTTTGGTAAATTATTACCACAAGTTCATTAAAAACTGTGCTAGTGTTCTTGCTCCTCTACACGCTATGATCACACACAAACGCAAGGTAACGAAATTGTTATGGTGTAGCGATAGTTTACAGGCGTTCGACAATGCCAAAAATGCTATCAATAGTGCATTGTCTCTGTCATTTCCTATCAGTGATGCCCCCCTAACTCTGACGGTCGATGCATCAGATGTTGCGATCGGTGGAGTGTTGGAACAAACCATAACGGTCAACAAGCACCCATCGCGTTTACTCGAAAAAGCTGCAGCCAGCCCAAACGCGTTTAGTGCTTTCGGACGTGAACTTCTTGCTATTTACTTAAACGTGAAGCATTTTCAACATTCCTTGAAGGCCGAGAGTTTTGTGTTTTTACCGACCACAAACCTTTGGTCACTGTCTTCAATAAAAACAGCTGTAACCACTCTCCCAGAGTCATCAGGCAACTCGATTATATCTCGCAATTTACCACAGATATCCGCCACATCAAAGGTGTCTTGAACACTCCAGCGGATGCACTTTCAAGAATAGAGATTACTTCTGTTACCCTCAGCTCTACACTGTGGAATGCTATTGCACAGGATCAAGATAAGGATACGGAACTACAAGACCTGCTCAGAGAAGACTCCACTCACTCACTTTCCCTCAAGAAAATGAGTATGCCAGGATTGTCTGTGCCCCTCTATTGCGACGTATCAACAGCTGCTATTCGCCCTTATGTCCCTCCATGTCACAGAAAAGCAGTCTTCACGGATCTTCATAAGCCCTCCCATCCTGGTATCCGTGCTTCGCAACACTTGGTTACCTCTCGTTTTGTTTGGCCCTCGATGCGGAAGGATGTCAAACATTGGACCAAACGTGCCTTGCCTGCCAGCGTGCCAAAGTCCAAAGGCACACCAGGTCCCCCTTTGACGCATTTCCGCCCCCATCCCAGCGATTTGAGGTAATTCATGTAGACATGTTGGCCCTCTTCCAGTGATTCAAGGCCAACGTTATCTGCTCACCTGTCTCGACCGCTTTTCCAGATGGCCTGAAGCCATCCCACTTCCTGATATCCAAGCGGACACTGTTGCAAGAGCCTTTCTTCATGGATGGGTATCAAGATTTGGATTGCCGACAAAAGTCATCACTGACCAAGGTCGCCAATTTGAGTCTTCGTCTTTGGAAGAAGTTTACCAGCTTGTTGGGTACAGTACATGCGCATACCTGTGCGTATCATCCGCAAGCTAACGGCCTCGTCGAACGCTTCCATCGCCAGCTGAAGTCATCCCTTATGTGTCACGAAGACTCCATTGGATGGATAAGCTTCCACTCGTTTGCTTGGTATTCGCTCTGCATTTAAGAGTGATCTGAAGACTACAGCGGCTGAACTAGTCTATGGAACAACACTGCGGCTACCAGGTGGCTACTTCACTGCAGGGGATAAGTCATGTGATCCTACGGAATTCGCTCAAACACTTTCCTCTCACATGCAGTCCCTTCAGCCTGTTCCCCCTCGATTGACTAGCCAACAGAACATCTTTATTTCCCCAGCCCTCCAGTCTTGCACCCACGTTTTCGTTCGTGTACCTGTCCCAAAACGGCCTCTCCAATGTCCATATGACGGACCCTATGAAGTTCTCCGACGTACGCGCAAATCATTTCTCATCCAGCGCGGTTCCAAGGTCGACAAGGTTTCTATCGATCGTCTTAAGCCTGCGTTTTTGGAATCAACCTTAAGTGAGGTACAAGTAGCTACCAAAAGGTCAGCGGAAATCTGTGTCGTTCGGAACTCTTTGAACTTCCTCTCTGGTGGGGGAGTGTGTAGTGAATACTCTTATTTTAGTTTCAAGATAAATGTTAATTTTACCGTCTTGAATTTCGGAATAGTATAAATTCATTTTAAATTAGTTACCCCATTATAATTCAATTGTGAACCACATTAATACTAATTTTATGTATACTATATTATTTTATTGTATGTAAACATAATTAATTATATATCACAATTGTCAGTTAATCATTTATATTCAAATATTTATTTTAATCTAATGCCATGTCCATTTTGCAAATAAATAATAGAAAACCAAAGGTTATATTTTCCACCTTTGGTACTGTCGTAGTTTCGCCTAACGGACTCAATACGGCTAGTGAGATAATCACTGGTTGGCACTTAACTAGCGGCAGTGCTTATGGCTACATCATCCAGGTTAACCTATACCGGATAGATGCGCTACGGTCCCAAGCCGTAGCTTGCCTAGGCCAACGACGACGACGACGTAAACCAACAAATGTAAAATATAAAAATATAAATAAAACTTCGTCGTATATCACGAGAATATAAATGTCAAGATGAAATATAAAATAGGTAAATAAAATGCCTACGTGATTGTCTGAATGAAGGCAGCAACTAAAACACAATGAGAAATGACTGTAATGGAAAACTTGGATGGTTGGTTGGTTAGTAGATTAAAATATGTTATTAAACTATATGTAATTGTAGTGAAGGTAGCTGTTCGTTGAGTGATGGATGCATTTATGCATGTAAGGAACCTCCATAATTTTTAGTTTCGTAGTCGTTGTAGCGCTGATTAAAAACCTCAAAATTGTCTGTTGAGATGGGATGGAGAAATTGATCGGAATAAGTCCGTATAGCGGAATACTCTGGTTTGGAGATTGGTAGACCAATTCTGTGAGAAACGCCAATATGTTTGGACACACCTATGTTTTAATTGCATGGTCGCTTGTCCTACATAGTTAGCTTGACAGTAGTACAAAAAATAAATAAACAAGAGGACATAAGGTGTTGTGATAGCTTTTCTTTGTAGTTTAAATAGTTTCAATTGAAAGGAGGCTGACAGAATGAAGCAAAAATCTCACTTTGAAAGTTGGGACTACAGGGATGAAAGGTGTTTGTTACTCAGGACGCATAAGGAATTTTAACATAGCGTTGTAATATAAATATAATTAAATATAATATAAATGCTTTCGGGGTATAACAGTAGTAAATCCGCAAAAGGTTACAATCAGTTACAAGGAATTACAAGGAAAAGAAGTACCTCAAAGGTCTTGCGGCCCATACCGAGGAGGTACCAACGGCAACGGGTGCCACGGAAAATTTTCTACACACTTAAATAGTGTGCAAGATTTGGTCTAACCTTTTCTTGAAATGATCCACAGAGGAACTGTTCACAGCTTCTGAAGTAAACTGTTTCCATGTATCATAGCTCTTATACGTAAAGTAATTACCCACACACACTAGTGCTAAACCGTTTCAAATCCAACTTCCAAACCATTGTTGCGAGTTGGGTTATCATTTAAACTAAACATGCTTCTAAAATCGACATCGTTGAACCCGCGTAAGAGCTTGAAAACGTCGATGAGTTGACCGCGTAGCCTCCGAGTTTCCAGCGAAAACAAGTTCAGGGCGCGTAAGCGTCGATTGTAACCCATATGCCTAACGGAAGCAATTAACTTTGTGGCCCTCGCCTGCACTCGCTCCAGCCTCTCAATATCTTTCCTGAGGGTGGGCGACCACAACTGCACAGCATACTCCAGGTGCGGCCGAACCAGAGAATTGTACAGAGAGAGCACAATCTCCTTGTTCCGAAACTGAAATTGCCTCCTGATATAACCAAACAGTTTCTGGGCGTTCTTTTTCCACCTCTCCGCACAGTTTCGTAAACTTAAGGTCACTGCTAATTAGCACACCCAAGTCCTTTTCCAAATCAGTGGCCTCGATATTACTCCCCAACATCGAGTAGTCCGACTTGGGATTGGCGTAGCCAATGTGCATCACCTTGCATTTACCCAAGTTAAATGGCATTTGCCATTTTTCGGACCACTCTCCTATCCTACCTAGGTCCGCACGCAGTTGCTCGATCGCTTCGGGCGTCCCAACATTGGCCTCAAGCTTGATGTCATCAGCGAATTTGGCGATCCGACTGACGATGCCACCGTCGATATCATTTATGTAAATGATAAACAACAGTGGCCCCAAACGGAACCCTGAGGAACACCACTAGTGACCGAGGCGAACCCGAAACTAACCCTTTAATTACAACCTCTGCCGCCTATTCTTCAGCCAGTTTTCAATCCACCTACCTACTTCCCCACCGATACCCAGCGCGCGAACTTCGCCATTAGCCGGCGGTGAGGTAACCTTATCAAACAAAGGCTTTCTGAAAGTCGAGATAACGTATTCAATCTCCCTACTCTATCATCATGACGTGGAAAAACTCAAGCAGTTGTGAGACACGACCTATGCCGTCTAAACCCATGTTGGGAGTCCCCAAGCAGCTTGTAGGAATCCAAATGGTCAACGATCCGATCCGCTATTATCCCCTCTAATAATTTACCTACAACTGAAGTGAGACTAATGGGACGATAGTTCCCTGACTTTCGTGATCCCCTTTCTTAAAGGTAGAGGTCACGTTGGCTTCCCTCCAGTCACTAGGCACCTGGCCCGTCTCCAACGATTTGTTGAACACTGTAGCCAGGTGGGAGCCACCTGTGTCGCGCCTCCCGCAACACTCTGGGGAAAAACTGGTCTGGCCCAGGGGCGTTAAACGCGCTCAGTTTGTCTATTCTATTGGCAACGACTGTCGCGGTACATCGAACACTATCCACGCCAGCACCTTCGTGCCTAACGCCTGGCTCGGGGATGACGCGGGTGTCCTTCCTGGTGAACACTCCCGCAAAGTACTCATTAAGCACATTAGCGATGTCCGCGTTGGAGGTCCGCAGAAAGCCGCTTCGGTCCTTTAACGAACCTATCATGCTTCTAATGGGCTTTCTACTATTAACATAACTGAAGAACTCCTTAGGGTTCCTTTGCAGAGGCTTGCCACCCGTAGTTCTTCGTTACGTTTCGCTAACCTAACCTTCGCCTTCACTTCCCTACACAGGCGGACATACGCTTCAGTGTTCTCTGGGAACGATTGGCCTTCGCCCTCCTATACGCTACTTTCCTGTTTCGGATAGCCGAAGCGATGTCACGACTGAACCACTTAGGCGGCGTTGAAGCAGGGGTGACCAGTTTTGAGGGTATGGCAGCAGACTGCAGCACCATAAACCCGTCCCAGAATGCACTTCACACTCCCTCAACATCGCCACCGACCTCTAACCCCATCTCATACACTATCCTAGAAGCTAACAAAGTCCGCCCGCCGTAGATCGAGCTTACTGCCTCTCGAGTTACTACGCTTCACCCGAGGGACGCACACACGAAACCTAATCAGACGTGATCACTCCCACCCAACGATTCGTCAAACATTGTGAAGCTAGTGACGAGGTTGTCTTCGGTCGTCGTGAATACTAAGTCTAGAACGCTTTCCTCGTGTAGGCTCATTGACCCACTGAGTGAGGAAGTTCTCATCAGCAAAGTCAACTAGCCTCCTCCCTCAGCATCAGCAGTCCTGTCTTCCCATTTATGCCGCGACAGTTGAAGTCTCCTAAAACTACACACCCTATCCCCTAGCAGGCTTCGGAGTTCGGTGTACAGGCTGTATCCTCCTCGAGGAGGAGATGCGGAGGTCTGTACACCAAGATTAACCTATATTTCGTCCCTCCCACGTTCAGATCGACGCCAGACAACTCCCGTTCCGACCGGAACTGGCAGTCAACCGGACTCAACGTGTCCCTGACGTATTATTAGTTCCCCAGCCACCTCCCCACGGGTGCGGTCTTTGCGAAACATTCTATACCCGGGAATTTCGAACTCCGAACGTAGTCCCTACGAGCAGTATGAATCCAGGACTCGGTGATAGCAACGATATCCTGGTATTCTGATGCTAAGAGCGCCCGTAGCTCGCAAAACTTATTCCTAATCGACCTAGCATAAAAAGCATTGCACGGAGGGAGCCTTCTCTATTCTGACCGCCCCCTAGCACGACCCGTTTCTCGAACAGCCAGGCTGTCGGGAGTTGAAGAGCCCTCACCAACGAGGGGGCAACTTCGCAGGAGCCTGAGCCCCCCCCCGGGCTGGCTCGACCTCACCACTCTGTATAGGTGCCGGTGGAGCAGCGCGCCTAGTACACCTTTACCCTTGTTTGAGTTGTCATTTACGCCTTGAAAGCCAGATAAAGCTAAATGCTGGATTTCGAGCTCTAAGCCCGGTAGTGCTGAGAAGAACTTTTATTATGCGTCTGGCGATCCAGGCGAAAACATGCTCTCTCTTTCTCTCCTCTCTCTCTCTCCTCTCTCTCTCTCTCTCTCTCTGTTGGCATTGGCACTCAAATGATCAACATTGCATGCAGCTAATCTTTGGTGACCAATTGATGGTGCTTGGCTGTATGCTCTTAGGTGGGAGAGCTTTACTGCCACAGCTGGCTGCCAGGCCAGCGTAAACTCTCGGGCGTAGCCTCTGGGTCTGGTGGGATATCCCTGAACACTGGATTCTAAGAGTCTGGCCGTTTGTTGAGTGACTAGTAAGACTTAGTAAGGGGCTGCATCTCCCTGTCGCTCCTGGCGGGAAATCCGTGACGCCTGCGTCGCGAGTGTTTGTCAGTTGGTATCTGTGACACGTTATGGACTGTCCGGCCCTGGGGAGACCTTGGTCGGTGCGGCAGTAGCGCGAGGTATTAGTCTTCTGGATGGGATGAACGTCACTTGCAAATAGGCGGATGCGTCTACGCGCGGAAAAAAATTCACACACACTACCCTCCTTTTTTATATACTGGTCACAACGTTTTTGATAGTTTTCATTGCTAGAACGCTTTATCTTATTCAGTGTATTCAGAGTTCGAAAAAAAAAAAAGTTATAATGACTGGACCACAGAACTGAAGGCTGAATGTGCGAGGTGTGAAGTAAACCAGTGGGTGACGAACTTCAAAGAAGCCTGCTTCGAGAAGATCAACCACTCCAGCATGTGCCGCTTTTGCGAACTCATGCGGTTTTACGAGAAGCTAGAGGAGAGGGTCCAGTGGCTCGAGTCGTCCAGACCGGCTGTTCGGGTGCGGCGGTCACTGACGCGGCTGCGCCCTCCACCTCGGAGCTCATTGATAGGATAGCTGCCATGGAAAGGGGGCCAGCGATGGACTGGAGAGAGCTCGGGACCGCGGAGAAAGGGTAGAAGTGCAACCGGGGGCCAGGGTACAAAATCAGTGTCAGGAATCGCCAGCGACCCATGTGGAATGCATGGAACCGCGCGCAAGGTGGAGGGCGTAAAGAAGGGGCCGATAGAGAAGGGTGGGAAGTGCCGATAAAGAAAAAGGATGGGAAGGGGCCAATAAAGAATAAGGGTGGAAAGGGGCCTACTGATGGCCCAAAGAATCCGAAGGATGTAGCTGCCGGTCGGGTGGGTCGCGGTGGTGTAAGTGCGTCTATGGGTGGCGACGGGTATCGAAAGGTCTCAGGCAAGAAGGCTGCGAAGCCGAAGCCTGAGACCCCAGTTGCCCCTGTCAGGACCTCCAACCGCTTTAGTCTCCTGTGCTCGAAGGAGGAAGACACCGTTTGATTGGGGACTCGCAGATCAGGGGCAAGGAGGAAGTACTTTGCTTCTGCAAACCGGGACGGGAGGAAGGTAAGGTGCTTACCTGGGCGGGGAACGGCCCACTAAAGGAAGGAGGTAGAGAAGGTGCGCGTGGCTAGTCGGAGGACTGCGATCGTTGTCCACGCTGGTGGCAACGACCTGTTCCTCAAAGGCGGTACGGTAGATCTTACATAAGGGATCATCACCGAGATCATGTCTCTTGCGGATGATCTAAAACTGAAGACAGACAGAGGAATGTTGATGGGTATTTTACCGCGGATGAATGCCAGTGACCACGCGCTCAGTAAGGTCATTGGCATCAACGAGAGGGTGCAAGACTTGTGCATCCCGCTGGGCGTGAGGTTTATTGACCCCTTCGACGCATTTTCGGTAGGTGGGACCTTTACCAGAGAGATGGTGTCCACCTCAATAACAAGGGTAAAGGTGTGCTAGGCGCGCTGCTCCACCGGCACCTATACAGAATGGTGAGATCGAGCCAGCCCGGGGGGGGCTCAGGCTCCTGCGGAAGTTGCCCCCTCGTTGGTGAGGGGCTCTTCAACTCCCGACAGCCCTGGCTGTTCGAGAAACGGGTCGTGCTAGGGGGCGGTCAGAATAGAGAAGGCTCCCTCCGTGCAATGCTTTTTAATGCTAGGTCGATTAGGAATAAGTTTTGCGAGCTACGGGCGCTCTTAGCATCAAAATACCAGGATATCGTTGCTATCACCGAGTCCTGGATTCATACTGATCGTAGGGACTACGTTCGGGAGTTCGAAATTCCCGGGTATAGAATGTTTCGCAAAGACCGCACCCGTGGGGAGGTGGTGGGGAACTAATATACGTCAGGGACACGTTGAGTCCGGTTGACTGCCAGTTCCGGTCGGAACCGGAGTTGCCTGGCGTCGATCTGAACGTGGGAGGGACGAAATATAGGTTAATCTTGGTGTACAGACCTCCGCATCTCCTCCTCGAGGAGGATACAGCCCTGTACACCGAACTCCGAAGCCTGCTAGGGGATAGGGTGTGTGTAGTTTTAGGAGACTTCAACTGTCGCGGCATAAAGTGGGAAGACAGGACTGCTGATGCTGAAGGGAGGAGGCTAGTTGACTTTGCTGATGAGAACTTCCTCACTCAGTGGGTCAATGAGCCTACACGAGGCGAAAGCGTTCTAGACTTAGTATTCACGACCGAAGACAACCTCGTCACTGGCCTCACTGTTGACGAATCGTTGGGTGGGAGTGATCACGGTCTGATTAGGTTTCGTGTGTGCGTCCCTCGGGTGAAGCGTAGTAACTCGAGAGGCAGTAAGCTCGATCTACGCGGGCGGACTTTGTTAGCTTCTAGGATAGTGTAGGTGAGATGGGGTTAGAGGTCGGTGGCGATGTTGAGGGAGTGTGAAGTGCATTCTGGGACGGGTTTATGGTGCTGCAGTCTGCTGCCATACCCTCAAAACTGGTCACCCCTGCTTCAACGCCGCCTAAGTGGTTCAGTCGTGACATCGCTTCGGCTATCCGAAACAGGAAAGTAGCGTATAGGAGGGCGAAGGCCAATCGTTCCCATGAGAACACTGAAGCGTATGTCCGCCTGTGTAGGGAAGTGAAGGCGAAGGTTAGGTTAGCGAAACGTAACGAAGAACTACGGGTGGCAAGCCTCTGCAAAGGGAACCCTAAGGAGTTCTTCGCTAATGTGCTTAATGAGTACTTTGCGGGAGTGCTCACCAGGGAGGACACCCGCGTCATCCCCGAGCCAGGCGTTAGGCACGAAGGTGCTGGCGTGGATAGTGTTCGATGTACCGCGACAGTCGTTACCAATAGAATAGACAAACTGAGCGCGTTTAAGGCCCCTGGGCCAGACCAGTTTTTCCCCAGAGTTTTGCGGGAGATGCGCGACCAGGTGGCTCCCCACCTGGCTACAGTGTTCAACAAATCGTTGGAGACGGGCCAGGTGCCTGGTGACTGGAGGGAAGCCAACGTGACCCCTATTTTTAAGAAAGGGGATCACGAAAGTCCAGGGAACTATCGTCCCATTAGTCTCACTTCAGTTGTAGGTAAATTATTAGAGGGGATAATAGCGGATAGGATCGTTGACCATTTGGATTCCTACAAGCTGCTTGGGGACTCCCAACATGGGTTTAGACGGTATAGGTCGTGTCTCACCAACTTCACCGCCGGCTAATGGCGAAAGTCCGCGCGCTGGGTATCGGTGGGGAAGTAGGTAGGTGGATTGAAAACTGGCTGAAGAATAGGCGGCAGAGGGTTGTAATTAAAGGGGTTAGTTCGGGTTCGGCCTCGGTCACTAGTGGTGTTCCTCAGGGTTCCGTTTTGGGGCCACTGTTGTTTATCATTTACATAAATGATATCGACGGTGGCATCGTCAGTCGGATCGCCAAATTCGCTGATGACATCAAGCTTGAGGCCAATGTTGGGACGCCCGAAGCGATCGAGCAACTGCGTGCGGACCTAGGTAGGATAGGAGAGTGGTCCGAAAAATGGCAAATGCCATTTAACTTGGGTAAATGCAAGGTGATGCACATTGGCTACGCCAATCCCAAGTCGGACTACTCGATGTTGGGGAGTAATATCGAGGCCACTGATTTGGAAAAGGACTTGGGTGTGCTAATTAGCAGCGACCTTAAGTTTACGAAACAGTGCGGAGAGGTGGAAAAGAACGCCCAGAAACTGTTTGATTATATCAGGAGGCAATTTCAGTTTCGGAACAAGGAGAGTGTGCTCTCTCTGTACAATTCTCTAGTTCGGCCGCACCTGGAGTATGCTGTGCAGTTCTGGTCGCCCACCCTCAGGAAAGATATTGAGAGGCTGGAGCGAGTGTAGGCGAGGGCCACAAAGTTAATCTCTTCCGTTAGGCATATGGGTTACAATCGACGCTTACGCGCCCTGAACTTGTTTTCGCTGGAAACTCGGAGGCTGCGTAGTCAACTCATCGACGTTTTTAAGCTCTTACGCGGGTTCAACGATGTCGATTTTAGAAGCATGTTTAGTTTAAATGATAACTACGGCATTCAAAGTCAATAAAGTCAACTATTGTATACGGATAGCACAGACTGTGAGACGCCTAAAAAAGGTATTTAAACACCCTGGGGTTGATAGTTTTGTTATTTAATAAGTCAACAAAAAGTCAACTTTTTTGGTTTGGTCAACTTCTTACTATTATGTCAACTATTTAAAAATTAATGCTAACTGGCAACTTTCCGCAAAAAAAAATATGCCACTCTATCTATTCAATTCTTGTAATCTGTCATACTCAAGGACGTTTACCCAGTTCTGTATGTGTGCTATGTGTGGTGGCTGCGTTTGTCGTGATCTGATGGGTGGATTTTTGTTATACTTATTCTGAAGCATTAATTTTAGGTGCTCCAATATAGTAATCCTATTAATCAAATTTTGTATTTCAGATGCTTAAATGCAGTAGCTAGTTTCCAAGTGCATAGTTTAAACAATGCCAAAAGTAGCGGCAAGTGGAATTACAAAAATTCGTTCCATAGTAGCAGATTACAGGAGAGAATTTTGTGTTTCTCCTAAAAATGAACTTTATTCCAGATTTGTGCTACAACTGTTAACTTTGAAAAACGTTTTTTTATTGATAAACATAGAAGTACGGCTAAGCATCAACGTGGACTGGCTAGTACCTCACAAAACGGAAAAACTCAAACGTTTTTGGAGCCTGCTACGAAAGATTTTTCTAAGAAACTTGTGAGCACATTTTTAGAAGCAAATATTCCTCTACATAAGCTGCATCATCCTAGCATAAAAAAATTGTTTTCAGAAATGGGGCGCTCTATTCCATCAGTATCAAACTGCAGGTTAATTGTCGATGAACTAGGCAATGATGAATGTGCTCGTGTAAAGCAAACTGTGAAGGACAAACAAATCTTTATAATTGTGGATGAAAGTCAAGTTTCTGGATCAGCATTTGTCAATGTTCTAGTAGGTTCTCTGAACAACCCTGAAAAAACATATTTGTGGAAGTGCGAAGTTCAACAGGCATCTATCAATTCACAGTTAATCATTCACATCATCGATGACACAGTTAAATAGTTGGAAATACCAAGGGAAGATTTTTGCCTGCTTTTGACCGATGCAGCTCGGTATATGACGGCAGCTGGAGATGTACTCAAACAACTATTCCCAAGATTATTTCATGTAACTTGCATTGCTCATCTACTACATAACTGCGCTATGAGAATCAGAGCTTTCTACACAGATGTGGATAAAGTTATTGCTCACATCAAGGCATCCACGGTCAAGAACAATACCAGGAAGGAAATGTTTGCTGAAATTGGTTATCCCCCTGAACCAATTATTACTCGGTGGGCTAGTTGGTTGGAGGCTGCATTCTACTATGCCAATAATCTTCCGGACGTACAGAGAATTGTTGATGGTTTTGAGAATGACGGAATCATCGTTCAGAGGGCTAAGGAAAGCATTTCCAAACCTGAACTAGCAAAACAATTGCTTGCAATAAAAAGGGACTACCCAATCATTTCCGAACTTGTGACAAGGTTAGAAGCAGCAACCGTTACCATGGAACAAGCCTATGAAGCTATCGCCAACATAAATTCAGGGAAGGATGAGTGCAACATCTCACAGTACATCAAGGAAAGATTAAAAAAAAACGATGTCTGCCACATTATGGAAATGAGCAGGCCTGAGATATCGCCTGCATTGTATTGTTTATTGCAGAAAGCGCAACCAACCTCTGCTTCTGTGGAAAGATCTTCTCAATGTTAAAAAAACTTCTAGCCAAGGATCGAAATTTCTTGTCAGGGAATGTAAAAAAATATATGGTGAAATATTATAACTGCGCAAATTAAGTATGAATGTTATGCATTTTATGCTTTCAAATATATTATTTGATTGAAAAATAAGGTAATCTTTTTAGAATGTTTAGGTGAACTTTATGTCAACTTTTTTAACAAATAAAGTCAATTTTAAATTTTTTTTTAGGTCAATTATAAATCGCCCTAATGATAACCCAACTCGCAACAATGGTTGGAAGTTGGATTTGAAACGGTTTAGGACTAGTGTGTGTGGGAATTACTTTACATATGAGATCTATGACACGTGGAACAGTTTACCTTCAGAAGTTGTGAACAGTTCCTCTGTGGATCATTTCAAGAAAAGGTTAGACCAAATCTTGCACACTATTTGAGTGTGTAGAAAATTTTCCGTGGCACCCGTTGCCATTGGTACCTCATATATATATAGTCGAAGCCGCTTGTAATGATCACGCATGTAAGAATCATTCGCATGTACAGTAAGACTCATTTCTCTCAGTCCCAATTCCAATTGCATTTATACAATAATAATTTATTCGGAATTAAGAATCAAGCAATTTCGCTTGTAAGAATCATTAATAATGGAATTTCCTGTCAGTGAGCGGGAAAAACTTATCTTTCTAAAAGCTCAGTAATCCCCTGCTCGGAATGTTATCGCAGGCTCCGCCCACTGATGACCTGCTCGGTCTCAGTTTCTATTGAAAGCTGTTGTGAATAGATGAATAGCTGTGATAGATGAATGTTTAGGGCTGCAGGACGATACCAACAGAAACATGGTTGACGGATTAGAAGAAATCGTCAAACCAAAAATGGCTGATGTTAGAAGAGCGCTCGCAATTTTAAGACAGTATGTTGAATGCTCCGATGAAACTTCAGAAACTGCAACACTTTTCCAGCTGCATTACAAATACCAAGAATGTATTTGAAAATATATTCACAAAAAATCGAAAACAATTAACGCTCAATCACTTTTTATCGAAGACTGAGTAATTGTTTTAGTGGTAAGAAATTTATTTGTATGTGAAATATATTTTAATGATGTTATAATAAGTATGTTCAGTTTAATTTTTTATAATAAACAACAATAAATTTTTTTATCATTTTGTGTACATATAAAGCATTTAAATAAAAAGTTCTACAGATCTACAGAAGCTAAGGCCAGCAAAGACCCTACGATCCGCTCTAAGGTTAGCCCGAGTTGATAAATAAAAAATATGTTTTCGTACAGTATTTTATTAACATGAAATAATAACGTGCCAATGATACTGAAACGGATGTAAGAATCAGTCGGATGTAAGAATCAATTTATTCTGGTACAAACGTGATTCCTAAAAGCGGCCTCGACTGTATATATATATATATATATATATAACTTGGTTGAATGGTTTGTGCTTAGGGAAACGTAGCTTAGCGAGCAATAGGAGGACGAAAAGATGGTACATGTTTATTTACAGACGTTTCGGAAAAGTTCAATTTCCATCATCAGTGCTAAAAGTTTAAAATTAAATAGAAATAAATAAGTATAATAAACAAAAACAAATATATTAAAATGGACGTGCGACAATTAGCGATAATTAGCCAGAATTAATAGTAAGGTTACAATATATATTAAATTAAAAGATTAAAAATGAAATAATATCAAGTATAAAAATGTAGATACTAAGTGAAAAATAAAACGGTGTTCGGGTTGATGGCGTAAAGGCTGTTAATACAACCACCCGTTACTTCAATACAACCACCCGTTACTTCTCTCCAATTTCAAAATCGTTAATTCAGCCAACCAACTAATCGACCTCCGCATACTTGAGTCCCTTTATATACTCAGTATTCAGCCAACCCTCAACGACTACAGTTCCGCTTTCAATTTAAACATCGCCAAATAAACCCTCATAGTGAAAAGAAATCCACCATCGTTCCGCCTGGCTCCATCTTTCTAATATGGATTTTTTTCAACTAGCAATCATTCCAAATCTTCTGTACAATTAGTCTCTCACGAACGTTAACAATACAATTTGGTAAGAACCCCCTCAATTTTGTTTCACCTTTTAACCGTTTTATTTTTCACTTAGTATCATCCACATTTTTATACTTGATATTATTTCATTTTTAATCTTTTAATTTAATATATATTGTAACCTTACTATTAATTCCGGCTAATTATCGCTAATTGTCGCACGTCCATTTTAATATATTTGTTTTTGTTATTTATACGCATTTATTTCTATTTGATTTTAAACTTTTTAGCACTGATGATGGAAATTGAACTTTTCCGAAACGTCTGTAAATAAACATGTACCATCTTTTCGTCCTCCTATTCGTCGCTATATATATATATATATATATATATAATATATATATATATGGATGACACAAAAATTATGGAAAAATATGGAACCCAGAGGATATCCGATTATGTCACCCAGAACCCTAAAAAAGTGTTCCCTCAAGAGCAACCAATATTTACACTGTCAGATCATGTTCCGTTAAAGGAAAACGCAATAAATTTTCCCACATAGTTGCCGTTTTCTTTCCATCTTATTTCAGTACGATTATTGCACATAAATGCATGTATACTGTATATATATATATATATATATATATATTAGAGGCACTCAATATATTTCTTCCCACCCTTTTTTTTCTTAGCTAAATAATAGGCCATGGGCTGAAATGTCTTTTGGGCCATAAGTTTGAACTTTCTGTGCTTCACATAATTGGATTTTTCCAGTTTGATGCTCCCCTCCTTGTATAAAACCGCTTTTAAACGCCCTTGTATAAAACCGATGGTTAACGCAGTTTCGAAAATGGCGTCTGACAATGATGTGCATCGTAAACAGAGAGCTGTTACGAGTTCTTAACCGTCTACAAAACGTTTACGGAGATGCTGTTGTTCATCGAAGCACAGTTGGACGCTGGTCTAAACGTGTGAGATCATCGGAGAGAGGGAGAGCCAGCCTCGATGATGAGCCACGCAGCGGTCGAACAGCATCGGCTGTGATATCTAACACTGTGCAACGTGCTAACAGCATCATTCGACCAAATCGGCACGTCACATACAAGGAGATATCGCTGGAGCTACGAATTAGTGAAGGAAGTGTGAATACGATAATTCAGCAACTAGGATACTCAAAAGTGTTCACGGTTTGTTCCTCGCCAACTGACTGAAGGTCACAAAGCCCAAAGAAAAGAAATTGCTTTGAGTCGTTGGTTCGATACGAGACAGAAGGGAATGACTTCCTTTCACGAAGTGTGACTGGGGATGAGACTTGGGTACACCACTTTGAACCTGAAACAAAACGCCAATCCATAGAGTGGCATCACGCAGCCTCCCCACGCAAGAAAAAGTTCAAACTTGCTCGCTCTGCAGGAAGGGTTATGGCCACCATCTTCTGGGACATGAAAGGGGTGATTCTGGTGGACATTACAAACAATCAACTCCGAGGCATATATTGCAGACGTCCTTCTTTTCAACGATAACGCCTCGCTTGCAAACAAGAGAGGTCATCACAAAAATGCACTTGACTGTGTTACCGTACCCTCCATACAGCCCGGATCTGGCACCTTCAGACTTCCATTTGTTTGGGCCAATAGAATGCTATTTGTGGAAGGAAGTTTCAGAGTGACGATGAGGTTGTTGAGGAGGTTAAGAGGTGGCTCCAGCGGAACCTAGCGGACTTTTACCAGGAAGGAATAAAGGCCCTTGTTTCGAAGTGGAGGAAAGCCGTAGAAAAAGATGGAGATTATGTGGAAAAATAAAAACTTGTAAAAAAGGTATGTAACTAACTGTGTACAAATTTTTTGGAACTTACGAGGAAACTTGGAAAGAAAAAAAAGGTGGGGCAAAATATAGTGAGTAGCCCTCGTATATATATACAGGGTGGGCGGAAAGTAGCTCCCTATTTTGGATTGGTAAAAAAATACGTATATTATCCATTTATTTCAGAAGAAATAATATGAAAAGGTAGGCATACATGGTAGGTTTTCTCTAAAATTCAATGTGGGCTCCAACTCTTTCCACCAGCTTCTGGAGCCGCCCAGGAATGGCGTCCACTGACTTTAGCAGGAACTCCGGCGGGATGGAGGACATGACTTCCCGAATTCGGTCCTCCAGTTCTTCCAATGTCCTCGGTTTGGTGCGGTAGACTTCTTCCTTTACCCACCCCCAAAGAAAGAAGTCGCACGGTGTCAAGTCGGGGCTCCTGGCTGGCCATTGATGTGGACCACGACGACCCATCCAACGCCCAGGGAAGTGGGCATCCAGCCACTCACGGACAACAAGAGCGAAATGCTGAGCGGTACCTTGCTATGTTGCGAAACGAGGTCTGGCCGGTTGTCAGCACATGGGAGAACATCGACGATCTGATATTTATGCAAGATGGCGCCCCTCCGCACTTCGCTCTTGTTGTCCGTGAGTGGCTGGATGCCCACTTCCCTGGGCGTTGGAGGGTCGTCGTGGTCCACATCAATGGCCAGCCAGGAGCCCCGACTTGACACCGTGCGACTTCTTTCTTTGGGGGTGGGTAAAGGAAGAAGTCTACCGCACCAAACCGAGGACATTGGAAGAACTGGAGGACCGAATTCGGGAAGTCATGTCCTCCATCCCGCCGGAGTTCCTGCTAAAGTCAGTGGACGCCATTCCTGGGCGGCTCCAGAAGCTGGTGGAAAGAGTGGAGCCCACATTGAATTTTAGAGAAAACCTACCATGTATGCCTACCTTTTCATATTATTTCTTCTGAAATAAATGGATAATATACGTATTTTTTTACCAATCCAAAATAGGGAGCTCTTTCCGCCCACCCTGTATATATATATATATATATATATATATATATATATATATATATATATATATATGTATATGATACAAAGACGATACAAAGATCAGCAGAAAAATCAGCGCTGTACATGACGTGGAGGCCTTGCAGAGGGACACGAACAAAATATACAAATGGTCAGAAGACAAGAACATGTCATTCAACGCCGAGAAATTTCAGCTCTTGAGATATAGAAAAGAAGAACTTAAACAGACTGCATATTATGCTCCAGATAGACAGGAAATTCAGAGAAGCATGAAAGCGATTGATCTCGGGATAATAATGACAGATGATGCGAAATTCGAAACACAAAATCAGATAGCGATAAATAAAGCAAAAAGAGTCGCGGACAGGTTCTAAGAACGTTCAAGAGAAGGGACAGGACAGTAATGATTCCCCTGCTAAAAACACTGATTATACCAAAACTTGAATACTGCTTAGTTTTGACGTCCCCATGTAAAAAGGAAGAAACTGATAAACTAGAAGAAACACAAAGGCATTTCACAGCCAAGATTGATGGCTGCAAAGAACTCAACTACTGGGAAAGACTACGTAAACTAAATCTGTACTCACTGGAAAGAAGAAGAGAGAGGTACATCATAATCTACATATGGAAAATGATCGGAAAACTGGTACCAAACCTAAAACTAAACCCAATTACCATTCAAACAACACTGGAAAATAGGAAAGGCAGAATGTGTAGTGTTCCCAAATTAAAGGCACGACAAGGGACCTCCTCAACCCTGAAGGAAAATAGCTTGGTTGTCAGGGGCCAAGACTTTTCAACCAGCTTCCTAAGGACCTCAGAAACGTAACGCGGGTCAAAGTTGAAGTCTTCAAGAAAAGACTGGATGCCTAGCTCAGGACAGTACCAGATGAGCCGGGCGTGCCTGGCTATGTACGGTGGAGAGCGCAAGAAAGCAACTCGCTCCTCCACCAGGCCAGACCTAGAGGCGGGGCCACCAGCTTGACCTCCGTGTGAAGAGAGACCAACGCACGAAACAACATAAGGTTCATAAGGTTCACAGACAGTGCATGGAACAAGGAACTCTTCTGGGATAATTAAATCCACTATAGTCCGAATAAGTAATGGTAAATGACAAATACCATAGTTTTTCTTTTTCATGATGCTAGCCCGACGTGGGCAACGGGTCACTCGCAAAGGAGTAACTATTATATTTTTAGCCAAAAACCAAAACTTAAACCTCAACTGGCAGAATTGAGCGTCCACTTTTCAAGGCACATAACATGTCCATTTCAAGATGGGAATGAACTCAGAATGGTCCCCTGAGTTTTTTATGATACACACAGATAGTGCATGGAACAAGGAACTCTTCTGGGATAATGAAATCCACTATAGTCCGAATAATCCTGTCTGCTTTGCAGATAGCTGGTGAGGGAAGCTATATTTATGGGACCTCTTTGCGAGTGACCCGTTGCCCACGTCGGGCTAGCATCATGAAAAAGAAAAACTATGGTATTTGTCATTTACCATTACTTATCCGGACTATAGTGGATTTAATTATCCCAGAAGAGTTCCTTGTTCCATGCACTGTCTGTGTGTATCATAAAAAAGTCAGGGGACCATTCTGAGTCATTCCCATATATAGCTATATATATATATAAGAGAATCATTCCATGATCTATTTTAAACGGACGTAGTTGGCTGATTCATCATTCGGTCTTCCTGCTCCTTCCGTTTTCAGATTATACCCATAATGAAAACATATATATATATAATATATATATATATATATATATATATATATATATATATATATATATTATATATATATATATATATATATATATATATATAAAACAGACCAAAAAAATTATTATCCGTACGGAAGCGTTAGTCACTCAAAAAAAGAATATATACAAAATAATAATAATAAAAAAAGTTATCACTGTTACGTACCAGTTTTTGTCGATATGACGATATATGATTTTTTTACTACTCCAAATGGTATTTCTTGAAAGAATCAGATGAATATATTTTCTTCTGTAAAAATCGCTTGAAACTGTAAGCTTTATTAAGTCGTTACTTGCGTATATATATATATTATATATATATATATATATATATATATATATATATATATATATATATATTATATATATGTGTGTGTGTGTGTGTGTGTGATATATATATATATACAGTATATATAGGGCCTACGTTTAGAAATGAAAGGCAGAGACGGAATATAAAGATATAAATGGAATTCATGAGATACAATGAATCTAATTCATTAGATGAAGACGCACAGACTTTAAAGTATCTCATTAAAATGTCTAATATTGGGCCTTTATGTCAAAGAGGAACGTCAGCTTTCATGAAGGTTGAATAATTAAAGAAAGTTTTAAAAGAAATTTTAAAATCTTTGAAGAAGCGATTCGTCGGATTTTATTTGATTTTCATATTTCTATTTTTTTACCGTTTGCGGTTTTTTCACTAAAACTTGCAGAATTATAAAATATATATATATATATACAGTATATACTGTATACGGCTTACTTGCTGGAGCCCTTCCACGTGCGCTGAGCGCGTCACGGGCGAAGAGTATTTTGAACAAATGATGTTTGTAAAAATGAATTCTTTCCTGTGTCAAAGATACAGTTATAAGGAGTTAAAAGTTCCATTAATTCCAATTGTTCATCTTTGTAAAACTAAATTCTTTCTCGGCTCAAGCAAAATAGTTTTAAGCAGAGACAAAGGAATTGTCAATGGAATATTGAGTATTTATTTATTTATTTATGTATATAAACTGGAAGCGAGGGTTTTTCTAGAAATTTATCGCTAATTAATTTGTAGAAGCTGTTTTTTTGACCTTGTGTAAACCACAAAGCCTTGAAATGTAAGGAACCTTGAAGTTACCACTACTTTTTATTTGTATCTGTAATTAACTGAGGTATGTTTCTCAGTAGAGTAACTTTTAACTATTTACTTTTATAGGGAAATAACTGGGATAACCTGAAGATCAGGGCCGCTAGCCTTCTTTAGTTAGCCTTATAAGTCTAACTAACGAAAATATCACGACCTAACCTAACCAATCGTTAGGTCAACTGTACTCCCTTAACGATTGGTTAGGTTACGTGTGGATATTTTCGTTAACTAGCCTTATAAAGCTAACTAAAGAAGGCTGGAGGCCCTGAGCTTCAGGTGATCCAATAACTGTAACTGTAACGACTTACCTTTAAAAAGTACCTTTTTCAGCTCATTTCTATCTATAAATTTTGTGGGGTACTTATATAAACTACTCGTATGTATGAATTACAACAGTCTGTAATTTCAGATTCTCAGGATAAAAATATAGGCATTTACATGATTCCTCTCCTTATATGTTAAAGAGAATGCATATTTTCAGAGGCGAGCGTACTATATTTACGCAGAATAAAGCTCTCCGATAAAAATACCACTTGGTCGGACATAAATAAGAAAGTTCATCTCAGTGACTTGAGCAAACCAAATTATTACCACTTCAGAAAACATACACGACAAGCATATTCTTGAAACGCTTGTTATTCGGAATAAAAAAGACTTAATTCTAACGAACGACATTTTTCCGTCAGACGAAGTGTATCTCCATTTTATGCAGAAAAAAAATTTCTACATTTCAATTAACGTTTGATTATATGCCGAAAGATCTTAACCGTCAGTTTCTTCGCTTGTGATATTTTGAGAATATCTTAGAAATTTTTGTATGTTCTGTTTCGTTAGGTTCTAGAGTCGGTTTTATTAACATTTGATTTTCTTGTTTATATCTTTTGTATTTACTGTTGTGTGTTCCTGTATAAACCTTTTTACGTTTAATTTATTTTTTATTAAACTCTTTTAGAAACTGATGAGGGAATTATTTCAAGTCCGAAGCTTTCTTTTTATTCGGGGAAAGTTGTGGATCATCTTAAAAAAAATTGTGAATCCTATTCACAGAACCATGACATTAATATTAATGTTACTAAAACTAAGGTTATGTAATTTCATCCAAAAAGTTCAAACCAAACAGCTATTATTATTTTCAAAATTAGAGACGAACCAATAAAGCAGGTACAAGAATTTAAGTATCTGGATCAAGCTATCACCAGCTTCTTGAGTGACAGCTCAGACATATGGAAATAGTATCGGAGTTACTGTATTAAGGCAAATATGATTATAAGGAACTTCAAATTCTGTGCACGCGAAGCACTTTCTGCACCAACTCGAAATCAGGATTAATGAAGCCATAAATTTACATTTTCTCTAACTAGCCAAACTCTAAATATTATAGAGTATTGTAATCTCCTACTCTATGTTAATAATAATTCTATATCAAGTTTTACTTTATAATTCATATATTAAACAATTTTATTATGTTGTCTTTATTTTAAGTATTTTAATAATTTTAGAAACGCAAATTTTATATCCATTTTTTTATCGAAATAGGCCACCAGGGACTTGAAATTTTAATGAAAATTTTTACTGTTGTTGAGAGTGTTGAAGAAAGAAAATACTTTTAACATAAGGAAAAACAATTACTTTAAATATTGGTATTCAATTTATGAAATTAAACTAAAATTATTTTATCATTTCAATGAGTAATAAAACTTTTTAACACAATTTTAGCTACGGTATATGAGTTACAAATTCTGGTTCTGTACTGTATATCGTGGAGTGAGCTGAGGAAAAGCATTTAAACAAATTTGAAATATGAAAATTGAGTTTTCACATTAGATTAGTAAAATTTAGGAAAGGAATTGATTTTTTAAAATATAGGCAAAGAATCGACATCGACATCGGTATCGGCATCGACACCTACTAAATTTTGAAATCGGTATATCGCTAATACTGTATATATACTGTATATGTAGGATGGGCCATTTATATTTGACACATTTTAATAAATCAGGAGTGAACAAAGTAATGCAAGTGTTTATTATATCAAAGTGAAGAACAAACATGGGAAACTGTCACACAATCACAGGTCTACGTCTTAAAAGTCAGATTCTTTAAATATTCTCCTTAACAATTCACGCATTTCCTGCATCAAACCACTACATTGTTCATTACTTATCTCGGTGTGTTTTCACCAATAGCAGCAAGGGCTTCATTAATCCTGATTTCGAGTTAGTGCAGAAAGTGCTTCGCGTGCACAGAATTTGAAGTTCCTTATAATCATGTTTGCCTCAATACAGTAACTTCGATATTGTTTCCTTATGTCTGAGTTGTCACTCAAGAAGCTGGTGATAGCTTGACCCAGATACTTAAATTCTTGTACTTGCTTTATTGGTTCGTCTCTCATCTTGAAAATAATAATAGCTGTTTGGTTTGAACTTTTAGGATGAAATTGCATAACTTTAGTTTTAGTAACATTAATATTAATGTCATGGTTCTGTGAATAGGATTCACAAATTTTTTTAAGATGATCCACAACTTTCCCCGAATAAAAAGGAAGCTTCGGACTCGAAATAATTCCCTCATCAGTTTCTAAAAGAGTTAATAAAAAATAAATTAAAAGTAAAAAGGTTTATACAGGAACACACAACAGTAAATACAAAAGATATAAACAAGAAAATAAAATGTTAATAAGACTCTAGAACCCAACGAAACAAAACAGAAAAATTTCAAAGATATTCTGAAAATATCGCAAGCGAAGTAACTGACGGTTAAGCTCTTTCGGCATATAATCAAACGTTAATTGAAATGTAGAATTTTTTTTTTCTGCAGAAAATGGAGATACACTTCGTCTGACGGAAAAATGTCGTTCGTTAGAATTAAGTTTTTTTTATTTCGAATAACAAGCGTTTCATGAATATACTGTTCGTGTATGTTTTCTGAAGTGGTAATAATTTGGTTTGCTCAAGTCAGTGAGATGAACTTTCTCTATTTTATGTCCGACCAAAGCGGTATTTTTATCGGAGAGCTTTATTCTGCGTAAATATAGTACGCTCGCCTCTTAAAATATGCATTCTTTTTAACATAAATAAAGGAGAAGGAATCATGTAAATGCTATATTTTTATCCTGAGAATCTGAAATTACAGACTGTTGTAATTCATACATACGAGTAGTTTATGTAAGTACCCCACAAAATTTATAGATAGAAATAGAGCTGAAAAAGGTACTTTTTAAAAGTAAGTCGTTACAGTTACAGTTATTGGATCACCTGAAGCTCAGGGCCTCCAGCCTTCTTTAGTTAGCTTTATAAGGCTAGTTAACGAAAATATCACGACGTAACCTAACCAATCGTTAAGGGCGTACAGTTGACCTAACGATTGGTTAGGTTAGGTCGTGATATTTTCGTTAGTTAGACTTATAAGGCTAACTAAAGAAGGCTAGCGGCCCTGATCTTCAGGTGATCCCAGTTATTTCCCTATAAAAGTAAATAGTTAAAAGTTACTCTACTGAGAAACATACCTCAGTTAGTTACAGATACAAGTCAAAAGTAATGGTTACTTCAAGGTTCCTTACATTTCAAGGCTTTGTGGTTTTCACAAGGTCAAAAAACAGCTTCTACAAATTAATTAGCGATAAATTTCTAGAAAAACCCTCGCTTCCAGTTTATATACATAAATAAATACTCAATATTGCATTAACAATTCCTTTGTCTCTGCTTAAAACTATTTTGCTTGAGCCGAGAAAGAATTTAGTTTTACAAACATGAACAATTGGAATTAATGGAACTTTTAACTGCTTATAACTGTATCTTTGACACAGGAAAGAATTTATTTTTACAAACATCATTTGTTCAAAATACTTTTCGCCCGTGACGCGCTCAGCGCACGTGGAGGGGCTCCAGCAAATGAGCCGTATACAGTATATATATATATATATATATAATATATATATATATATATATATATATATATATTATAAGTTCTGTAAGTTTTAGTGAAAAAACCGCAAACGTTAAAAAAATAGAGGTGCTACTATAGCGTGATTCCTACCTCGATTCGGCGGTCTACCTTTTAAGTATAGCTTCTTACCTTGTTTACTAATTGCTTGTTTACATTCCAATGTCCATCGCCCTTGACGATTGTTTAGGTTTAGTCATGATATTTTCGTTAGTTTTAACGAAAATATCGTGACTAAACCTAACCAATCGTAGGTAGACCACATACTATAGTAGCACCGAAACTATTTTTTAAATAAATAAAATTGAATAATAAATAGCATTTTATATTTATTATATTTTCATTTATACCTTGGATAGGAATCACACTCTACAGTACTGTAGTTTCGAACCAAAACGGGTAGGAATCACCCTATCTAAGTATCGAAGTCACCGGTAGGAATCACGCTATAGTGGCACCAAAATAGAAATATGAAAATCAAATAAAATCCGACGAATCACTTCTTCAAAGATTTTAAAATTTCCTTTAAAACTGCAATTTATCATTTAATATTTTTCTGATGTTATCTTTACAGTTAATTAATTTTGCAGTCATTCTTTTTCTCTTTCGGAACAATGACCTCTTTTGTCTCTCGAACCCGCTTCTCTTTCCTCTTTGTTGTATTTTTGGGACATTTCTTTCCACAATTTTCAGCGTCTTCTCCTCTGAAGTCATTAGCATCTCTTCCGTTGTCTTGGCCTCGAAAATGGTTTTCCAATCTATTACTTCCATGCTGGATGCAACATCTTCCCAGTTTATACCTTTGGAGCGAAAATTAAAAATTTCGAATTTGCTTCTTTCTGTTGTGCGTGTTCTTTCCTTTCCTTTTGCTTTTATATTGGTAGATATTTCAATAATGTTATGGCCCGATATTATGGTTGGAGATATTTCTACATTATCAATTAGGTTGCTGTTGTTTGTGAATACCAAATCTAGGCAGATGTTTTATCTTGTGTTTTCTGTTATTTCTTGCGTTAACATAAATTCATCAGCTAGAGCTTGTAGCATTTTTACCTATTCCTGGTCTTCCGGTGTGTCCCACTTGTCCTGGTGTATACGTATATTTTTCCTCTCCTTTTATATTTCACGAATGGGAAATTAAAATCACCAAAGGGAAAAATATTTGGGGTTGGAGAGTGTAGATCTTTTACTCAGTTTCTTACCTCTGTAATGGAATCTGAAAATTTTGAGGTTGACGTGTTTGGGGTTCTGTACATTACAATTAGTACCCTATTTAATTTAAAGTAATAATTAAAGGTGTAAATGCGCATTTCAATCCGTATAATATGAGTTAATGGCCAGACGGTATTATCGTTAAAGAGTTTATTCACTTTTCCAGGAGATTTGATAACAGGCAAAATAATAATAATAATAATAATAATAATAATAATAGGCGCCCTAACGGTAATGCCTGAAAGTTGTATTGTGTATAATAATAATAATCTTACTAACAATAAATTCTCTATCAGTCATGGCGGATAACTTGTTGAAAATAGTCTCATATAATGTAAAGTCAGTGAGGAATTCAACTGTAGATGTTCATAAAATCTGCGAAAGTGCAGATTTGATACTCCTGCAGGAGCACTGGCTACCTAAGCAAGAGCTAAAATTCCTCTCTACCATCCATGATGACTTTATGTACCATGCGTCATCAGCAGTAGACTTGTCACATGAATTATATACGGTAGGCCTTTTGGTGATGTTGCTTTCTTAATGAGGAAAAATTTGTCAAAACATATAAAATTTTTAACAAGCGATAATGTAAGTTTGTTAGGCATTGAATTACAAGTGAACAATGATTGCATATTAATTGTAAATGCTATTTACCATAAACAACGGCAGTAATCTAGATGAATACATTGATTTGCTGTACAAAATTAAGTCATTTCAGATAACCCCAAATATTCTCACTGTATAATAATGGAGGACTTTAACGCACATATGAACCGGAATTCTTTGTAGAATTGGTAACATGTGCGAGTCGGCCAATTTAAGTATAAGTGATGTAGATGTATTAGTGGTAGCCAGTGGTAATTTTACATACGTTAGTGATATGAGTGGTACCACCAGGTGGGTTGATCATTGTCTCACTAGTAATAATCTAAAGATCGAATTGTTAGAGTTCATATTCTGCATTATTTCCTTCTTTCTGACCATAGACCATTAGAAATATTAATGACGTTACCAATTTATGCGCAACACGACTTAACAAGAACTCAATAGGTAAGAATAATCGCGTCGATTGGTCCAGGTTAATATGCAGCAGAGAATAGAATACAAAGACAGAACATGTCAACTCTTTAATAATTTAGAAATTTTGCACCTTGCCTGAATAATCCTTGCTGAAATGATTCTCACTGTAAACTCATAGATATATATTATAGTAAGATAATATCCCTGTTAAGAGAAGCAGGAAGCCCCTGATTAAATCTTACAACTATCATACTAAGATTATTCCTGGATGGAATGATTTTATTGCCCCCTGAAGAGGGAATCGAAAGACGCCTATGATTTGTGATGCTTTCATAGTAGACCCAGATAGGACCAGTATACATGAATATGTGTAGAAGTCGGGTCATATAAGGCGGCCATTCGGCGATGTAAACAGGAAGAAGAGTCTATTCGAGCATCAAAAGCCTGTGAAGCTCGCATAAATAACGATAACAACAAATTTTGGAAATTTGTTAAGAATCAAACGGGTATCAAAATGTCCTCCCTCTAACAATCGATGGGGTGTTGGGGGAGGATGAAATTGCAAAGCTGTGAAAAAAACTACTATTCTAACATTCTTAACAGTGTGAGTAGGGATAATCTTGAGATAGATTGCAGCGAAACGATTGTGGGTGGGACAAGGGAAAATACTTTGCTATCATTTTCTGAAGTAAACAGGTTAATTAAAGAGTTAAAGACTGATTCTGCGTCAGGGTAGATGACTTATCGAATGAGCACTTAAAATATGCAAATACGTAGTATGTCTGCATATATCATTGCTCCTATCAGCCATGCTTGCTCATAGCTATATTCCTATAGAGTTCATGAGGGTATATGTCTTGCCCCTGGTCAAAATAAGTACGGAGACATTCTGTCCAGCAATAATTACAGGCCTATTGCTGTCGCTTCCTGCTTCTCGAAACTACTAGAAAAACTCTTGTTCTCCGATTAAATGATTTCCTATGGAATCTAATCAGTTTGGCTTTTAAAGGTCCCACTCAACTGACTGTGTATCTATGTACTTAAAGAAACAATATCTAAATACATTGACAGTAATTCAACTATTTATAGCTTTCCTAGATATAAGTAAGGCATATGATAGGGTGAACTACAATAATTTATTTGCAAAACTAGAAGACAGGACGGTTCCCATGTACATATTAAATTTATTGAAATTTTGGTATTCCCGCCAATCTTTCACCGTTAGGTGGGGCAATGTACAATCCTAGTGTTTTGGCTCCTCTTGCGGGGTGAGACAAGGCTCCTTACTCTCCCCTATGCTGTTTAATGTGTATATTGACGGATTAATTGCTTCACTTAATGAGGCAACAATGGGATGTTGTATAGATAACACAAGGATAAATAACTTAGTTTATACCGATGATATGGTGTTAATAAGTCCCTCTGTTAAAGGGCTGGATCGGCTACTAAAAGTCTGCGAAGTGTATTCGCAGAAACATAATATTCTTTTTAATGTTACAAAAATTAAGGTTATGCAATTTCATCCTAAAAGCTGTAATCAGCCAGCTGATATTAGGTTTAAAATGAATGGTGAAGTAATTGAGGAAGTACAAGAGTTTAAGTATTTGGGTCAAACTATTACCAGCTCCTTGAGTGATGACTCGGATATAAGAAAACAATCTCGAAGCCTGTGTGCTAAAGCGAATATGACCATAAGGAACTTTCGATTCTGTGCAAGTGAAGCTAAAGACACTCTCTTTCGTACTTTCTGCAGTAATATATACGGACAGCAACTCTGGGTGAATTATAAAAAAGGTTCTGGCAGAACCCTAAATTTGCTGTACAACAGGTCTTTTAGACTCTTACATAAATTTCCCCCGAGATGCTCAGCTTCGCAAATGTTTGCTACCCGCAATGTCCCGAGCTTCCCGGAGGTAACAAGACGTGCTCAACACAGTCTAATGCAAAGAATTATAAAATCAACCAACCCGATCATCCAAGCTATCCATGAGTCCTGCCATTTATCCTCTAAGCCCACGCTTCTCAAACTAGGGGTCGCGTAAATATTATTAGGGGTCGCAGAAACATTTGAAAATATTATTTTTTTCATAAATATACAGTGTTAGTACCTATTGCTTTTATGACATTGAGTGAAGGGTAGGGTGACAATAAAAATCGAAATTTGGAGTTTTTTATTGGCCATTTGTTCAATGCTGCTACTACATGAGAAAACAATGTACTGTAAATATTAGATCATTCACATAATATATAAGGGTGTCTCAAGTGAGGTAAATAATTCTCCTTATAACAAAAATTAATTATTCATTACCTAGTAAAAATAAATTAATATTTTTTTTAATTAATGTAAATAAACGTTAGTTTTAGTTCATAAGGTTTAAGTGCAGGCGTACTCCAATCGTAATAAGTAAATAATATATTTACTAAATATATTCCAGGGTCTTTCATTCAATTGTAGACCACCCATTAATTCTTGCTTTTCCTCAAGCCATACCCCTTTTTCAATGTACCAGGCTGAGACTTCCTATGATCCTCAACAACCTGCAAGAGATGTTGGCGCTGTTCTTCATTCTTCGTAATCTTTGTATTGAAGGCCTGGATCAAGGCAATTCCCCTCTCTGCCATGTCATCGACGACTTTTAGTCCTTCAACTATAGTCAAACCAGTCTTGAAATCTTCGTCGTCTGGCCAGGTCTCTGGTTCCTTGGACAAGAAACCATCATTAATTTTTAGAAGTTCAAAGAGAAGCTTTGATCCTTTCGAGGCAAAGTCCGAGAGCTGCTTTGTTGAAATGGAAGAAACAGCAGGTATTGGGGCTCGCTTTGGAGGATCTTCAGCAGCTTCTTTTGAGGATTGATCGAGCGATATTCTTTTTCGTCGTTGCATTGATACCTTTATCAAAGAGTGCGAGACCAATCAAGTACTCGCTGAGGTACCATAAGTGACGACCGAGGACACTAAGGCAGGATGCTGAGATCTTTTCATCGTGGTACTTTGCTAGGTCTTGAAGAAGCTTCAAATCGTTCGCGGGAGCAGATGAAGGACTGCTGGCCGTGAACCACGCGCTGACATATAACTCCAGCAAAAATACAAATCATTTTAAGCCAGACATTTCACGAGTTGTAAGTCTGAACTGATGGGAAAGCAGCAGGATTTTTAATGAATAAATTACTTTTGCCATCCAACGTGCTCGGTGAAGTGCTCCAGGTCGCCGAAACCTAAAGTTAGGTAAATTACCTCCAAGGATTGTAATCGACAACTCCAAGAATTCACGGTAATCATCCCTCGGCTGATGTTTGTCAGATATAGATTCCAGCAAGCGATCAGTTCTTCTCGATTCTCATTCAGACTCGATGGAAGGTCTGACAGGGTCTTGTACTTATCTTGGCAAATTGTATTCCACGTCTCTTTGAAGCGGGAGAATAGGAGGATATCTGGACCAGATGATGGTCCCATGCATTCCATGTACGCCTTCTCAACGACAAGTTCTAGGAAGTGATGCGACATGCAAGTATAAGAGTCGGCGGCCGAGTTTCTGCTCCAAAATTACGCATGCCCCAGACAAGTAACCAGTATTTGAAGCTGTAGTGTCGAAGCTCATAGCTGATACCTTTCTGACACATTCCATTCTTTGAGCGCAGCATGTACCACCGAGGCGATGACCTCACCCGTTCCTGATGTCAGCTTAGGTACACCCAAGAGCTTCTCGGTATCAACTCCGGTTACGAAAATGGCTAGTCGGTCACACTGACCACCTTCATCGTCTGGTAGAATTTTTCCGTCCCAGTGAACAGTGAGCACTTCGTTGGGTGTGAACTGGCCACCCCTGACCCCCCTCTCGACGGCCCTGTATATATATTTATATACTCGTACATATATTATCATAGGAAATCAAATTCAGTTCCAAATTTATATAATTTAAACATCAAACTATGCCAACAATTAATGAAACTTTTCTAGAACAATTTCCAATAATAATATAATCAATGTATCAAAATAAAAAATATTACCTTAGATATCTTAAAAGAATCGGGAGAGAACTTCTAAGCGTTGTTTTCAGTCAGGCAGTCGTATGCAAAATGAACTTGAAGCACCAAAAGCTGATCATCCAAAGATTGATACACATCATATTATTTAACGATTTATTTATGAAAATTTTAATTTAATGAAATAAATTAATCGATTTGCATAATCTATAGTATGAAATAAAGGAAACAATTCTATTAAATTATATAATACACTTGCATTCTCGAAACATTTTTGTTTTTGAAGCGTTGTCGAAACTCGTTCATTCTTGAAATTTCTTCCGCGCGACAGTTTCATTCATGTGACTCGAGGCACCCCTAAATGCTTTCCGAATTCCATGAGATTTCGTCTACGGTGTTTCCTCATAGGGTGGCAGCATTGGACAAATGGCCGGCAAATGTTTTTGAATTTCAAATTTTATCCCTATAAGTTGTCACCCTAGTGAAGGGTCGCGAAAAAATTTGTATGATCCAAAGGGGTCGCAAGTGAAAAAAGTTTGAGAAGCCCTGCTCTAAGCTATGGACTTCTTGGTACGAAAACGTCTGTCTGTAGCTCCACTTAACTTCGACATTACAGTATTATCTCTAATCAATTGTATATATTTCTATCCTTAGTATATGAACTGTCATTGTATTGATAATATTTGTCATATGGACTAAGTCTGCCAATAAACCTTTCATTTTCATGTTCATTTTCATTTTCAACTTTTGCTGCTACACATTCTACGTGTATATATATATATATATATATATATATATATATATATATATATATGTGTGTGTGTGTGTGTGTGTGTATATATTATATATGTATATATATGCTGCAAACCCACAAGGAAAAAGAAAAACGATTCTAAGGTCTTTCGTGTATTCAGAGCTACACCTCGTCAGGGAATGAAGAGAGAAGGCAAGCTGCCCATAAATATATACAACGTAGCGGAAACCAAAACAATTAGCACATACTTAACAAGAGTTAATGAGAGGCAAAAGGAATTTTAACAAGATATTGTCAATTTTATACATTTATACAGGCATGACTTGTGGGTTTGCAGCATTCATTCATTTCAGGTATTTAATTGTGAAATTCATCATATATATATATATATATATTATATATATATATTATATGTATATATATATTTAACACCCAAATTGAAAGGGAATAAAGTACTCGGCGGTTTACTTTGTTTACACCCGAAAGTGTATAAACTATGAGTGAATCCGTGCATATAATATATAAAGTGAAATTCATTAAAACTAACAAAGTGCAATACAGTTTACATAATTTATCACCAGTTTTAACGTATATATTCAAAACGAAATACGGTTGGCATTCGATAAAGTTTGAAACAAGGCAGGAAAAAGGTCATAAAACGGAAAGGTCAGAAAACCTCGAAAAACCTCGACCATCGAAAGGAAAGAAATAAAAATAAAAATAAATAAATGAAGAAAGAATTTGTGTGGGTATTTCTTTTTACGCTAATTAAGGAATAGCATGGCTATGGGTCCAAATTCCCACTTAATCTGTAATTTGTGTAATCTGGAAACAACGGAAAACTCAGCAATTAGATGTGATTTCTGTCAACGACTGCATGACTTTATCTGCATGAATTGGAATGATAGGGAAATAACTCTTGTCTCGAACGCGAAACACGTCCTTGGGATCAAATTTCTATGTGGCGCATGTACACAGACGGTAAATTCATTCGCTGTATTTAAAGAAATGGAGAGAGCAGATTCGAATGTTACAGAAAAAAATTAAATAGTTGGGACACAAGGGTCTGGAAATGTCCCAACGAAAAACCGGGTGGATGAGAGAGAGGACAAAATAACGAATAACAGCATAATAACAAACACCAATTTAATAACGAATAACAATATAAACAATATAATACGGAAGGAAGACATAGATGAAAGAAAAGAAATAAGTAAAAGTTGCAAAGTAGTCAAACTGTCCAACTAGCGAAATGATAAAAACATAACTAAAAACGTAGAAAATAAACAGCCAAAGAAAAATAATGATAATACCAAAATTAAGAACTTTGAAAATAATAAGAAAACAAGAAGTAGAAGCGTAGAAAATATTGTATATAAATACTACACGAAAGGGAACTGCAGATATCGGGATGGGCAATGCATGTATGCATATCCCACATTATGCAACACGCATTACACAAGTGGATACTGCAAATTTAATAAGAAATGCAAGTTCCACCTATGGAAGATATAGGAGTTGCAAATACGGAAAAAAATGCCGTAACCACCACCCTCAAAGGAACGCAACAAGGTGAACAGGAAAAAACAAACATCAAAGAAGAGTGCAAATTTTTAGAAGCAGCCAACACAATTCAGCTGTTAAATACTATCCAGCAATTACAAAACCAGCTGACAAATATAGGAATC